>CM033694.1:24709618-25077782 GCA_019514585.1 Dendrobium officinale
AGTTAATTTAGGGCGTCTTAATTGGACTTTATTTTAAGCGTAATTTAACTTTAACTAAAAAATTACTTTTTGCCCTAATTAAATAATTAAAAAATTATTTTTAAATTCCAAATTTTCCCCAAACATTGGGAACACTTCTTTAGGTCATTACTAACCTTTGAAGGTTATTTCAGTTAGTTTAGGAGCGATTTGGATCAAAACCATAAAATACACCCATAATTAGATCATTTCCATATTCCTTTAATTGTCCAAAACTTCTAAAATTCTAAACTTGCATAAAAAATCTTTGTAATCCAGCAAAATCAAAGACTAACTAGTCCCTCATAAGTCCTAAATATTTAATTAAAATGTTAGAACTCCCAAACCTAGCTTATTTCCTATAGTGACCTTTTGGACCCCCTTAGCCTAGCATGTAGGAGGACCCTGGACCATCTAAAATTCACTAAGGCAACTTAAACTTCAAAGATCACTACCCTAAGAATTAAAATGGATCAATAAACTAAATTAACTAAAAATGGACCCTAATCCATTAATACTTAAACCTTAATCAAATTTCCTTTTCTGACCATCAACAAATTCTAACATTAGGCAACATGAACTAATTATCCTATATAGGACCTATCCAAAGCCATACAAGCCTATTACACACACATATGTTTGCTAGGGCACCACTTTTAGCTCTAGGATTAGGGCCGATGTTTACTTTTTCTGCTTTCTTTTCTGCTTTATGTGATGTGATTGTGTGTGGCATGAGTGATTGATTAGTTTGCTTTGTTATGTTATGCTATGTTAGTTGTGATATTTATTTTGTTATTATACTTTGTTCATGATGTGATTTATACATTAAATTTCCTATGGTCTAGGGTTGCTTTTATAGTATTCTAATCTTATACAGGTGGTTACACTCATACTGTGCTAAAAATAAAGTGGTAGTCATAATTAAAAGCCTTACATACTAACGCTATTTTCTACAGATACTCCAGAGACATGTTTAGTCCCCTTTAAAATTAAAAGAGTGTGGCCAAGCGTGTTTACTTTTCTGCATTATTATTAACTGCTTGTAATGTGATTTATTAAACTGCTTGGGATGATTTTTATTAGGATAACCATACAGAAGTTTGAGTTTAGATTTTTCTTTTTTAAATATAATTTAATATAATTGAGATGTGAAAGTATTTAAAAATCTGGCATTTCAAACACTCGGTACCCAAAGATAATAAGAAAGGCCCCCCTCTCGAGGAATTTCTTAGACAGAGCCCGAAGGAGACGATCCAAAGGGAGATGATCCAAAGAAGGATGATCCACCCGAAGATGAAGACTTGAAGATGAAATGTCTGGCTTTTAAGACTTGCATCATTTATTAGGATTAGAATCCAGGATATTGTCGATGGGGCCTGTCCACCAGTACTTTTCTACAAACCCTAGGTTATACTTATACGGCACTTGTCATGGACTTTACTTTACTGTATTTTTTTTGGGTTGATTTATATTGATGTATTTATTTTAATTGCGCAGTAGAAATTGACTGCTTTTTTAAAGTTTCTTTCTAGCATGTGCGTGACCTATTTTTGCTAGGCTCTTTAGGATAAAAAAATCTTTTCTACTCATAATTAAAATCCAAAAATTTAAGGTCTAAATAACATAAAAATTTAACGACTTAAGGAATAGCCGGAATTGTCCGGGGTTGCATGCATATTAATGCATTTTTCTTCCTCCTTGCTATAAGACACCTCTCCACTTGCGGGTAGAGTCTAGATAATATGGCCTATGAGAATGAAGTGTCGGGCCTTGGGGGCCCAGTCTTTTTTAAAAATTACTTTTTATAAGCCTTTTTTTAAATCTCAAGTATATATAATTTAGCCTTTTCAACTAGTATGCATTGCATTAGAAACTAAGTAAACTAAAACTTTAATTGTATTAGCTATAGGAGCATTCACCCTACATAAATCCAGGGCCAATTAGAAAACTCTCTAGTCGTCGGCCCTACTCCCAAAATACTCAAACTACCTACCCGTCTTTCATAAAGACTAGATTACATGGATTTGAAGCGCTTAGGTGGTCAGCTGGCATTCCTTTTTAGGCAAAATATAAGCCCAGGTGCATTAGCTAGGACACGAGTGTTAGTGTTGGGTAGAACACTAAACCCATCTTAGATTTATAGTTCAAAGGTTCTACATTGGGTGTCTTATAGTATGTCTAAATAGTGGGTAAGTTTCTTCTCTTTAGGGACTATAAATCTTACTTTTCTACATCACATAGATGGCACCACTTCCATCATTTCTCTCTGGATGCTTTGAGCGCATGATTCTCTTTCTCTTTTTACTGTCTTAGTCCCTCCAGATGTTGAGATGAACCGTGTATATTGACTAAGCCGAGTTGAGCCATTTTTTCCCTTTGTGTATGATTTTCGAATCTCCCCTTTTGTGTGTCAATCCCCATTTTTTTAGGAAGAATAATATCAAATCCTTAATTGAGAGTTTTCTCGAGCCCTAGGCTCGAGATGTAATTAACCACGAGGGATTGTGCCCATGGGAAATAGGACTCCACCATCAAATAAACCCCTTTCTAGCTGATGTATTGGGTGGGGGAAACCTATTATTTTGATCAAGTCGTATATATTACTATCCATCAGGGTATGCTGGCGAAAGCCACTATCTTCAAATGGTTAGTTGTATGTATAATCTAATTTGCCCTTCCATTGGCTCGTTTGCGAGGAGAATGGAGGTCTGCGATCATTTCTATCCCTTGGGATGGCGAGCTCATATACCTCTTTGCACTTTGTAGACGGTAGTGTTCTTTCGGGGGTCCACACTATACAAATTTGAACTGATCATCCAAGACTATCCTGATATCATTCGGGACTATCAGGTTAAATTCTCCACATCTTACAAGATGATCTTGCGATGATCCTGGATGATATTTGGCACTAGAATTGAGTTTTTAGGGGTTTTTGAAGCATTCTTTTTAAGCACATCGTATGGGAAGATCATGCGATCATCCTAGATGATTTTTGTCACCAAAATTAATTTTTAAGGTTTTTCAAAGCCCTCTATTTAAGATTTTTTAAGGCACTTGGTAAGTGCCTTTGGCAGCCATTGAAGTTTCATTCTTCTGGAAAAAATTTGAAGAGAGAACTTGAAAGGGAGAGAGAATAGGGTGGAGTTTGAGAGAAGGAGAAGATCCTTGGAGGGTGTTTCAAGGGAGTGTGGAGGGGGTTTCACACGGTTGCTCTGTCAAGCTTGCACCTTAGTACCATCAGATTTAAGGTTTGTCATGAGGGAAGTTTTAGAAAGAAGAAGATATATTTGGTGTTAAAAGACGCAATTACTATGGGCTTCAAAAATTCGAGTCCCGGCCTCCCCTGCATAGGAGAGTTTTAATGATGTTTCGGGTCAAATTTTCAGAAGGCAGATGAACTTTGGGATAAAACACTACCTAGAGATTTCTCTCTCATTTTATGAGGACTTTAAAATTTGGTTCTAAGTTTCCCATAAGCGCAAGCACCTTTGGTTAATTACCCATCATGAGCACGAGAGAGCACTTCCGATTAAGGCTAGTCATTAAGTAGGTACAAAATACCTAGAATATAGTAGAAGCATATGAAATTGGAATTAGAAATTTATTATTTTTAAACTAAAAGTGGATGGTAGGGGGAATGATAATGAGCCCAATCAAAATCCCATGGTTCCGTCGGCCCAGGCCATCGTGGTCTCTAGTCTACTTAGTCAGAGGAGGTAGTCGACCCAACCTGACAGAAGGATCCTTGTCGACAGCCATGGGTTGCTTCGTCCAAGGTTACCATGTAGACTTGAGGTGGATGCTTGTTTAAGAAGACAAATTTTAGCCAACCTTAGCTAATAGAAAGCTTTATGCCTTATTAAGTGCACCCAATGATTCATTATTCAATGGGCTTTTAACCATTGAAGAACATACGGGCTTTGACTGTAACCGTGATATAGTGGTGCTATTTTGCAGGAAAACTACCCTGTCAGAGGGCACATGCCACATCCCTGCTAGCGAGAAATCATTTGAAAATGAATCGCAGTGATACATTCAATTAGATATTTTGCTCTTTGTGAGCTAAAGTTATTATGAAATTTATCATCCTTAACAAACGTTTGCGGATGATGGATGTATTTTTGCTTTAAGTTTTAAATAATAAATTTCATTTGAATATTACAAAATTTATCGAGATTTTGTTCCATAAATTTAAAATTTGGGGATATTTTAAATGTTTGAGATCCCCTCCGGTTGGGGTTAGCTTTCAACACGGCCATCATAGGGGTGATTTTGACATTTGAAAATATTTACATTTTGTAGAAATTTGAGGGAATTTTGAATATTTGATCCCCTCCGGTTGATATAAACATTCAACACGGCCATCATCAGGGTGACTTTGTAATCATTTGGAAATAGTTGCATTTTATAAGCATTTAGAGGCATTTGAAGGTGTAGAGTCCCCTTCGGTTGATATAAACACTCAACACGTCCATCATTAGGGGTTAAATAGCATGTATATTAGACTTTTAAAATTTAATATGCATGCTTCTTGATGTGGTGACTTGCTTCTCAAGGTGATAGCACTCTTCTTGGGGCAGTCGCTTGCTTCCCAAGGCTGTTATACACATCTTAGAGGTGTCGATACCTTATTCGATGTTGCATGTAGAAAATTCAAATTTAATATAGGAGGAGGGCATTTTAAACGCCTTCTGTCTGCTTGTAAAAGTGGTGCGAATATGGTGGCATTTTTTAATTTCTCAAATTTGGCTCCCACTTATTGGAGTAGTTGTACACTTATCCAAATAGATATATGCTTCTCAAAATAGAACTTTGAGATTAAACAAATAATATATCAAAACTATTCTTCATGTAACTTTGAGGCGATTACTACTTCACATTAGATAATCATTTTTCCTCTGTTTGATAAGCCACTAAAGTATAAGTTGGCAGAGATCAGGTTTAAATTTTTTACATGCCAAATCCATAGCTTAAATGAATCAATATAATCTCTCAAGTATGTGAACTATATTATTCAACAACACTTTCAATCGAGGTATTTTGGTCCAATTGACTAATACTTTGATCATTGCAATATCTAGACACTTGCACAAATAGACAATTTCGATGTCGAAGCATCACTCCTTCAATTGAATATTTCTAAAAAAATTTCTCAACAAATGTCTTTGTGAACAACTTGGAGTCATACTATATATCATAGATACTTGGACCAATAGTAAATAAAACACAAGATGGAAATTTTTCATTAGAAAGTTTATGTATACTTTCTAGTAGCAAGAAACTACTTCTCAAGATATATCCATCTATTTTATTATTAGCTATTGCATATGCTTGAGATTCAAGCTTTTTCTAAGTTAGCAACCTTGGTGGCTCCATCAATATCAAGCATTAGAAGAAGTTCACTATATGAATATAATATGCATTCTTTAATAACTTCTCCTTTCTCATAATTTTTTTTTTTAACATGAAACTTGCATTATTTATGTTGTACTTTCTAACAAAGTCAAAAGCCATTTTAAATGCTTTATCAATACTTCCCATCATATTAAAGCTGCTGGAAACACAAACCAACATGTTATGATCAAATTGGTTTGTCACTTTATCTTTATAGAAATATTTCCATAGACTTTCCCCCATACCACCGAGCCAATATACATAGCAGAGAAATATTGTCATACAAAATAATTTGATATTCAATTGATTGATTTTTTTTATATTAATAATTCAATTTGGGCTCAAGTATTCTTCATAAATTATTTAATTTAAGTCCAACCAAAAATATTTTATTTGAGCTCAAGAATTATAAAATTATTTTATTTAAGCTTTTGTCATCAAAATTTTGGCAGCATCCCGTCTCCCCCATTTAGGGGGAACCACGGAAAACTAGGCCATCCCACCACGCTACTCGAGCGTGTATGGTAGGTGCGGGGGACACCTGGCCATACATCTTTTCATCTCACCATGCTACAAGAGCGTGTATGAGACCTTCAAAAGTACTGGTATGAGAACACAAGTGGCTTTCCCTGCCACGTCACAAGGGCGTGTACAGGTACTTAAATAACATCCCCACCACGCTACAAGAGCGTGTATAGGGCTTACCTACCTCGCCGCATGCGTCGCACCGGGCTCCCTCCTACCGTGCTTCGAGAGCGCGTATAGGTGGTTCTCCGGTCCGTCGCAAACGTTGAGAACGGGATTTGAGATTTAGAGTTTTGTGAACAATATACCTTGGTGAGCGAGCGAGGCGATGACGATGACAGAGATTTGTGGCAAGGGGCTAAAGATTTTTTTTTATTAAGTTTATTTTCTTTTTTTTTTGTAATTTTGTTGATATATATATATATATATATATATATATATATATATATATATATATATATATATATATATATATATATATATATATATAAACAAAGAGAAAAAAGTTAAGAGGAGGCTGATGGAGGTTTGGATTTTAGTGAGTTATTCTCTGTTAGAGAAATTTGAGTGGTTGGATTGAGTTTGTAGAGCTTAGGTTGTATGCAAGAACAACAGACCGAAGGAACTGAGGTAGTGAGGTTAGAGAAATTTGGAATAGCTGTAAGTGGTATTCACATGAGGGAGTTTGGATTGCTGCTCTTAGTGAGGTGGAATTTTTTTTTTTTTTTTTGGCTGCTATGCTTTCTTGACATAGGCGAATGGGATTCAATGTAGGCGTTGAGTTGAGGGAGGAGAGTGTATTATTGAGGGAGTTGAGGAGCTTTAGGCTGCTATTTAGGAGGAAGGGAGTGGAGGTCGGGATGCTGTTCTAGGAGACAAGAGCAGAAGGAAATGGGTTGAGGTGAAGGCCGCAGTAAGAGAAGTACTTGGGACGTGAGAGGTTTGAACTTGAGAACAGAGGACGGGAGAGGCAGATATGATGAAATGAGTATAGTATTAGAATTAAGTTAGAAGTATATGATTTGAAGTTTATAAAATCAAGGAAGATGTGGCTCTTTGCATGTCATTTGATCCAACAGGTGGATTGCAATGTGTGATGAGAATATGAATTATGCAGAAAACATGTTGAGTTGTAGATATATAGCAAGACATGTGTTAAAGGAAGAGATATGTGAGAGCATGAGTTGGTCAGGTAGTGGAATGAAATAAGAAAATATAATTAAATATGGATATGCATTACTTTAGATAATAGATATCAGAAGTGGCATTTTTTTGTTTTATTACATAAGAAATAATATGATACTATGATCAGGCGATTTATGTAAGAATAAAACTAAATTTTATTTTATAAAGTAAGAAATGCCCATAACATGATTTGAAAGATCTCAAGAATTTGGACACGCATAAAAATGATATTAAATTGCCATATTTATATATTAATTTATATAAAATACTATATCAATGCTCGCCAAAAAAAAATTTATTTATTGTGTTCTAGTTCATATGTCGTCATCACCTCGTAACGCGCTAATTTTGCATTTTCGTTCATATAAGGATCCGGACAATATGATAGTCATTTTCTAGTATTTTTAACGTTCCCAACATAATGGAGAAATTCATTTTGCAAACGGACGACATTTGGGCAACATCGAGTATGCTATAGTCCGTCGATTTCGACCGCTTTCATTCAATTTGATTGTCAGGGATCCCTCTTTGGTTAAATTTGATGTTCTGAACTCATCGACAAAGCTTTTTTAACAAGTGGAGGCCATTTGGATAGTTTTTTTTTGTTAGCGTCGCATCCACTAACACATTGTCGCTCGATCGGGTCGCATACGAATAATTTCTATTTGATATATTAAATGTCCTGAATGCATTGATGTGATCCATTTTGTAATCAGATAAAGTTTTGAATCATTTCATTATAATCGAGACACTCCGATCTCCATTTTGACTGATATCTTAGTTATCAATATCGATTAGCGTCTCATTTTCTCGCATTAACAATGCCACATATGTATATGTTAGTAGCTACTCCGCCGCACCGGGGAAGGTGGAAGTGATTTTGTAAGGGCTTCTTCGCCTAGTTGTAGGGGCTAAAGGAGAGTCTCTAAATATTTAGTGCAATACTCGGAGGGTGCCTCCGAGGAGTGGACGTAGGTCAAATTGGACCGAACCACTATAAATCTGGTGAGTTCTTTCCTTTATTATTTCTGCACTTTATTTTTATTACGATTAATTGTTTGGGTGAAATTTTTTATTAATTTTTTTTATTATTGATTTATTTTATTACCGCTGCAAGATATAAAAAGATATTTATTTTAGTTAAAGAAGTTTTAAATATTCAATTCATCCGCCCTCTTGGTTAGCCTCGGGACTAGTTTATACGGGCTTAAAATCCCTGACAATCTTTCAATAAAAACTATTCTTATTTCTAATTTAACTCATCAGTAATAATGACATTTAGAGCCATCTAAATACATTAAACAATAGTGAATATAAATGCATCAATCATCATTTATTCATTCATTCATATTATTAAAAGAATCATATACAAAAAATCGAGAATAAATATTCTCTTATAATATCCCAAAAAACATCAATAACTAGATTAATGAAAATACATCTATAAACAGATGTATACATACAAGCTTGAATTTAATTTTTTCAACTCTTTCTAATCAACCAGGGCCTTACCTTTTCTTGAAACGACATGTAAATAATATAGGACGAGTAAACACTTGCTCATTAGGCTACACAAAATCTATTAAGGAATCTCATATTCAATATTTCAAAATAAATTATGCATGAGCTAAATATTATCTAAATAAAAAGCTATACGATTTCAATTAAATCAATATAGTGTTTGGACAATGTTCTATCATTAACATGATTAAACAGTACGACTAATATCAACAGTAGTCACATGTCAATAGTATGAACATGTTAAAGGAAATACCATCAAGATTTCTTGAACATGAACATGATATGATTACTAAACACATGATGAAATATAACATGTAACATATAATTCAAAACATGTTTCACATTCTTATAGCACATTTTTTTAATGCTCCTTATACCTCCACATTATTATATTAACCTAATTCCCCTTATAACTCTACTTTCACTTTTATACCACTTTTTCATCTCTTATCTTGTAAGACATATCGCACGCACAGATGGAGAAATTACATGTGCACATGCCCTTATAACTCCAGTTGTACTGCACAAAATATAAAATAACCATCATTATAACACCTCCTTTATCCCTCCTCCACATATCCTTTAACACATGAACATAACATATCAATCTCATCACACGAACATAGAAACATTAACATATTCATCATGTATGAGCAATATCTAACATGTTACATGAATACATTAAAATTGCACATGTATGATAAATTAGTAGTGTGCACGAGGTAAAACTTGTATATATATATATATATATATATATATATATATATATATATATATATATTCAACAATAACAAATAAAAAAAGTATTCATGAGGAAAACTCACAACATTATTTTGAAGTATTTATTGTATTGTAGTAATTTTTAGAAATGCCAACATACTCATAAAAAATAATTAAATAGTGTTTGAAACAAACCCCTTAATAAAAATTCATATATTTTTTTTATGAACGTGACCAAAATGCTCCATTTTTCAACATACTAAAAGTTATATGATAATTCATAAATTTGCATTTGTATCAACCCAATTCTTATAAAACTCCAAAAGTACCCACACAAATGTCAAAATTGAAATCTAACACAGGGTATTTGTAACCTACCCCGAGATGAATAATTTTCTCAATTAGCTTGATGAATGAAATCAATTCTATGGCCTTCAAACTCTAATTTTTTTCTATAAAAATCCTCTCCTCTCTCTCTAGATAGAGATCTCAATAGATGGAAATAAGGAAATTAATTTCAAGAATATGAACTTTAATCTTGATATTTATTGACCCAAAGCCGTAGCGCCACAATCAAAATAGAGAGTATGGAATTGCAACGCAATTTTCCAACATCACAATGCCACTCCCTAGCGCCTTAGCATCACAAAATCCCAAGCACTTCCCAACATATAGAGAAGGAAGCATATATAGCAGAGTGTCACAATGCTCCCAAAAAATTTTCTATTTATGATGCACTTTTCTAATTCAAAACCACAGACCCCTTTTTGGTAGAAATTCAATCTGAAAAATAAATTCTAAAATCTCACATAAATTAAACAAACATTAAATAAATTTATAAATTCTTATTATATTCAATTCAGCTCATGACATGTGTCAGAGTTTTTTCTCCTAGTATACTTTGCAGCTCTGAGGCGCTTGAGTACATAGCGTCCGAAAAAATAATTTTTGTGGGCATTAGAACTAAAGCAAGGGGAGGACACCTCGCACCCCTCCAACGAGCACGAGAAATTGAAGTGATGCCCGAGGCAACACTACAACCTAATTGATCGATACAATCATATTCCACATAGACTAACAACATGAAAAAAATGGATAAAGAGAGCAACCTTGTCTCAAGCAATTCAATAATTTAAAGTAACTATTGATTTCCCCATTTAAAACAAGATAGAAGAGAACCTTCTTTATGTATTTTGAAACCCATTTAATAGAAGTATCATAGCACCCCATATAATTTTGAAACCCATTTCAAAAAATCCTTTTTTATATGTCTAAAATTCAAAGACCATTTCTTGAACAAGAAAGATTTTTCATTTATAAAATAGGGACCACCACTTCCAACCATATCAAGATCCCTATAATGAAAGAGTTAGAATAGAAAGAAATCACCATATAATAAGAGAAGATCATGATTACCTTTAAAGTTTGATTGTTTCTTAACCATCATAAGAAGGCAGCCATAGAACAGTCACTTACATATTGCATGGCTAACAAGTAGAAGATTCCAATCCTTCACCCCTAACCTCAGAGGATAGACCAATAACTAAGATCTATACCTCAAAGGAGTTGTTCTTAATAAATTTGAGGAATTTCTATTCTTAGCATTTTGAGCCACGAAAAGTCTTTCTAGTTTAAGGCTTATGCTTCATTTGGGACGACTTTTTTATTGTTACTTAAAGCAGCTTTCTAGTACAAAAAATTTCAATTATTGAAATAAAAAGCTGTTTTAAGAAGCAGCAAGAAAACCGTCCCAAATGAAGTCTTAGTTTTGGACGACTTTTTTACGGCTTCTTAAAGCAGTTTTTTTAGTACAAAAAATTTAATTTTTGTACTAAAAAACTATTTTAAGATACAGTAAAAAAGTCGACCCATACGAAGCCTAAATGACCTTTCAATATTTTATGAGCTTAGAACCCATATCCATTATGTTGCACCCATAGTTCATATTGGAAGGCCACAGCCAAAGATCTAAAATGAAAACATTGTTAGCATCCTTCAATCTCTCTCCAACCAATATACACTAAGCTCGCAAGATAGAGTGTGCAAGCCCCTGCAACTTTTATTAAGTAGTTTAAATTATTGATCATTGATATTACTTAATGCGGCGGATTATCTTAAGACTTTTTTGTTAATTCTGATATTTTTATTGCAATTCTCTTCATTAAATGTAATTAAGAGAATACAATAATAATTAAAATAAGAAAACAATATAAAAAAATAATGTAATAAAATTAATGATTGATGTTAATAAAATAATAATAATTATAATAATTGATATGGAAGTTTGAGATTTGATTTAAATAATTAAAAATTTATGTCATTTTTATAATAGTAGTATAGATAAATGATATATTTAACATAGTATAATTAAAATAATTAATTCATGCTTGTAATAATTTAGAATAGGCTAAATGTATAATTTTTAAAAGTTAAAAATATAAGGGAGATTTACATACATATCACTCTATACTATCATATTTACCTATTTAATGAAGAACTAAAATGTTTTTCTTATGAAATAAAATAAAATAAGTTATATTTAATATGGCTCAAGCGGTAAAATAATTTTAGAGGGCTGAGAGTTAGGGGTGCAAACGAGTCGAGTCGAGCTCGAGCCTTAGGTTGTTCGAGCCTAGCTCGGTAAGCATGCAGGCGGCTCAAACTCGAGCTCGAGCTCGACTCGAGTTTAATACTCGAGCTCGAGCTCGACTCGGCTGTCCGAATCTTAGGCTCGTATTAGGCTCGTTAGCTCGAGCTCGAATAATGAGCTCGAACTCAGCTCGAGTTCAAGCTCGATTAAAAGCTCGAATTGAAATTTTTAATGGATTTTTTCACATTCAAAAATAATGTTTTTTAATAAAATTTCAAAATCTCATAAAAAAGGGCATTATAAGTTATTTAAAAAATCATGATGCCATTTAGTTAATATCTAATATAAAGTAAAAAAAATTACAAATTACAAATTTTTCAAAGCATAGTCATAAATAATATGCCTACAAATTTTTCAAAGCATAATCATAAATAATATGCCTCAAAATACATCATTCAAAGATTACCACTAGGCCTAATTACCAGTAAGAGTTTCCTAAAGCTCATTAAAAGTCAATATTCCAGGTACAAATTACAAATTTCCAAAAGTTCTTAAAACAATACAGTGAGATCAAATAATAAGTTTTTCAGTCTTCTGCATCTTCGTCTACCTTCAAAACTGCAATTGAAAAGAAATGCATTAGAAGAATTGTCTCAAAATGTAATATTAATCCAAAAAAGAAGTTTAATAAATTACTGTTAATGGTTTACTTCTTCATTCATTTTAATTCTATGTTTTGTTCTTTAAGAAGCTAACTCAAATATTAGCATTAAAATGAAGTAATGAACTAAAGAGAACATAACGGACAATAAACATTAAGCAGCAGCAACCAAAATGTTCTTATTGTTGTTCGTACTTTGTCATATTTAAACAGCAGATGCATTGATAGTAGATTATATTTAACTACCATATTTAACTCATTATCAACTATCAACAGTAGCAGGAATAGTAAATTGAATACACATTTATTTTGGTTGGTTAAAATAAGCAAACAAATTTCATGTATAGTAGCCATTCAAACATTTATTTATCATTTACCAAAAATTTACCATGATAATAATCTTCAAGTACATGGTATCGGTATCTCAATTTCATCGTCGTCCTCCTCTTCCTATAAATAATTGCAAAGTTTATTAGTTATAAAATAAACATTAAACGAATTAACAAAAACTTTAAAAATAAATACCATCATTCTTCCCTTCAAACCATACTGAGCACGTACCCAATTCGACCCACATATCAAAGCCTGAACCGTTTCAATTCCCAATTTTGAACGATATGTATCAACCACTCGCTCACCTGCTGAGAACGTAGATTCAGAAGCAACCGTGCTGATAGGAATTGCTAATATCTCCACAGCCAATCTTGATAATACACGGTATTTTGCTTGGTTGCTTTTCCACCACCCAATAACATCAAAAGTCTTA
Source organism: Dendrobium officinale (assembly GCA_019514585.1). Lineage (NCBI taxonomy): Eukaryota > Viridiplantae > Streptophyta > Magnoliopsida > Asparagales > Orchidaceae > Dendrobium > Dendrobium officinale. The sequence continues at coordinate 24,722,999 of CM033694.1, forward strand.
CCGGGAGGACAGATCTCTAAGCCATCTTCAAGATAATTATCCAAATCTGATTTAGCAGGTTTCTTGCTAGTTTTTTCGGATACAAATGCTGTGAAATCAAGCCATCCACTATACTTATTTGATCCACCTTCATGCGGAGTACTTGAAGAATGACTTCCTCCTTTTCTAGACTCCTTTCTTAGTCTAAATGTTTCACAAGCTCCTTTTGCTTCATCTTCAAAGTTTCTTACATACTCTTCAAATAATTCGTATAACAAAGTACGAACATATGCAATATTTTGTCCACTTTGGTCACCATAGATCATTGGATATGCAAACTCTATCACTAGAAATTTCATTCTAGGATCCATAATAGCACCAAACGCCATGAGCAGATTACATTCTCCCCAGTATTTGTCAAATTTTTCTTTCATTTTCATAGTCATGTGCCTTACAAAATCATCGGAAGAAATAGAGCTATCATCTAATACCTTTTTGATTGTGCAAATTTGGGACAAAAATAAATTTGAAGTTGGATATTCAGTGCCAGAAATTATATTAGTTGCTTCATTAAAATAACCAAGCACTTCACAAACCTTCTCTATTTTAATCCACTCATCTTCTGTTGGACTGTTGTGATAAGTAACTTCCCTCTCACTGTATGAAGTGAATGCCTCCCTCAACTGAAGTGCCACTGTAAGCATATTATAGGTTGAGTTCCACCTTGTCGGACAATCCATTATCAATTTCCTCATTGGCAAATGCAACTGATGTACAACATCAGCAAATCGAAGTAACCTGCCTTCAGAAGCATTCAAGAAACTTACTGTATCTCGAATTTTTTCCACCACAAACTCAATGCTTTTAATACTATCTTTCACCATTAAATTTAAGATGTGAGCACAACAACGAACATGAAATATTTTTCCACCAAAAAATAATTGTTTCCTGACACGAAAGTTATCCTTCAAGAGTTTGATTGCACGGTCATTATTAGATGCATTATCAACTGATATTGTGAAGACTTTGTTTTCTAAATCCCATTCATTGAGTGACTTGTAGAAAGTGTCAACTATTTCTGTTGCTGTGTGAGGAGGAGACAAGTGAAGAAAGCTGAGTACACGCTTTTGTAACTTCCAATTTAAATCTACAAAATGACCAGTGACAACCATATAAGATATTCTTTGGTTCTTCGACTTCCAAATGTCTGTTGTAAAACTAATTCTGTTTATACTTTTCAATGCATTCTGAAGTTTTTTTTTTCCTTCTCATAAACTAATAAGACATCACTGCGAGCAGTAGTTCTTGAGTATTTCAAAAAATAGGGAGACGTTGTCTTCAAAACAAGATTAAAACCAAACTCTTCCACAACTGAAAATGGTTTTTCATTGATTAAAATATAGTGTGCAATACTCTCTCTAACTTTAGAATTATCATAAGAGAAGGTCGTCAAATTATCACTCTCTTGTGAGTTGTCTGCTGTAGAATCAATCTCCTTAGGTTGAAAATGAAGCACTTTTTGGTTTCTAATGAAACAAATTCTAGCTGCACAACGATCTAGATGTCATCTAAATTGGGTAGATGACCCAGTACTTCCTATGGCGAGGGCCCTCTTACAATGAATGCATTCTCCTTTCTTCTGACCATTAGCAAGTTTCACTTCCTTAAACTCGTCCCAAACAGATGATGTCTTCTTTCGTTTTTTTATTGCAATAGGATTTGCATCTTCTTTCTGCTCACATATGCCTACAGGCCCTACAACATCTCCTTCTACAGCCTTGTTCTCTTCCACTACATCATCATTTTCATTCAACCCAATATTTGCTTGTATACTACCAGATGGTACTTCATCTATAGTCTCCAAAATTATCTCCTCACTAATATTATCTTCAACAATTGGTTCATGTGACATCTAGAAATATGAGTTTGAACATCACACAATAAAGAGAAAAAAATTAACATAAAAAATATATAATGATATAAACATAGTTACCAAACAGTAAACAATTTAAAATTAACTAACCATTTCAAAAAAGTGCAAAAAAATTTTATATTTCAGACTACTGAAAATTAAATGAATTTGGAATTTTGGATTGAGAGCAATATGTCTAAGGTTTCTGTAGTTTACAAACTTTATTAAAGAGATAAGAACAAAACCGTACATGTTCAAAGAATCAATCCTACTAATTAAACTTACAAACATGAAAAGAATTGAAGATTACAAACTTTATGTTATTTAATGCATTTTGAAGTATTGTTAATATAAAAAAAAAAAGTATTGTTAATATAAGGCAGTTCATGTATGAAAACAAAAATATGGGATACTATATAAAACTGAAGCAAAATAAAACAAAAATAAGAGAGGCAAGCATGCTCTATAAATAAGAGAGGCTAAATCAAACTGAAGCATGTTTCTGTAGTTTCCAACAAAAATAAAACTGAAGCATACTCCAACAAAAATAAAACTGAAGCATGCTCTATAAATAAGAGAGGCTAAATACTGAAGGAAATTGAAATGTTAAGGAAAAATTTCAGTAAAATATAACTAAGAAGATGCTCAAACAAAAATAAGTGATATTTTACCTTGAGCACGGGACTGACGGGAGCAAGCTCTCTAAAATCCAAATCGATAAATGCTATCCTGCTTGAACACCGGATAAGAAAAACTTCAAAGAAAAATAAAAATACAGAGAAATAAAAGAAGAAGAATCAAAATCCAAACCAAATCTAAGAGCTCTCTCTCAACAAATCTTTTGAACCTTGCTTGAGCACCGGTAGAACGGCAGACAAGGAAGAAGAAGATGCCCTAAAAACAGGATACGCCGTCGCCGCTCAATCGCCCAGCACGTGAAATTGCGAAAACAAATATTAGACCGGTTTCAAATGGAGTTTATTACTTATTGATTCACCGATTCCGTCCCAGACCCGGTTCATGCTTGGACCGGTCCGCGGCTGACGGCTCCCGAGTCCCGCCTCTGCTCCGCAATTCGCAAGTGCGATTTTTTTTTTTCGCAAAATTTTTCGCCCGCGCAGTTTAATCGAGCCGGCTCGACGATCAAACGAGCCGAACGTAGCTTTGATCGAACTCGAGCTCGATAATACATCGAGCTCGAAATTTTGCTCGAGCTCGATACTCGATAAGCTCGACTCGCGAGCTCGTTAACGAGTCGAGCCCGAGTCAGCTCGCGAGCCGGCTTGACTCGTTTGCACCCCTGCTGAGAGTCGTCACCTCATAAGTAAAAAAAAAAAGACAGGTCAGTCCCTCAGTTCTCCATTAATACCAACGACCACCTGTCATGGGAGACAAGAAGGAGAAAGGGAGCAACGACCGAGATGGCAGCGATAACAGCGGCGGTGGTGGCGATCGCCGCAGTGATTCTTGGCTGGATCACCATCGAGATCGCCTGCAAGCCTTGTCTGGAAAAGGGCCGCGAGGTCATCGATCGTTCCCTCGACCCTAATTACGACCCCGACTCCCCCCGCCTCCCAGCCGCCGGTCAGCCCCTTCTCGATCCTGCAACGTCCTCCGCTTCTCCCGTCACCAAAGTCATCTGAGACCTTCACCTTCGGCGTTTGACCCGGGACTCTATATTTACAGAAAAAGATGGTAGGGTTTTAACCTTTTCATTTTCTATCTCTCTTTTTTTTGTGTGTGTTTATGGGGCTCTTTTAAACCCTTTTGAGGCCGGGTTTATGGATTGATTTGAAGGAAATGAGATGAAGCCATGGTATCTTGATTTGAGATTTTCAGATTTGTTTTCATTCTCCCCAGATGCAAATAGTGGGTTCATATGTATATGAGATTGTGCTATTAAATCAGCTGATCTATGAAATTGTCTGTGCTATATGTTGTGATGTGCTTTGAATTTTATGCGATCTTATAGCTCATTGATGGTATACAGAGATGATTCTAGATTTGACATATGAAATCTGTAGGGTTCTACTATAGATTTGGGCGAATTATTGCGTCCGGATGTCCGGACATCCAATCCGGTGACACCGCGTCACTCAAATATATTGGATCCCGGTGTATTTTGATGGCGTGGCGACACACCGGATTGGTGTCCGGACGAATCCGGACACCGGACACAATAATTTGCTCTAAATTTGACATATGAAATCAAGATTCCAATTGTGCATTTATTAAATTTCCTCAACTATTTTTCTTTACTCAAACTTATTTGCTACTTTCATCATGGATTGCCAATTTCTTTGTAGATTTTCTTATCTTCCATATTGTAAAATCTCTAGAGGATCTTTAACTATTACCAACTTCTTTGGTTATAATATATGTTTCATTGTTGTAGCCGGAAAAAGTAGAAACCCAAAAGTTTCTACTTTGGACAATGGATAATTCTCTTTAAGAAAAAACATGTGTTTTTTGTACAACTCCGCCCATTATTAAGCTCTTCTGATCTCCTATTTGTATCATGAAAATGCACTTTTATTCCTTCCTAATTAATTTAGCATTCATCTTTATTCTTTAAAATAAGCAACATGAGGATATTAGAAATTGCTAATCTTTCACTTGATAAGCCTGAGTTAGAAGCTATGATATTTATAGAAGATGATATAAGTTCAAAGACAAACCACTGAAGAAGCTAATCCTATCATTCACTCTATTGAATAGTTGAAACTTCAGGTTCTAGATAATTTATGTTTATGTTTTTATTGTTGTATTAGACATTTAATGCTTACTTTTATTTTGATATTATAAGCTACAAGGCTACAAATGATGTTGCTTTTATTTTATTTTTTTGTCATTTCAAATATTATGCTTTGATTGCTTTCTTTTTTTTTTGTATGATTTATAAATTATAATGACGTATCTGTGTTGTACCCATATCCTGTATTTTTAAGAATTGACGTGTCCCGTATCTGTATCGTGTCGTATCTGAATCGTGTCAAGACGTCACATCGACTAATTGATCAATATGATGAAGTGAGAAATTGTCCTTTGGGTAAGCCCTTATTAAAATCTGTGTAATCCACATACATCCTCCATGCCCCACTAGCTTTTTTAGCTATCACGATATTTGCAAGCCAAGATGGATAATGTACTTCTTTTATGAACTTATCTTTCAGAAGCTTATCTACTTCATGCTCTATAGCTAGGATTCAAAAGATAGAAGCAATAAATCAAAGAAGTGTGATTAATCTTGCAATTTGATCACAAAACATCAGCAATAATTTCTACTTGGTTAAGGAAAAATGAAGCTTGGGAGGCATGAACCAGGAGGGTGGTGGCCAAATGGCTTGTTGATCAGAATTCAAAGGAAAAAATCTCTTTATAGTCCCATTCTTGATGTCATAAAACAAACATCCCATGCCTGCCTTTGCTAAACCAAATCACATTATCCATGATAATCATTAGTGAAATAAACACAATTCGGCCTCAATTCAGAATTCTTTAAAACAGAAGCAACCAACATATGATTACAACTAATAAATAATGAATAATTTCCCAAATCTTGCACTTTTAACCCAATGGGATTGAGGATCATATCTTTGAAGCAGCCCTCATGATTTGAATCTCATTACCTCGTTCTTTTGTGTTTCAATGCCAACAATTTGACTATTGTGCTCATCTTCCCGATTGTCATAGACAAAGATATCACGACATCTGGTACCTTTGGCTGTATAAGACCTTGAGGTCCTCTAAATTTGAAGCAACTCACTGTCCAAGAAAATAATATATTTGACCAAATGACATATATATATATATATATATATATATATATATATATATATATATATATATATATATATATATATATATATATATATTTCTTATTTGGAGATCCAAAGATGTAGTAAATATGTTGAGTGTTGGCATTGGATGAGAAGAAGATTTGAAGAAGTTAGTGAGGTTGAAAATGATGACGGGTCCCATCGCACGCCATAGCATAAAAGCTTTGATCCTCTTGGCAGTAGACGACGGTGAGAAGGGATGGGAGGCGGAACTCCTTGCGAGTGGGAAGGTTCAAAATGCGGGACTCAAGCACTAGGTCATGTGTAACCAACCAGCTACCTTTGGGAGATGATCTGATGCAGCGCCATCCGACCATCTCAGGTAGAACATATATGATTCCCTTGTCTAGTCTGTTTATGAAATGGAATGAAAAATAGGTTGCTTCCTCTTTGTGTTTATTAGGAAGGATCATTCACGTCATAGAGTTATCCACATGTACTAGGAGGTTTTGTGGCGGTAGTGGGTAACCCCTCAACAGTCGTCCGAGAATCTAAGCCTAGTGACTGTAGAAGGTAGAAATGCGAGATCTATCTGCTATATGGAGTCGCTCAACTATCATTAGTAGGAGCTCTGACAGGAGAGTCGATCACTTTGGCAACGACAAAAATAGCATGTCTCTGTTTTCTTTTCTCTGTTATAAAATCTATAGAACTTCTACTGAACCTAACATATATATATATATATATATATATATATATATATATATATATATATATATTGGCGGCAGATATTTGCAAGATTTTTTTCATATGTAAAATAATGTCGGTTATTTGATTCAAAATTGTCTGTATATAGAAATTAGAAAGTTATTTTCTTTAATTATTAAAAATATTTTTTTAATGATTCTTTGCCCATTGAATATCATGAAATATATAGACAATTGTATTATTGACTATAATATCAACTATGACATGTTTTACCTTAATAAATCAACAAATATTTAGCTTAAATTAGAAAAGGAAAAATCATTAAAGTAAAATATGCCATATCAATTATAGTCAATACAGTTGTCTACTAATTCCATGATATTCATTGGGCAATGAATCATAAAAAATATTTTTAATAATTAAAGAAAATGATTTTCTAATTTCTATATATTGAAAATTTGAGTCAAATGCCCGACCTTATTTCATAAATGAAAAAAATTTGCAGATATCTGCTACAAATGTATATACGTTAGGTCTAGTAGAAGTCTCATAGATTCTATAACAGAGAAAGGGAAACAGAGACATGTCGTCTTTGTTACTGCCAAAGTGGTCGACTCTCCTGCATTAGCTCCTACTAATGGTAGTCGAGCAACTCCACATAGCAGACAGAGCTCGCGTTTCTGTCGTCTGCAGTCATTAGGCTTGGATTATCATATGATCGTTGAGGGGTTACCCACCACCACCGCCAAACCTCCTAATACTTGTGGATAACTCCATGTCGTGGATGCTCCTTCCTAACAAACATAGAGATGAAACCTACTATTTGTCATTTCAGATCATAAACAGATTAGATAACAGAATCATATATTTTCTACCTAAGATGGTCGGACGTAGTTGCATCGGATCCTGTCCAGCTGGTTGGTTACACTCTACCTAGCATTTGAGCTCCACATTTTGAACCCTCTCATCCGTAAGGAGTTACTCCTCCCATCCCTTCTCACCATCCCCACTGACAATAAAGCCATCTTCGATGGCTCCGACGACGTAGTTTTGGAGTTTGTCAACTACAAGAACCATTTTCATATTTGGCAAGCATATTTCGCGACGCGTTTATTCAGAGGGTAATCATAACTGACGCTCCACCCAATGGCGTGGTCATTGCCTTTTACAACTTTAATTACAAGGATTCTTGCATGGCTTTGACCAGACCTGGAGATCCTTGTTGGGTCCCTTTTCTGAATGTTTGATTATTTGGGTCTTTTATAGACGCCATCTACTGTCAAGAGGATCAAAGTCTCTATGTTGTTGCATGCGATGGAACTGTCATCGTTTTCAACCTCACTTACTTCTTCAAATCTTCATCTCGTTCAACACCAACACCCAAGATATTTACCACATCTTTTGATCTCCAAATAAGGAACATACATAATTTGGTCAAATACCTTGTTTTCTTGGGCATTGAGTTGCTTCAAATCTGGAAGACATCAAGGTATTACTCGACCAAAGGTACCAGGTGTCGCGATATCTTTGTCTATGACAATCGGGAAGATGAGTCCAATTGTTGGCATGTTAAAGTGCAAGACTTGAGAAACAAGATAGATCGAGGTAATGAGATTCAAATCAGGAGGACTGCTCTAAGGTCATGATCTTCAATCCTGCTGGGTTAAAGTGCAAGATTTGAGAAATTATTTATTATTTATTGGTTGTAACCAAACGTTGGTTGCTTCTGTTTCAGAGAATTCTGAGTTGAGGTTGAATTGTATTTATTCCATTGATGATTCTCATGGATAATGTGATTTTGTTAAGCAAAGGCATGGGATGTTGGTGTTTATGACAACAAGAATGGGACTATAGAGAGATTTTTTCCTCCGAATTCTGATCAACAAGTCATTTAGCCACCACCCTCCTAGTTCATGCCACCCAAGCTTCATTTTACCTTACCCAAGTAGAAACTATAGCCATCACATGCATTTTTTAAAGTCGGTTCCTCCCAGGCGGTGAGTAAAACTTGAGAAGATATTAGGTGTCCTCCCGCAATAGTTTTAATTTCTCCAACTATTTGGCGGTTTGCATTATGTTGCCTCTGTTGTTGTTGATTCTGCCCCTCAGCAAGATTAGCCTCATTTTGAGCTGGTGGGTTAAAAATGAATTGATGGAGATATCCTTGTTGAATTAGTCTTTCAATTTCTACTTTCAATTGTCTACATGCTTCAGTCTTATGTATGCTGCTTTGATGAAAGTGACTACTAATCTTGATTTATAGTACTTTGCTCCAATGGATTGGGCCATTTAATATTTTGCTCATTTTGTATAGCCATGAGAATATTAAAACAAGTTATATTCAATGGAGTATATTCTTTTTTTGGTTTATAATCTCGATTTTGATGAGGGGGGCGATTTGGAAGATCTTAATTCATCTTCTGAGATTTTTGGGCTCGGGCTCCAGCTTTGTGTCTGTTCTTTATTTTATTAGAAGATTGTTCAAATTATTTTTGATGAGCATTAATAACCTCATCGGCAGTAATTTGAGTCTCCACTATGTAAATTAGGTCAGCATAAGAACGAACGGTCTCTCGCATCAACGAAGAGTAAAATGGTCCAATGTGTAGTCCTCCAAGAAAAATACCTCACAGTAGTTCAGGATCCAGTCTTGGGATTTTGTCGAGCTTCAGAAGATAATCTTCGAATATAGCCTTTCAAAGATTCTCTCTCATTTTGACGGATTCCAAACAAATGCGATGAATCTTTAATAATTCTTCGATTTGTAATGAACTGTTCGACAAAGAGCATTGCAAGATGAACAAAATTATGGATTGTATTTCTGGGGAGAGCGTAGAACTAGGTTCGAGCTTGACCCTTGAGGGTGGCTGAGAAAAATTGGCAAAGAAGTGTATTAGATTCTTGTTGTATATGCATAATTGTTCTATAATGATCAACGTGTTCATAGGGATCATATAATCCATCATAAAGATCAATGGTTGGTAGCTTGAACCCTGTTGGAATAGAGTGTAGTATAATTTTGTATATTAGCGGAGAATATTTTTGAATGCTGTGCTGGAGATTAAAATGATTCATATCACTTATTGAGAATTCTTCTTAGACAAGACGTAATTCATCTCATATAACTTCGCTAGTATCTAGAGCGGGTTGAAGATTTTATATCTGATAGGCTCTTGGTGGAGGATGTGTTGAACTTGCAGCAGCATCTATATTTGGATTATATTATGGATGAGGAGCATTTTCGAATTGTCCACAGATTATCCTGATGAGGATGTGGGAGAGGAGCTTCATCATTTTGAGACGACATCTTTTGTCGGCATGCCTCCTCCAATATTTGTAAGATTCGTGCATATTGTTCGTCCATCCTATGAATTCGAGTTTTCAAGGAATAATGCATTTCTCTTGAGTAATTACAACGTCCACAATTGCTATATGGGAATCTAGTTTGATGCGTGTTGGAGCGAGAGAATCTGTTGTTGGTATTACTTCGATCATCCATTGAATAAGAAGTATTTGGAATAGTTTCCCATAGACGTTGCCAAATTGTTACGAGCGAGACTATACACGGTATTAGGGTAAGAGAATAAAGAATCTTAATAATGTACGTATATTTGGCACATAACCAGATAATTAAGAGAGAAAAATACCATAAGCTTTTTTACATGGAAAACCCAGAAAGGGAAAAACCATGGGGCTTGGCCCAAATGAGAAAATTTCATTAAGTTTGAATGTATTACGAAGCTTGATTTGCCCATTTACTTGGAAACGATGGAATTATAATAGATTTGAGAATCGGGCAAAAGTCTGGCATTGGTCAACAAATTGGTGGAAATTCGGCGTTGATAGATGAACGAGCAAAAGTTCGAAAGTGGTCGGGAAGAACTCCAGTGGTGGTGGTTGAACAGACGGAAGTCTGGTGGTGGTCAACGAACAAGCAAAAGTACGTCAATGGTCAAGAAGAACTCCGAAAGTGGTCGATGAATGGGTGGAAGTCTTGCGATGGTCGATAAATGGGTGGAAATCCAGCGGTGGTCGACAAAACAAGCGGAAGTTCGGCTGTGGTCGAGAAGAACTCTGGCATGGTCAACAAACCGTCGGAAGTTTGACGGTGTTCGATGAACTGACGGTGGTCGGGAAGAGCTCTGGTAGTGGTCGACGAACAGATGGAATTTTGGCAGTGGTCGGTTGCAAGTAAGCGCTCCCAAATTCCTTCCTTCTCTTCCTCTTTTCATCTCCTCCTTCATGTGAAGAATGATGACATATTTATAGTTTTTTGGGAGTGACATATCCTGTAAATATGCGGAGGGTCAAGGTCAAGATGGGAGTGGTTTGAATGGATGACCAATATTGATCCCCTTGACCATGGACCGTTTATTGGGCATTTGAATGTCTTAATGATATCAGAATTTGGTGATCTTGGGCTTGTTGGATTTGTCTTGTCGAGCCGTTGTATTCAACTATAAGCATGTCACGTTTAGAATTCATTTGGTAATCCAAATTATGGCTTGAACCTTCCAATGTGCTTTGAGTCTTCGATTTGGACCCATTTGGGCTTGGATTGAGTCGAATTTGATGTCGTTTGGTTTGTCTTTTCAAGAGGTTCCATTTGACTATAAGTTTGTTGAAATTGGAGATAAGATTATCCCCATTTTAATTTTTGAAATCACAATCTCATATTTACATCGAGATTCGTGCTTGATCAAGACTATTTTTGGTGGCATATCACTTCTCTTGCAATATTAAATTAGCATGTGTTTTTGCTTAAGAATTCTAGATACAACAACAACAACATCATCAAGCCTTTGTCCCACTACGTGGGGTCAACTACATGAATTATTTTTCTCCATTGTGTCATATTAAAAGTCAAATTCTCATTTTAATCTAATAAAGAAATATCATTTCTAATATTTTCTAACCAAGTCTTTTTAGGTTTACCTCTACCTTTCTTTAAAATAAATCAAATCTAATACCTCTACTTTTTCAACGGAGTCATTGGAAGGCCGCCGTTTAATGTGACCAAACCATCTAGGACGACTCTCTCTAATCTTATCTTCCACTGGCGCTACTACAACTTTTTCACGTATATGCTCATGTCTTATCCTATCTTTAAGGGTAAAGCCACTCATCCACCTGAGCATCCTCAAGTCTGCAATTCTTAACTTAGTATTATACTTTTCTTTTAATGACCAACATTCAGCACCTTAAAGCATTGCAGGTTTCACCACCATCTTAGAGAATTTTTCCTTAAGTTTGAGGGGGACTTTTCTATCACAAAACAAGCCCGATGAATTCCTTCAACCATCTAACTTGAATTCTGTTGATAATATTCCTATCTATTTCACCATCACTCTGAACAATAGATCCAAGATATTTAAAACGTGTACCTCTTATTAATGACATGATCGTCCAAAGTCACAATCCCTTCACTATGTCTATTACTACTAAAATTACACTCCATATATTCAATTTTTTATCTACTCGAGTGAAAACCTTTAGACTCTAAGGTTCACTTCCATAATTCAAGTTTAACTTCAACTCCCTCTCTAGTCTTATCAATAAGAAGAATATCATCAGCAAAAAGCATACGCAAAGTACATCTTGCAAATGTCTTTTCAGAACATCCATTACTAAAGCAAAAAAGACATGGGCTTAAGGTTGATCTTTGATGTAATCCAACCGAAATAGGAAAATACTTGGTCAAACCACCTTTTGTTTGAACACAAGTAATAGCTCCTAGATACATATCTTTAATGATTTGAATATAAACATTATCAACTCCTTTCTTTTCAAGAACTCTCCATACCACTTCTCTTGAAACTTTATCATATGCTTTCTCTAAATCAATAAATATCATATGTATACCCTCCTTATTCTCTCTATATATTTCCATCAAATCTCTCAATAAATGTATGGCTTCCATAATAGACCTACCTAGCATGAATCCAAATTGATTTTGAGAAGCATTAGTATCACGCTGCAACCTAAGCTCCATTACTTGCTCCCATAGTTTTAAAGTATGACACATCAACTTAATTCCTCTATAATTTGCATAATCTTGTGCATCACATTTATTCTTAAGAATTCTGCATGAGTCATTATATTTATCTGCATTTGAAAATTGAAGCTAGTCAAATGTGAGAAGAGCCTCACATAGGGTGCCAAAATTGTAAGGTCTTGGTGAACTCTTCAGTGTGGTAGGCAAGTGAATTCTAACCTCAGGCATGTATCTTCCATGGTGTGGCGAGGCTGAGATCTCATGTTCTTCTTCTAATACAGTGCAAATCCAGCTTGTTCTTTGTCGACCTTCCTGCCCTTGCCACTTTCACCATACCGACTTTTCATTAGCTTGCTCCAACATTTTCACATATATACTCATTTCGTAAGGTGGAAGGCCGTCAGTTCTATCAATGACTTATACCATGAAAAAAAAATCATTTCTTTCTCTTATTGCATGATATCCAGAGTTAACACAAAGAGATAGAAGGGCAAGGTAATTTATATACGGCTGAACGTAGAAACATCAATGATTATTTCAACAAGAAATACTAGAAAGATCACAAAAGAATTGGTCCTTGTGCATAATGTGATTGTGCAATAAATGGGAAATAGAGGCAAATAAGAGAATGGGTCCTTGTGCATAATCACTATTACACCCATTCTCAATGAGTATATGTTGATAAGGTCCTTAGGTGTGGAGGTGGGTAAAGCAAGACTAGCACACTTGGTTTTATAAAGTTTTATAAAGTTTATTTCGTTAGCTCATTCCAAAATTTGTAGTAGTGTATTTTGTTGTAGTAATGAAAACATTAATAAGCTCATTCCAAAATTTCACAATATGCTATAACGGTAAACAACATAATATACTACTATGTAGAAATGCTTTGTTTTCATAATATAATCAAATTACTAGAGATTGTGCTGAACATCGCTTTAAATCTTTAATTGTACTATAACAATATTTTTCAAAGTTAGGATTATTTTTTAATCAATTAAAATAATATAATTCCCAAAACCCATTAGTGTAAAATTTTCAAAGAAATATCCTAGTTGTTCATAATCTTAGTTTCTCTAACATATACAAAATTATACGATGAAAGCTTTATCGATGTGAAGTTATTCTCATTTTTTTCTAATGAAAATATAAATCTAATCATAAAATTCAATAAATCTTGATATTTTTTAAACTAAAATGGGCACAGTATGACTATCTCGATCTAAATAATCTTTAGAATTGGCTATCATCAGTTAAAAATGACCCAAAGCAGATCAAATCTAGCTTTCTCTCTTAAGAAAGCTCTCTCTATTTCTCTCTAACTAGCGAGGAACGAGTGGAGTGAATAGTAAAAAAATATATGTTTTATAAGAAAAATTGGTTTGGGAGCCTAAAGTGCCAATGCGCTTGTTCAGTTTATCCAAAATCCAGAAAACTCAACATCAAGGTGTCAACCTCTCTAGCGTTGTAGCACCCCAGGGAAAAACTTTAAGATTTTAAGAACATGCAGACAAACTCTCGGGATCTGCTTTAGAACACATGCAGATCTTTTCATGCACACAAAACTTATTCAAGCATATGCATAAAAGTTTTAAATGTGAAAATTTAGGGGATGTATGGTTGCCTTAAAAAAAGAATGCAGTATAAAAAAAATGTAGTATAAAGGAATATTTTGGACTTGTTTGGATGAGTATAAAAGAATGCATGACTTTACTTTTTTTTAGGAAATAAATTAAAAGCAATGTAAAGTGTAAAATGTTGTACTCGGGGTGATCGACGGCCAACGTTGAAGGGCGACTGTCATGGTGGCCTAGTGGTCGGCGGCGGTGACGGCCGGTGGTTGTGGCGATGGTGGGCAAGCGGTAGTAGCAACGGTGATGGTTGGCGGTGGCCCGGTGGTCGGGGCTGGGCAGCGGCGACGGTTGCGGTGAGCGGAGGTGGCGGTTGGTGACAGCCGGTTGAAAACGGTGGTGTGTGGCGATCGACAGTAGGGTGATGAACGAGATGATGGTTTTTGCTCAAAACTAAAAAATAAATTATAATAAAATACACTGCATTCACTTTACCTTAGATTTGTTTTTCATCCAACTAAACATCAAATTTTCCAAAACCCCTGCATTTATTTTATTTTACACTCACTTTTCTTCCAATGAAACAGCCCCTTACTGAGTAACTTCAAGTGAGGCCAGATCAGAATATGTCAAACTATATAATAATTCTGAAGGTGTCACAAATCTTCTAAAATAAAATCTTTTTGCAGTAATTCCTTAACCTTTTCTCGGTGTATTTAGTTGGATTTATCCCTTAATATTTAAGGTTCAAAAGTTGGGGAACCTTGCAGTAATTCAATAGCATATTAAGGCTTCGTTTGAGACAGACTTTCTTACTGTTTTTTAAAGTGATTTTTTAGTTAAAAAATTTTATTTTTTATATTAAAAAGTACCTTTAAGAAGTTGTTAAAAAACCGTCCCAAATAGAGGCTAAATCTCTCTAGAAGCTAAGAGCTCATCTAATAATCCTTCCTGTTTAATGTCACTAAATCATATTAGTGTGGGAAGGGAAGACAGCAGTAGTCTGAGAGTCTCAATACAATTTGGTGTGACTTCTTTTGCATGTAATAGATGAAAGTTGGATTAAAAAAAAAAATCTTTTGTTTTTTATTATTTGTCTCATATTAAGGGTTAATATGATTATCATTTGTAGATTTTCACCTATTGGTGATGAGAAGTGCGCAAGGGCGGAACCCCCTCAAAAAAAAATCATTTATACTCTTATTTAGATGATTTTTAGTCTTTATTATAAGGGTTTTTAGGCAATTGCCCCCCCCCCCCCACTAAAAATATTAAAATACTATGGTCTTTAGGCAATTGCCCTCAATATAATTAAATATATTGTGTATATGTGTTATTGTTAGGGAATGATGAACCAAATACAAAGAGATATAGTAAATTAAAATTTGTTCCGGGGTCGCTGCCCCTGGAAACCCTCGCACGGGGCGCTGCCCCCTTGAATCCCCGACATATATGCGAACAATTACTTATAAGTTTGTCCCCCTAAAAATTATAGATGGTTCCGCCCCTGCAAGTGTGATTCACTAAGTTTCATGAGATGACTCAGGGTGAGGTTCAACATATAGATTCGGCCTAACTAAGGTGTATATAGAATAACATTTATGGCACTTCTCCCAACAATAACTAAGTTATTTCTTTATTTCTTTTTTGTTGTAGACTACTAACATACTAAAGATGTTGTTTTTTTACTCTAATATTCAATCTTATTTTCATTTATTGTCAAAACTCTCAAAATACTAACCTATAATAACTCATTTTAACCTAGAAGTTATAAGAATTTTATATTAAAATTTGATTAAAATATATAAATAAATAATATTATATTGTTATTTTAATATAAATATCTTAAAGCACATAATGTTTCATTTGTTAAGCCATTTTCTATTCATTCGGTTAACAGAGAGTTGTAGAGGAAAATCAGAGAAAAATTGAGGAGAAGAAAAAAGATCCTAGAGTTTGGAGTTTGTAGAGCAATTTTCGTACATCAAATCATGTTGGAAAAAAAGCTAATTTCATTGTAAGAAATCATTACCCTATTTCTAATTTCAATAATTTACTATTTTTTGTATTTTTTTCAATCAATTTTATATTTTTTTTACTAAAAATTGAGGATAATTTTGTATTAGTAAAACTTCTACTATGTATGTAACTTTTTATATGTAATAAATATTGAGATTATGGACATTTTGAATTTTTATATGAAAATTTTTATGAGATGATTTTGAAAAAAACAATAATTTTTATCATTTCAAATATTTATTTTGACATCTAAAAATAATTCATTAGTTTAATTGATGCATCATAATAATGATTTACACAATCTCTAGTAATTTAGCTAATTTTTGAAAATGTGAATTTTAGCTCAATAGGATTTTATGTTGCTTGCCGTTAGGATATTTTGTCACTTTCTAAATTAAGTTCGATTATACTTTATTTAATGTAATGCATTTAAAATGAATGTGTATATGTGGTTATCTAGTCACTATCACTATTATAGTACTATGAAAATATTTTTTGTGTGCGAAAAATAAATAAAGACTAGTTATTTCACTGACATTCGTTGAAGACTGATTGACATGTACAAAATGATGGGGCGACGGGCTTCCTGTAAATATTATGATTTATTGTTATCCTTTATTAATTCATATGATTCACTGATTGAGAGTTATAAGGAGATGATTACTATGTCGATGGACAAAGAGTGACGACTTTGCATTTCCTGAGCCAATGATTTACTGATACTGATATGTATTAATGCTTACTATAAAAGCACCGCTTAAATCAGAACTTTTAAATTGTTTAGTGTGTCATACTAAGCATGTTATTAAAATATTGATTTGATACTAATAGAGAATATTTGGATAATATATGTGCACTTATATATGATTTTTTGTTTTGATTAATTTTGACAGTTTTTATTAATGCTTTGATTTTTAATATTTTATATGATTTATTTATTGATTGATGGTATTGATATGACGATTATTTTATTGATTCGATGCTGCCCGTATTGATTTACTAGTTTCCGTAATGTACCATTTCTATATGTTGATGGTCTCCTACAGGATTATTCTTCCCTCGGGTTTAGGCAAGAATCTTCTTCTCGTATTCTAATGGGAATATTATGAGTCCATAGTAGGGGTGGGGTTAGGATTCTATTATTTTGCATTTGAATCATGTGGGCTTGTATTTGTTCTTGAAATACTCTCCTTCAAATAATGAAAAATATTTTTATGATTTCAAAATTTAAAGAAAGGTATTTGTTTAGAATTTCAAATACGATCTCTGCAAAAAAAAAAATTTAAAAAAAAAAAAAATAAGTGTTTATTTTATCTTCATATGATCATAGTGCTTGTTTTAGGAACATTTTTTTTAACGTTCAAATATATCTAATTTATAAAAAATAGGTAAATTTTGCAATAAACGAGCAAAATTAGAAAAGTTGTGATATGATAAGAAATATTCAAGCCAATAATTAAAAAAAAAAAAAGATTATAAGAAGGTTTTTAATTTTCATGAATTAAAAAAAGAACTATCCTCAATAAAATTATTATTATTATTATTAAAACTTTATGGATTTGTTAATTTTTTAGAAAATATTATTTGATCTAAAATGGGACAACTTTTTTTTTACAGGATCATAAATTTAATTAAATATGTGATTAATTTCAAAAAAATAGAAAAAAACAATTATTTGAAAATTCTTGCTTATTTAGGAAAAAATGTGACGAATAGAATGAAAATGTTAAGAAAAAAATTATTCTAAATTAACCTGAATTTTCAAAATTCATGCTGGGTATTATTTGCTTTTTCTAATTTTTATGATAGTTTTATTTTATTTTATTTGGAAAAAAAAACCAATTAATATGCGTTCTTAATAACATCAACATTGCCAAATAATAGAAAATATCAAAAGATGACATAAAATTTCATTAAAGGACATCAAATGTACCAAAATATAATTAATGATATTTCAAGGTATTTACAACTGTCTATTTAAATTTAAATATTTTCAAATATAGATGATTATACATACCATAAAATTAAAAAAAATTGCAATTGATTTAGTCAAAATTTCTTTATTCAATGAAATAAGTATTTATATATTTAGAATTTATTTCCATGATTTAATAGAGTTTTAAGATCATGTAATGATTTTTATAAAGGTTTACAATATTAGAAAATTACAATATAAGCATATATATTTCCCAAAAATGTGATTTTTTTATTTTAAAATTTTCCATTAATTTTCTCTCTCACACACACACACACACACACACATATATATATATATATATATATATATATATATATATATATATATATATATATATATATATATATATATGCCTTGCCTTTTGCCTTAGAGAGGGTCCTCTCGAGAGTCTATTGCCAATCCTTTCTTCTTCCTTTTATTATTTTCTAAGGTCCTCTCAGAGTCTATTGCCATTCCTTTCTTCTTCCTTTTATTATTTTTCTTTTTTAAAACATTTTTATGTTTTACTAGTGATTTCACCTAAATTTTAGTTTTCATTTGATTAATGTTTTATTTGGGACAGCTTCCTTATTGCATTCTAAAGCATGTTTTCGCTACAAAAATTTCAAATTCCAAAAATTTGTGTGCTAGAAAACTACTTAAGTATAGTTTCATTAGGCTAATGAAGTGAGGCATAAAGTTAACCCATAAAGTATAGCTTCAACATGAATCTCCTTTTAAAATATAAAATCAACCTATATATGTATAATTTCAATGTGGAATTAACATTAAGCATGATGTGAACCCAACTTGGTACAATTTTATTGAAGATCTTGATTTAACACACAATGTCAACCCAAAATGGGTGCAATTACTTGAAAGTTTTGTTATAGTTCATGGTGAAGCTAGGTACGCATAATTTACCACCCACATTTGTAGTCGAGGGCTATATAAAAGATTAGACGTGCAATAAGTATCAAGCTCTTACCAAAGTGAGTAATTTATTTAAATTTATGTAAGATGTGCCAAACTGAAGAAAATTTTTTCCTTTTTTTTTTCGCTTTTTTTCCTCTTTCTCCTCCTTATTTAGGTGCCTCACTTGTGCGTGCTCTAACTTGCTCTCTATAGGCTCAAATGCACTCATATGTATTATATTATCACTTTTTTTTTTTGAAATTGCAATTGCATTAATAGAGAAAAGCTAATACGAGTTATTCAGTGATAGAAAAACTACCACTTTCCTCCTTGACCAAAGAAAAGAAAAGAGGAGAAACATTATTTAAACTATCCCACAAGAAATCACCCTCTAAGGCTAAATTAGCACAAAGATGAGCTAATTTATTACAATCTCTATAAGCAAAAAGAATTTAAAAAACTCCCAAAATCCTTAAGAAAAGAAATGTCTTCAAAGACCACCTCAAGATTCAGTGAATCTAGATTATCAACAACTTGGTTGAGGTAATTGATAATGTTCCAATTATCACATTCTATGACAATGCCTTTATAATCAAGCATCCATTCCTTGATCATAGTCTTAAGTTGCCGAAAAGTCAATAATTCCAAAAATCCACTATCCCAATGCAAACACTTATGACCAAAGGCCATAAGCATTATTCCTCTGTCGTCTCTAACAACACCACCGAGACCATCTGCATATGATTGAGTTAAAGCCGCATCTATATTAATTTTGATCCATCCGGTTGGAGGGGGATGCCAAAATGAATTCAGCTTAAAAAGCTGGTTAGCATTCCAGTGGTTCGAATAGAAAGAATATTTTGATGAGATAGATGCATAACATACCGTGTTAGAAACAATACTTATCAATCCAATTTCACTACCATCATGAACTAACTGATTTCTACTCTTCCATATGAAAAATATCAAGGAGCAGTAAAGATGAGTTATAAAAGGATTTGTTTTGGCACTCCTTTTCAAAAAATGAACACAATCCAACATAGAATTGAACCTTTGGATTCAAAAGCCCCATTGAATGAGTAATGCCAGTGCTTCAGTAATCTTGCAGCAACTAGTAATGACATGCTCTGTATTTTCAATCAAACCGCACCCTCTTGGACATTGGTTGTTATTAATCAATCTCCTGTTCATAAGAAAATATGTAGTTGGTATTGGATCTTTTAATAGCCGCCACCAAAAGCAATCCACTCTTGGGTTCAGCTTAAGCTTTTTCAACCAATTCCAATCTTTAACTGGAACATACTGCTCTGATAATTTTCGAAATGCTGCTACAGCTAAAGAAGATCCTGTGAATTGATTAATTAATTCCAATTCATCCTTCAAGATATTTGAATAGATCTTAGTACCAGTAATAATCTCCAATAATGATATCCCAAAGTATTTCTCCAGCTCTTCCTTAATCCACAAACCATTGGCAATAAAGTTCTGTTATGGCGAAAATTCTGTTTCATGAACAACAATGAAGGTCCGCCATTCTTCCAACCTTTTATCTAATAGCCAAATATCTTTAAGAATATTAACCATGGATCCCGAATGAAGCTTCCATCTCACACATGGTTTTAAAGCCTTAGCACCACTACACACAAATTTCCATGAAGGAGAAGTGCTTGGTCTATACTCATTAGACCAAATATATGTCCCATACTTAGCAGCCAATGTTTTGTTCAACATTATATCTAGATTTTTAATAAAGTCCCAAGAAAACTTAGCCCTTAATGGACCCACCATGTTAATCACAAAATGAATGCCTCTTCCTCCGTTTTGCACAGAATTACACATCTCCTCCCATGATATAAAATGCATACCATGAGTTCCATCCCTCTTATTCCATAAGAAATCCCTACATATCTTCTCAAACTTCGTCAAAATGCTTAAGGGAATGAGAGAACCAGTGATATAAAACAAATGAATTGAAAGGATGATAGATTTCACCAGCAATACCCTTCCATCTAAGGAGAAAAATTTATTTCCCCAAATATCTAATTTCAAGGAAGCTTTCCCCAGTAGGCTGAAAAAATCTGAGCCAATCCTTCTTCTCAATGAGAACTTAAATCCCAAATAATGTATTTCCTTCACTTCATTAAGACCCAGAAATCTGGAAATTTTCCTTCTCATGCTACTTTTAAGTGCCTTGCCAAAAAGAATAGAGGATTTGAGCTTATTTACTAATTGCTCCGTCCAGCTGCAATAGTCCAAAATCAGCTTTTTGAATTCTCTCAATTGTCTCATTCTTCCTTCTAAGAACATGAGGATATCATCTACAAAGAGAAGATGAGAAATTCTTGGGGTTTAAGGAGTCATCTTTACACCTAACATGTTGCCTTTCGACAAAAAAATGTTAGTCAGGAGTTGGGAACATAAAATGAACAAATAGGGGGACAGAGGACACCCCTGCCTGAATCCGCTTTTTGCTTTAATCCAACTTGAACCAACTCCATTAATTTGAATTGAGAACAAAGGATCAATCACACAATCCATCACAAGATTAGAGAATTTCCTTGGAAACCAAAAGTAGTCCAAGACTTGATTAAGAAAATACCAAGATAAGCTATCATAAGCTTGCTCCATATCCACTTTGATGGCCACCAATCCTTTTTTAGCTTTTAAAGTTATGAATTTATGAAAAACTTCTTGAGCGAGGAGAACATGACTGAACAAGGATCTCCCCCTAATAAAAGCTACTTGAACATCATCAATCAAAAAATGAATCACTTTGGTTAACCTGTTTAAAATCATTTTAGCAATGATCTTATAGATAGAAAGGCACAGACTAGTTGGTCTGAAATTAGAAGGGGTAAGAGGACTAGTGATTTTAGGAATTAGGACCACCAACATCTCCTTCCATTTGGAGCACATCTTACCTGATGAGAAAAATAGCTCAATAGCATTCCAAACATCCTCACCAATTGTCTTCCAATAAGCTTTAATGAATGAGTATGTTATCCCATCCACGCCTGGAGCTATATTGTTCCCAAGTTCTTTGATGACCAGCTCCAATTCATCTAATCGAAAAATCTGAGCTGAGAAATACAGATTCATCTTGACTTATGGATCTCGGGCTTGAAGGCCAGCCTTGTAGACAGCAACTCCTCAGCCTCCATTTGTTGTTGAAGTAATTTGTAAAAATTTCCCTGATACGCTCCTTCTCTTCAATGAGAATTCCCGATTCATCTTGGACTTGCTTGATTAGATTACCATTTCTACGTCCATTAACAAAAGCATGAAAGAATTTTGAGTTAGTGTCCCCTTCACCTAACCACCTTGCTTTTGCACTTTGCCTCCACCACGTACTTAATCTAGCCATAGTACAGTTATATTCATTTATTTTTGATCTGAGTAGAAAAATTTTATCCTGAGGAAAATCTTGGTCCCCCGATTCTTCCAATTGAAGCTCTTCTATTTCTTTCTTTAAAGTCACCTTCAAATATTCAAGGCTTTGATGTTTTGCTTTGCTCCAAAAATATAATGCTTTCATCACCTTGGCAAACTTCTTATTTAAAATTTTCATAGCATCTCCACTTGACTGTTTCCCTCAAGATCTTTTAACAACTGCAGCAGCAGTCGGGTATGACAACCAGACATCCTCAAATTTCCGCTTACTCCTCCTCCAGACTGTTGGCATGATGATTTTCAAAACAATAGGACTGTGAACTGATGCGATCCTCAGCAAGTGCCTAACAGCAGCTAGAGGGAGTAACTCCAGTGCCTTAGTATTCAACAGACATCTATCCAATCTTTCGTGAATACGAGCTGTTTCATTCTTGTTATTGCACCAGGTGTATTGGGCCCATGAACCCAATGTCATGTAAATCTGAGCTGTTCATAAAATTCCTCATCTCCATAGGACCTTTGGAAGGGGACACTAACTAGTATGTTTTTTGCTCTTACTCGTAGTAGCCTTAGGCTTCATTTGGGAAAGCTTTCTTGCTGCTTTCTAAAGCAGCTTTTTAGTACCAAAATTTTTTTAACAATGAAATTTTGTATTAGAGAGTTGTTTTAGGAAGCAATAATAAAATTGCCCCAAATGAAGCCTAACTTTTGTGTAGTCCACTTCCATATGAGCCTCATTCACTCCATTCCATCTAGCTTGATAGCTCTCCCAAGGTCAATTTCCTCTCACCATGTCTCTGTGGTTGATGCCCACATCACCATTCTCTATTATAAAGATAGAGGTAGACCTAAAAAGACTTGTTTAGAAAATATTAGACATAGACATTTTTTTATTATATTTAAATAAGAATTTGACTCTTAACATGAAACTTATCATATTAGAGAACGAATGAAAATAGCTACTTATTTGGTATTGATAGAATTTATCATAGGTGATACTGCAGAACAATACCAAATTAATCGGCTCAGAATTGAAATTGAATTTGTTTGATTCATATTAAAATGATTAAATTTGAAATCGATCCAATGCAACTATTGAGGTTCAGTTGTTGTCACTCCTGCACCAGAGTTTAAAAGAAAATTATATTGAATGCATTCTTTGTTTTTTCAAACTCCACTTCATCTTAAGTACAAGATGAGCAAGATCTTGCTTGCCTTCTCTATTTAATCCATAATAAACGGTCCTAAAATTGACTGCGCTAGGGATGATCTGGCTCTCCAGCATGTCGTGAATTTAGCTTGAATGCATCTGCAGACCTTCCTTGTTTGCAGAGACAAGTCATGAACATCGAGTAAGTCTGAAAATCAGGGAAGGGCCCTTTAATCTTCATACGGTGAAAGATGTTCAAAGCATCTGAGAACATCCCCATGTTCATGAACCCACGAATTAAAGCTGAGTATGTAATGACAGTTGGTTCACAACCTTCTTCTCTCATCTTCTTGTATATCTCCAATGCCTTTTTGATGTGCTTCTTTCTGAAAAAAATGGACAATCAATGATGTCTTTATATGTACTGACTGTGAAATTCCAGCTCTTTTCATGTCTTCCAGCTTCTCTAAGGCCGCCTCTAATCTTCCTTTTCTTAAAAGTGCATGAACAATGCTTGCATAAATGTATTGATCCACTTTACATCCAAGATTTTCAAACTCATCTGTTAGAACAATGGCTTCATCAACTTGTCCTGCCCTGCATAAAGACTTGATGAGCAGAGAATAAGCAATCTGGTTTTGGAACCCTCTCTTACATAAGGAATTAACTGCTCTTCTTGCTTCTGAAAACTTCCTTGATTCACACAGAGAAGAGAGAAAAATGTCGACCATCTCTTTATCTGGCATATAGCCTGAAGGCAACATTTCTTGGAATACTTTGATTGCCTCTTCTATCTTTCGACCTTTCTTTCCACAAAGATATACAATCAGATACTTGAATGTATCTCCATTTGGTTGATAACCTTCAGCTTTCATCTCTTTGAAGGTCTTCAGAGCAATCTCTGTTAAACCTGCTTGGCCATACTGGGATATCATGATCGTCCATGTATTTGGCTCTATAGAACAACACCTTCTCCTCATTTCGTGATAAAGAGTTCTCATATGCTTGAAATCCTTCCCACTGCCTGCAATTTTTATAGCCATATTATATGTTTCAGTGTTATGGGTGTAATTAGGCTGTTTTCCAACCCAAGAGAAAAATTGCAAAGCAGAACTTCCATGTCTCTGAGATCTTCGCAGAACTGCCTCAACAAGTTCAGGTGAGAAAGTAATAGTGCTTCTATCTAGTGTTTGTAGCAATAGATCACTATTAGCTGAGGAGGATAAGATTCTACAGAGTTCTTCTACATCATTCTCATCAAGCACATTTGGTGGCTCTCTACAAACCAAATTATGATCAGAGGAGCAGACTGAAACCTCCTGATGCTCAGTTAAATCGTAGAATTGTTCACTCTCTCTATGACTGAATCTGAAGGATCTGTGTTGCTGCTCAGCCATTCCTGCTTTTTCCAGTTGGCCGTTTCTTTTTAAGGAACTTATAACCAGCCTAAATATATGATCTGTTGGATTTATCTTACAAGCAGACATTTCACTTAATAGCTTAAAGGCTTCGTTGGGGCTTGAAGCTTTGCAAAGTTCTTTGATGAAAACGGAATAAGCCTTCCAAGTAGGCACCAAGCCTTTCCTTTTCATGTCGTTGAAAACTCTCCAAGCTTCAGAAATGTTGTTATGTTGGACATGACCAGCAACCACTGCTGTGGTTGCCACAATATCTGCCTCAATACCATTTTCCAACATCTCCTCATAAATCTCACAGGCTTTTCCATATTGATCTGATCTGAATAGATGTTGGATAACTTGAGTATAAGAGGAAACCATAGGCAAGCAACCAAGTTCTCTCATACTATGCAACAATTCCAAGGCTTTCCAAGCTTTTCCTTTTCTCAAGAAGCCATCAATCAAACACCCATAAATCCTATTTCCAGCATTCAAACTATGCTTCATATCATCCACAATCCCCATAGCTTCATCTATTCTTCCAACTCTACAAAATCCCTTCACTAACGCCTCATAAACATTTGAATCAACAGACAGATTTCTCACTCTCATTTCCTCGAACAACTTCCGGGCTTCATCTACTTTTCCTGAAATACAAAAGCTCCTCAACATGATGGTAAGCACCTCAGTTTCTGGAAGCTCTGCAATCTTCATCATATCTTCTCCAACCAACCTTGCATTGACAATATCACCAGCAATCGACAGACAATCCATTAGCATTGTGTATATCTTTATATCAACTTTCATTTTCTTCAAAAAACCATCTCTTTGTAGAACTCAAATGCTAGTTCTGCCTTCCTCGCACTACAAAGTCCCCTAAGAATTGCTTCATAAACTCCACTATCAAGCTTGCAGCCTGATTTCCTCATCTCCTCAAAAGTCCACAGAGCTTTACCAATCTTCTTTGCATTTGCATACTGTGAAATAAGAATTGTCCATGTTTTAATGCTCTTTGAACACAAGTCAGCATCCATATCCTCCATCAGCTTCTCCACCAAGTCAAATTCTCCAGCTTCACTTGCAATATACGACATGGTATTATAAGTCTCTGTAGTGTGGCGAAATCCAGGCTGGAGCTTCATCCAGTTGAAGAATCTAAAAGCCAAGCTGCCAACTTTGAAGCACCTCTTCAGCACCATCTCCACAATCTCAGGAGTAAACGCAATTCCCAGCACATTCAAACGCTGTTCCATGGGAATTTGGATATTATCTGAACGGATTATTTCTGTTACCTTGTGAACAGCTGCGCTAATTTCTTCCAAGTCGGTAGCTTTCAGCAGTGCCTTTCCTGCAATAATCTGAGAAGTGCTATTACTTTGTCGGACATTTTGACGAACACCTTGTGTGCTTGTAGTGGCTTGCTGTTCAGTGTCCCTCACGTTAATGGGGACAATCTCTGTGATCATTTGATAAAGAGAAGGAGGAGAGGCGGAGGCCGGGCGTCGGAGGGAGGATTTGCAGCGGGAGAAGAGGAGGCTGGCGGGTGATGGGCGGGAGAGGGAGTGGGGAGACGTAAGCTTTGACGCCGTCCTCATACCTTGGAAATTCAAATCACTCGTCTTTCAGAACAATTATTACGTCCTTTGACCGAATGGTTTTATAGGTTCGGCCACCAATAAATTCAGTCCACGTAGCAGCCCGACGACCCGACCCAAACCCGCGCTTTTTTGTAGTTTTGCCTTTTTTTTTCGCTTAAATGGGCGGGAAAACTTTAAAGAAGCGGGTATATAAACTCCTGGCCGATTATCTTAACTGTACACAGAACGTTATACAGTGTTTAGGGTTATCGAAACTTTCGAATAGCTTTGTACGAGATGGATTCGAAGGAACCAACTCTGGGAACTCCTACTTTGGAAGAGTTAGACGATTTTGACGAAACATTTAGCACTTATACTTTGGATGACGATTTTTCCTATTTTTTACAAGTAAGTTGTCCTCCATCGTCGCATTGTCATTTTCGGTTGTCTATATCCTTAAGATAACTCGGTACTGGTCTTTAGTTAAATGTAACTTCATTTTTTTTATAAGTTGGTACTACTCGATATTTGTTTATATAGCTTCCATATATTTTTTAGAGCTATGTAGAAGAAATACCGAGTTTTTATTACTCGTAATATCTCGGTATTCGTTCCCGGTATTAGTTTAAAACTCGGTATTGATAACTTTCCGAATTATTTACGTTAACTATGACTTATACCGAGTTTTTATAGCTTGGTATTGTACTTGTACCGAGTTTTTCATGTATTTATTATGGATTTTTTCCGTTTTTTTAATGAATAATGTTATTTATTTTAATAGGGGGTTTACAAATCTGAGAAGGAAGCATATGGTAAATATTGCGAATATGCACATAAGCATGGCTTCAGTGTTCGGAAAGAACATCTTTCTTACTGGCCTGGTACCAGGAAGTTGAAAACAAAGGTTTTTGTATGTTCAAAATCTGGATTCAAGAAGGAAACAGAAAATGTACAGAAGGTTAAATTTAGAAAATCAACAACAAGAACTGGATGTCCTGCTATGGTGAGATTTTATATTAGTGAAGAAGGGATATGGACGGCGAAAAATTCAGTAGAAACACACAACCATGAATTGGCTAAACCGGATGATCAACATTTGCTGAGATCATCTAGGCACATCACTGAAGAGAATGCAACTGTTCTGAAATCAATGGCAGATGCGGGAATAAGAACAGTAAATGCATTTTCCTATTTATCTGAGGAGGTTGGAGGAGTAGAAAATCTGGGTTTTACCAAGAGAGATGCATACAACTATATTCAAAAGGAGAGAAGAGCAAAAATTGAGATTGGGGATAGCAATTCGCTAGTCAAATTGTTCAAAAACCGGGCAGCTGAAGACAATCTATTTGCATGGGATGTGCAAACTGATGAGAAAGACAGGTTGGTAAACTTTTTTTGGGTAGATGGTTTGGGGAGAGTGGATTATGACTGCTTTGGGGATGTAATAATTTTTGATATACAAGCTACCGTCTGAACAAATATAATCTAGTATGTGCCCCTATTATTGGAGTCAATAATCATTGGCAAAACATTATATTAGGGATGGCCTTTCTATCTGATGAAACAATTGATTCATTCTGTTGGTTATTTCAAACCTTTTTAAGAATTATGGATAATAAACATCCAATTACTATATTCACTGATCAGGATCAAGCAATGGCTAGGGCTATAGAGCTTGTATTCCCTAATACAAGACATCGGTTGTGCCAATGGCATATACAGAAGAAGGCTCCTTCGAAAGTTTGGTGTTTTAATAGTAACCACAAAGTTAAAGGCCTGTTTTATAGTTGCTTCACCAAGTGTGATTCAGCCGCGGAATTTGATAGTTTGTGGAATGAGATGATTACCGAAGGAGACTTACACAACCATCATTGGTTAAATGATCTGTACAAAATAAGGGATAGGTGGTCTACAGCTTTCAACAAAGATTGCTTTAATCTTGGATTATTGTCTACACAACGTAGTGAGTCCACAAATTTTTGTTTGCCATGGTATTTCAAAGGCTACAAGTTCTCTAACCGAATGTTTCCTTGGATTGGAGAAACTTATAAACAGTTGGCGTAGGAATGAACGAGATGAAATTTTTAAATGTTCTCAAACTACAATTCAACCTTACATGAAAAGAAGTCCGATACTAAACCAAGCAGCCAAATTTTATTCAAGAAAGTTATATTCATTTTTTGAAGAGGAGTTTTTGAATGGTTTAGGTGGACTACGCATTGATCACTCGTCACCCAGACTCATCAACATTTTCGGTGAAAAACATAGACCAGACTTTTGATTCACACAAGTGGACGGTTTTTGTTTAGTTCAGCTGAAGGAACGATAAAGTGCAGCTGCGGAAAGTTCGAGATGATGGGAATCCTGTGTTCTCATTGTATGAGAGTGATGAGTCAGTTGGATGTTAGTAATATACCTCAAAAAAATTTTTAATTTCAAGATGGTCAGCAACTGCTAGAAACGATCTTTATAGTGGATTAAATGTTCAGCTTACAATACCGAGTTTGTGCACGTTAAAACAAGGTTCCAGAAACATGATTTTTTAGAAATTATGTTTGCCGATTTGCTTATCAAATTAGCAGTGAAGCTCAAGGTAATGAGGATGCAGAACAGTGTATGATAGATGGTATGAGTGCATTGGCATTAAATGTTCAAAACATTTTGGAAGGAAAAAGAAATAAATCTGTCACTGAAGGGCTCCACAAAACAATTAGAGATCCTGCAAAGCGTCGGCCTAAGGGAGTTTCAAATGCTAGATTAAAGGATCATTGGGAGAAGAGGAAAGCCAAAAAAGTTAAACAAACCGTGCATAATCCTAATCCAACAATTTATTTTACACCTGCAGAATCAGGAAGTCAATCATCCTTTATGTAAGTTTGATCAAGCTGTCGGAATAACAAGGTAATATTCGATACTAGCATATCATACTTGGTATTAGTGGAAGTTATAGTCACATCAAAATAAACAAAAAACACAGAAAATATCATATACAAAAAAGAATTAATTTATTTTATCGTACTACAAAAGATGGCATAAGCAAATTCGGCCCTAAATAAGGCCATATTACTTTGCCAGTTCGTATGGATGTCCCAATCAGTTTCTTTTTTTTGTATAACTTGTTCCATATATTTACAGACAAACATTCCACAGTCGACGCTGTTTTCTTGTGTTGGCAAATTTGGGATAGTTTCAATCGGCCATGTTCTTATATCATCCTCAAAAGCATCTTCTGCATCTTGGTATAAATGAGATATCTGGAAAGATTATAAAATTATTACAATTAACTTCTATAAAAAATTTAGAAACCAAGATAGTTCAAAAAAATATACCACTTCTGGAGTAATGGACTTGTGCGTTGCTTTGGGTAATGAATCCATGAAATTCCATCTTTTGTTCTTCATGTTTGCAACTAGTAACGTCCAATGTCTTTCATGTATGATGGGAACAAACATTATGTTCGCATTCTTAACAGCATCTTTGGTGATATGAACCACAAATGATTTTGTTTGCTCCTCTTTATTTCGAACATAATATCCCTGGAAAAGAAGCCAATCAGTCAATTATTGACATACAGTCCAGTTAATGATCTTCATTGTACGTTAACTATAAAGGATTACTAACCCAATGAAAAGCCGAAACATATAGAAAAGTTTGATTCAGTCCTGGAACCATTTTGTTTTTCTCAGATAAAAGATATGCAAAAGTGTCCATATGGTTGGTGTCAAGCTCTTCGCATAGCAACAATTCGTCCATTTGACTTCTAAAAATAATAGCATCTCCAATTCCGAAAATGATATCCTCCCTGTATAATTTATCGTTATTAACATTAAGAACTTGACAGTTATATATGGGAAAATATAGATAAAAGGGTAAAATACCGAGTTGTACCGAGTTTTTAATTACTCGGTATTATACAATTTTGTGAATAACATTAAGAAATTCACATTCATATATTGAAAAAATAGCTAAAAACATTGAAATACCGAGTTGTACCGAGTTTTTATTTCTCGGTATTACTCGGTATTTATCAATTGACATAACTCGGTATTAAAAAATTTTGTGAATAACATTAAGAACTTGACAGTCTTATATGGAAAATATAGAAAAAAAAGTGAAATACCGAGTTGTACCGAGTTTTTATTTCTCGGTATAACTCGGTATTTAACAATTAAAATGCGTACTTTTTTGTGTACTTCTTTAGAAAGGCATCAATTGTATTCCTCTTCTCTTCAGTTAGTAATAATCTTCCTGGGTACTCCAAAAAATTCCTTTGCCGCACGCTCTACATATTTGGAATCCTCAACATCAAAAATTTCAGTTTTTCTTTTTTCAACTGGTGCAGCAGAAGGAACAATTTTTTGTTGTTTCATCCTGAGGCGCAGAAACTTTTTTACTCTCAGTTACTTTTTCTTTCAGTTTTGATGCAGCTCGCGTAACTGGTTTTCTTGTACTAACTGAGGTATCCTTTTTACTAACTTTTTCAGCGTCTTTATTAATCGTTTCTAATTGAGTTTTCTTCTTCTTCCTATCACCAATTGTGAATGGAGTTTTTACTCTTTTCCTTTTCCGGTCCTTCCTCCCATGTACTCTTCTGGCTATTCCTCCCGGTTCCTGATGAAGGTATAGTAAATTCCTCATCTTCGGATGTTTCCTTCTTACCAACTATTTCATCAACAATTTTTTCTACAGTTTGAGAAACTTCATCAAATTTATTGGTAGATTCCGTTCTTGAACTTGACTGCACTGGAGTTCCGATTTTCTGAGAAGTGAAATATTGTGGAAAATGATCACTTAATATCTTATATATTCCACAAAATTTTTCATTGTGATCGGATTTTAACTGAAATACTTCATGGTCCAATGCTTCCACCTGTTTTTTCAGCAGTTTTTTCTCCATTTCGAGTGATGAAATTCTTTTAACCATATATTCATGCTGTGAAATCAAGTTATATATGGATTGATTAATAATCCTCAAATTCGTTTCATCAGGTACACCGCGTTGAAAATCGCTTTCTTCTCTAAATTCAGTTCGTAATGGAGAATCAACGGGACTTCGACCATCAGTGGGATTAACAGTAGGAACTGTAGGATCACTCTTCAAAGGCTGTTCATTTGGACATTCTGTTTCAGCTGGAGTTTGAACAGGAGAAACAGTTGGGCTTGGACTTTTTGGAGATGAAGATGCTTGTAAAGTTGGACTTGTCTTGCTGCTAGGCATATGTACACTCCTCAGGGGTGTTATATCCAAAACATTTGCTGGATTAATAGTCTCAATTAAGGTTTTCTCAGTATCTGTTATGTCTTTGTAAATCTGTCAAGATCTGGAGCAAATCTTTTATAAATATTCAAAATGTATAAGTACAAACTAAAGTTAAATGAGAATTATACCTCAGAATCCTGAAGATTTCTTATTAAATTATCAACATCTTTAATTCTATAATTAAATTTTGCATCCCAACGAAGCAGACGGGGGCGAGCCAAGTTATCCACTACTGGGTAGATCTTTGTATGCTCCAAAAACCATATCTAAAACAAAAAAAAAAAAAAATGAAATGTGTGTAAAAATATATTAAAACAATGAAATGAAAAAAAAATGTTATATTAGTTAGAATGACTCACAATTATTATCATAACAAATCCATTAACATAACCTAATGATTGACCTTTTGATTGTTTCCTTGCTATTGTATTAAATTCAGTAACAAGAAAATCCCGAATGGATAGGGGCCAATTGTATGATCTGAACTGCTCAACCTCTTTGGCAACGTCCAATATAGTTGATTGCACTCTGAAGTTGGCCATTGGAAAGAAAATATTGGACAATAGGTAAACAATAAATTGTTCCCTAACAATCTCGATAGGCGTTGAGGATTTCAATTTCAGAATTTCATGCCTGATGTCATTTGCTGTTCTACCAGCAATTGTACTAGTCCCAGGATCAAATTTATTACCTCTGTTCGGTAAGCCAATAATCAACGCTATCTCTTCAGAGGTGAAAGTTAGACTTCGGCTGTTAATAACAAAGCTTTCTGATTCGTTATCCCACGTTGACAATAACATATAAACCATAGGAACATTTTGTGGGAGCCGAGGCAGTAAAAGAAACTGGTTGATTTGTAGCTCAGATAGGCTAGTAACAAACTGATCCCCAAATTTCTCAACCAATTCATCACAAACTTCCCTAAATCCTGATGTCCGACATCTAAAATGAATCTTGGGGGTATATCCCTGCATAATAAAGTGTAACAAACAGTAAGAAATTAAGAAAAAACCGAGTTTTGACAAGCAATACCGAGTACCGAGTACCATGTACCGAGTACCGAGTACCGAGTACCGAGTACCGAGTACCGAGTACCGAGTACAAAGTACCGAGTACAAAGAGTACCGAGTACCGAGTACCGAGTACCGAGTACCGAGTACCGAGTACCGAGTACCGATATAAACTATTCCTAACCGCTAAAAACACATAGTTTAGGCTTCAGTTCGATTTACTAAGCAAAACGAAACATCACTACGAAATGTGTATCGTGTTTTTTCAACTAGTAACGACGTTTACCGAGTTTTATCATCAAATACCGATAAAATCGAACATAACCTAATACCGAATACCGATTAGTACCGAGTTTTAGAATGTGTACCGAGTTTTAGAATGTGTACCGAGTTTTGAGCATTATCCCAGTTATGATTACCATAAACCCTAACAGTCGGTAATTTTATAATAGTAACGAGAAAAAACAAACTTTGTCGGTAAATCCTTTCGAACCTCAGGCATTATATCAGCGATTGATTTCGAATGGAGAATACGAAGATCTACGGGTTGAAATGCTGGAGAACTACGAAGGGAGAACTCCGAAGGGTTTGCTGGAGATCTGAAACAACGACGTAAACAGTAACGAAGACAGGGATTCGAAACACCGTAATAAAGTGTAGCGTCGCACTTCGAAATGTTTCCTGTACGTTTTTCCATTTAAATTTTAACACGTGCGAAAACCCAAAACACAGTGGGTCGGGTCGGCGACTTTTCTTCAAGCTACGTGGCGTTATAACATTGGTGGCCGAACGTAGAGGAGCGTACGTTCACCGGACTAAATAATTGTTCCGTCTTTCAAGTATAGAATTTCATATTCCCAAAAAAAAAAAGTATAGAATTTCAAAGAAAGGCTTCCACCTTGCAAGAAAAATAGGTAAGGAAATCTACATATCATATATTATTTATTTAGATATAGTATTTAAAAATTTATATTTATTTATAAAATATTTTAGTTTTTAAATTATAAAATAATATCATTAAAAAACTTATGTAAAGCGAAATAGGCCTTTTAATATAAAACTTTTGATGTGATTTAGTTACTAGAATATTATATAAGTAAATATAAATAATTTGATGTTGGATAGAAATATAAGATTATGTTTGTTGCATCCTATAATATTTACGGCGTTAGAGAGATATAGAGTTCAGCGTCCAAATTTTGTAAGAAAATCCACTATACATACAGATAAGAGAGAAGATTGCAAAAATTATAAGAGACGCTAAGATTTTTATGTGAAAAACCATGAAAAGAGAAAAGTCGTGGCGACTAATCCAATTAAAATGATTCCACTAATATTTATTATTGATAATAATGAGACATTTCCTTGGGGGGAAGGACTTGGCTCAATGTAACAAATATACAACATATAGAGCGCATTACATGGTGCGAATTGCAAGAATCTAGTGATATGATTGTTGTCCTCAATAGAGTGTTGATCTGTTCGTTTGGTCTATATGATCATAATCGGGCAACGGTGGTCATAAGAATTGTAGTTGGCAGACGACGCATGTCGGAGGCCCATAATCAGCTTGCAACAGAGGTCGAAGGGATCATGGTCAGGCGACGGTAGTCGGAGGAACCGTAGTTGGTGGGCGACGACACTCAGAGGGACAGTAGTATGCAAGCGATGTTGGTCGGAGGGACCGTAGTCGATGGGCAATGGTGGTCGAAAGGACCGTAGTTAGCGGGCGACGATGTTCGAAGGGATTGTAGTTCACAAATAATGGAGGTCAGATGGATCATAGTTGGCAGGTGATGGATATTAAAGGAACCATAGTTGGCGGGTGATGGAGGTAAGAGGGACCATAGTCGGCATTAAACGGAGGTCGAAGGAATAATAATTGGGTGATCGTAGTCAAATGGACTATAGTTGGTAGGCGACAGAAGTCAAAGCGATTATCTTCGTGGCAATGGAGGTCAGTGGGACCATAGTCAAAGGGTTTGTAGTCGATGGGCGATAGTAATCGAAGGGAGTGTAGTCAGTGGGCAACATAGGTCTAAGGGAATGTAGTCTGCAGGCGACAGATGTCAGAAGGAAAGTAGTCGACATATGATAGGGGTTGGAGGGACTGTAGTTGGGCGACGGTGATTGGAGGGATTATGGTCGATGGGCGACGAAGGACATAGGGACCATAGTCACTGGGAGATGGTGGTCGGAGGGACCATAGTTAGTGAGTAATAGTGGTCGGAGGGATAATAGTTGACAGGAGACGAAAGTCGGAGTTGGTCGACGACGATTGTTAGTGGTTGGGTAAAAGTCTGGCGGCAATCGACGATTTGGTGATAGTCTGACAATGGTCTAGGGGAAGTCCAAAGGCGGTAGACAGACTTCCACCCAGCCACTGACCCAAGGGTGGAAGCTTGGTGGCCGTCGGCGACCGGGAGGTGGTTCGACCATGGTAGGATGGAAGTCCGATGGTAATCGACGTTTGGGCGGTAGTTTGATTATGGTTGAGAGGAAGTCTAGCAGCTGTCATGGTCGGGTGGAAGTCTGAAGACGGTCGGTGATTCGGTGCAAGTCTGGCTGCAGTTTTCAACTGGGCGGTGATCCAACAATGGTCGGGTGGAAGTCTGATGGTGGTCGGGGCAGTGGTCCAACAATGGTTAAGCTGAAATCCGACGGCGATTAGCTATCGGGTGGAAGTCCAGTGGTGGCCGGGTGAAAGTCTAGCGGTGGTCGGCAGTTAGGTGGACGTCTGGCGGTGGTCGGCAACCAGGTAGAAGTTCGTCATCAGTCAGCAGACAATTAGAAGTCCAGCAGTGGTTAGCACCTCGGTGGTTGTCTGAAGATGGTCAGTAAGAAGTCCGGCTACGGTCAGCGGTTGGGTGGATATTTGGCGATAACCAGTGATTGGGTGGTGGTTGACAACCATGCAGTGGTCCAACAATGTTAGGAGGTTGGGTAGTGGTTCAACAATGGTTTGGCGGAAGTCCAGTGGCAATCAATGGGTGGGCGGTGGTTCGGACGACCAACAAAAGTTTACCTTATAGCTCTTTCTTATCTCTAGCCAAAGGTCCAAGCCTGCAAAGGTCCAGGCCTGTAAATTTCCATACCCCCTTTTATATGGGAAGAGAGGCTCCATTTATAGATTTTTTTAGAGTGGCATGCCCCTTAAATATGAAGAAGCACTAAGGCAAATTCAGAGTGCTCCATCAAACGACCCATATTGATCCCCTTGATCATAAGGCATTTTTCAAGAATTTATGTGTCCAAATGATGTTAGAATTAAGTGCTCGTGGGCTCGTTGGATTCATCTTGTTAAGTCGCTCAATTCGATTATAAGCATGTTATATTTTGATATCATTTTATCATCAAATTTATGCTTTGAACCTTCTAAATGTGTTTCGGTCCCTTGATTTGGATTCATTTGGGCTAGGATTGGATTGATTTTGGTGTCGTTGGGTTCATCTCTTCGAGACATTCAGTTTGATGATAAGTTTGCTAAAATTAGAGTTTGGATTGTCCCAAATTTAATTTTAAAAATTTTTTAACTTGGACATGCCTTGAGATTCATGTTTGATCAAGGCAATTTTTGGTGATGTATCAATGTTGCTTCTATGTAAATCATTCGAATTAATATCCATATCCATTAGTTAGTATAGTCCATTTGAAGTAAATCATAATTCTTGAACTTTAATTAGAAATGCAAAACTTTACAACAACATCAAGCATTTATCTCACTTTAAGAACGGTATTATATAAATCCTTTTTCTCCATTGTGCCCTATTAAGAGTCATGTTTCTAACCATGTATTTTTAGGTCTACCTCTACCTTTTATAACATACGTCAGATCTAGTACTGTAACTCTCCTAATCAGGTCATCGAAAGGCTGATGCTTTATGTGAACAAAGGCAGTTAGAAGTTAGTATGCTTGAATGCGGGTCGCTGAGAAGGAGAGACGGAACACTCCCAATTGGACAAGGAGTTCAATAAGCAACCATACAAGCTACATCAAATTTGTTATGTTTTTTTAGGTGATACATTACATATAAAATGAACATAATGCATGTGCATACCAAATATTGCTTAGATTGAGGGCAAGCCTGAGCCTTGACTTAAAATAGGAGAGAGCTCTAACATTAGAACATCATTGCTGCCCACCTTTGTCGAACCACGAATACATAATAATCACCGTCTGACCACTATTATTAGACCACATATGTTAAAACGCAGCCATCAGACCACTACCATCATATCATCATTATCCAACCACTGCCACTTAACAATCATTATTAAATCACCACCATTGAACCATTATCGTTTGACTACCATCACTGGAACTCCAACCTTTGACCACCATCGCCCTAATATGGTCCTCCATCCCTTATTTTCTGAATATGGTTCTCCTGCCACCATCACACGATTATGATCATTCAATTGTCGTCGCTTAATTATGGTATCCCAACTACTATTGTCAACCTACTATATCTTTGCCAATGTTGTCTGGATACGATCTCTTGACCACTATCATTTGATTGTGGATCTTCAACCATCGTTGTCGAACTATAATCCTCCTACCACCAGTTTCCCATTATAATCTTCTGGTTATCATAAATTGGCTTTGGTCATTAGACCATGATCACCTGATTATGATCCTTTAACCACATTCGTATGACTATAGTCTTCATACCACCATTGCCCTACCATTATCCTTGGACTGATGCCATATAACTATATTCCTTTGAAGATCATCGCGGGCTATAATCATTTAATCACTGTCACTCGAGTACATTGCTCTTACACTCATCATCCAACTTCACCGACAGTCATTGACTTTGCTGACTTTGCTCCATCATCATCAACAATGTAAATCACATCAACTCCTATTGGGCTAATGAACACCATTGACATTAATACTAATACCCACTAATTCAGTCGTCTGCCATCGCCAATAACATTGAGGCACACTGTCATCTTAAGATTAATGCACCCAGTAATCGTAGAGTCTAACGTCCATTAACTTTATCACCACCAACATTGGAGAATTTCATTAGTGTTGAAGGTTAATAATGATATACATTTAAACCCTGAATTCTAAACCTTGAACGATATTATATATGAGATTACCAACTTCGAGCATTCCTTAAAACTTATTCTAACTTTCATCAAAATATGGTCGTCAGATGATTAAACCTTCTTCAAAGCTCATTGAGGTTGTTTGTATTTCATAATAATTTTGAAGAAGTTTTGAGCATGTTTCAAAGATGGTTCAAGCATTGTCCTAAAAAGTTATGATCAATGCTGATACATTGGTCAAAAAACTTTTGATAAGGTTGCTCGACTTTTGATCAATATTTAATGAAACTTTGATCAAAGTTTAAATTCATTATTTTGCACTTCAACTAATTTCTCATTGACTCAATTGAGCTTTATTGCTAATATATATATATATATATATATATATATATATATATATATATATATATATATATATATATATATATATATATATATATGCACGTATCACATATAGAGAAATTTTTTTGGCAATTAATGCTATTTTAGGCTAATTACATCGTTATGTTGAATATGAGAGGCAAACACATAATATTATGACTGTAGAGAGATGCTACATTATTTTCAATGGAGGTGTTATTGACGATCAATGCTCAGTTTAATAGTTTGAACTCACAATTATAAATAAAAAATACACATCATATTGTTTGATAAAAATAGTTTGTCTTGATGATCTATAAAAGCACATCGTATGGTGATGCATGTGTTATAAGATTTAAGCTTTTAATAGTATTTAACAATGTTATAGTGATATATATATATATATATATGATCTCAAATGATACATTTTATAGTGATGTAGCTCTTGTGATTGTACTAAAATATTACTATAAAATGTTGTAACTACTATAAAATATAAGATTTCCTATTAAAACTTTAGTCTCTATTATAAGGCAATCATTAATATTCGATTATAATCGAATAATATTCATTCGATCATTGATCAAAACCATTATGACATATTGTCTCGATCTTAATCAAATATTGTTTGAACATTATTCAAATATGATTCAAATCAATTTTGATCGCAATGTATTTGAAAAAAAAAAGTCCACAATTAAGAGGGTCGGTTTTTTGTTCTGCATGGAGCTTTTGTACAATTTTTTCCGAGGAACGACTTAACATGCATATTTCTCCAATTTCAACCATTATGAGGCATATAAATAGAAATATAGAAGATCAAAATTCATCAACAAGCTCTACCTTACAACTAGTTGCTATTCTATATTAAGATTTTGTTTGGGACAGCTTTTTTACTACTTTATAAAGCATCTTTATCGTATAAAATTTTTTATACCAAAATGTTATTTTAGAAAGTAATAAAAAAGCTATCCCAAATGAAGCTTAGGCTTAGTTTGAGATATTTTTTTACTGCTTTTAAAACGGCATTCTAGTTCAAATATTTTAAATTCAAGAAATTTTTGTACTAGAAAGCTGTTTTAGGAAGTAAGAAGAAAGTCGTCCAAAACGAAGCCTAAATTTCTTATTAGTGGAACCATATTTACATTTAAAAACTATTTTAGTAGTTAAATAGTTAATTGGTGGATCACAAATTAATGCTTATATGACATTCACACTGTTATCTATAATTAAGATTAGCCGTATTAAAGTACAAGTTAATAAACTAACAAACTTGTTGCTTTGTTATATAATAACTTATTAGTAATAGGATTGAGAATATATAGAATAAGATACACTTGACAACTAAAGTAAAATTAGAATCCTATACAGAAAACGTAAGAATCTGTACAAATAATTGCATTATCTCGTACTAAATTAGCTGACCACCAAACGGCCAACCACATTTTTTTTTTAAATGTATAGAAGCAAAAATGCCCTAAAAGAGCACGCTTTTGCTATATATATATATATATATATATATATATATATATATATATATATATATATATATATATATATTATATTTTTTTTTTTTGCTCACTTGAATTATTCCTTTTTCGGTCAAATTCGAGCTTGGGATCGCTGAGATAAATTGCTTCCATCGAGCAACAGGCTCAACACGATCCCAACTTGGGAGCAATTATTACGTCCGGTCAAAACCGAATGTATCTGAATGTATACCAAGCAATACCAAGTTCTCAATACCTAATTTCAGGTGATGTGGCTCGTGGTTATTGGTCTATGAACGCATTCGGTGACCGGACGTAATAATTGCTCCCAACTTGGACTTCTAAAATATTCATTCATATATATATATATATATATATATATATATATATATATATATTTGTTATAAATTTTATTATATTATGATGTTATAAAAGTAGAAACGGCCAACTACATTGAGATATGTATTTTGTTTAAGTTGAATAAATTTGAGTCAAAAGTAAATGTAATTTGCATAAGAAATTTGAGAGATTTATTTTATTTGACAAATTACATTTACTTTTGACTCAAATTTATTCAACTTAAACTAGACAAATTTGTTTTGATGGATAAAAAATAACTTACTTCTCATTGTAATTTTTAAGGGTCTGTATATTTAGTCAATAATATTCTAAGAATCTCATTTTTCAAGGTGCATGATATTGATCCTTGATATATCATTTTAAAATTATCTTGATCAGGCACGAATCTCGAGGCAAAATCAAGTTGGAAATTTCAAAAACTAAATCTGAGACCATCTAAACTCTAATTTCAGCGAACTGAACGTCTCCAAAAAAAACAAACACAACGACACCAAATTTGACTCAATCCGAGCCCAAATGGGTCCAAATCAAAGACCCGAAGCATATTGGGAAGGCTCAAACCATAATTTGGATTACCAAAAAGTTTCCAAACATGACATGCTTATAGTCGAATTGAGTGGCTCGACGAGACAAATCCAACGAGCCCAAGATTGTCAAATTTTGATATCATCAAGATATTCAAATGTCCAACAAATGATCTGCGATAAAGGGAATCAACATCTACCGTCCATTCAAACCACTCCTAATTTACCCTTAATCTCCCTCCTATTTACTGGGCATGCCTCTCTTAGAAAACTATAAATAGACCCCTCATTCTTCATTGAGGGGAGCCCGAAGGAGGAAGAAAGGGGACCCAAGTAAGGAAGAGAATGAAGAGAAAGAGAGGAAGAAGAGAAATCAGATATCTCTCTTGCCACCAAGCTCCTCCTCAACCACTGCTCGGACTTCTGCCGAACCACCACCAATCACCGAACTTTCATCAGATTTCTATCTGACGTCGGACGTCCGCTCGTTGTCGGACTTCCACCCGGCCACCGTCGGACACCGTAATTATGCTCAACGCCACACATCTGCTCGATGCCAGACTTTTGCCTGATGCCAGACTTTCACCAGCCGTCAAACTTTGACCTGGCCACCGAAGGATGCCAGACTTCTAATCGGCCACCTATTATCGTCGGACTTTCTCCTAGCTACCAACTATAGCAGGACTTTTGCTGGACCTCCGCCCGGCTCATAATTATGATCTGTAGAATTACGCTCGGCCACCAACTAATGTCAAACTTTTGCCCAGCCACTAACGCCGGACTTCCACCCAGCTTCCAATTATTGATGGAATTCCACCTGGCGGTGCTCCTTCCGACCTTCGTCTCCAGACTAGTCTTTCACATAATAGCCCAACTTTTAACTATCAAGATGTTATCCACTTTGGCCTAAGAGCCTCATTGTTTTATATTGTTGGTGTAACTTTCCAGCAGGTCACACATCCCAAAATTACTCTGAGATGAACACACTTAACTATGAAGTTTCTTAATGAAATTCCAACCATTACACCAAAAGGCACCTTGATGTTTAAGAGTTTAACTTTTTTTTTTTGCCGACAATAGTCTTTCTAACCTTCATCGTCCGCTGACTACGGTCCTTCTAACCTCCTTCGCCGGGAAATGGTCCTTCTGACCTCCATCGACTGCCGACTATGGTCCTTCCAACCTCCGTCGCAAGATAATGACCTTTTCGACCTCAGCCGCTCACCGACTATGGTCCTTCTGACCAAACAAATGTGTCAATAGTGATTCCTTCTATTAACATCATGTAATGTGCTCCATATGATGTATATTTGTTACATCAAGCAAGGCCTTACCCCCAAGGAAGGGCCTCATTTGTAATCAACTACAAAAACTAGTGGATCATTTCAAACTAGGCGAGGCCCCATGGCTTTTCCCCTTTTTTAGGGATTTCCACTTAAAAACTCTGTTGTATCTTATGAATGTTGCACCCTTTATTTGTACAAAGCTAAGACTTTAAACTATATATTTCTCTATCGTTGTGAATATTCCAGGATGCAACAATCCTTAGGATAGTTCTTTGAATCTTGATGAGTATATCGACAACTATAAGACTATTATGTATATTTAGTTGGCTTTGAATAGTCTCATCTATTATGTCTTTCTGGCCATACCAAAGGGACATGCCTGCACTTGATTTTATATTCTCTCCATTAAAACTATCCACATGTTTACCAATTTTGCCAATATTGTCATTAAGTAGTTTATTGTAAATCAAAGGATTATCATTGAATCCTCTCATCTTCCTAAAATTTGCCAAAATGAGTAAGAGAAACTTAAAGGATTAATTTCAAAGATGCTCTTCCCTAGCACGTTAAATCCTGGGAGTGGACTGTGAGTTACTGTGAGATATTTTTTTAGAGATATTCACTCTATACTTATCTACTCCTCATTCGTGTGAGAGACAATCCACTCTTATGTTGCTCTTATTCATAAAAACACTTATTATACTAATGAGGATATCCACATCCATCAAAAATAGTTTGAATGACACCTAAATAAATATTAGAAATTGCATATAAAATTGATTTTAAAAAAAGAGCAATCAAAAGATAAGAGGTACCCTTTTCATTAACTTTAATAGTCTTGAAAGTAGTGTGAGCCGTAATTTAAACCTCATTAAATATGTTACAGTCTAACATTCTAATATAGATCCATCATGATGTACAACTCGGGTGGTTGAAGTGACTACAACAATAGCATTAAGCCTTTGTCCAACAACATTTGAAGCGACTATAGGAATTTATATTTCATTAAGATGTAGTCTATATCTTTTATAGGTAATTAAGGAATTACACTTCTCAAATAAGTTATTTATATTATCTATTACATTCTAGAACATTAACAACAGTAGAGAGATATAAATTTTATTGTCATATATTTGTACGAAGATCCAACACACAAATAAATAGAATAAAGGGGGTACAACAATCATTAAAGACACTAGAATTTTTATGTGAAAAATTCTGAAATTGAAAAAACCACTACAGCTTTGCCTAGTTGAAATGATTCCACTAGTGTTGGATGTTGATTACAAATGATACCCTTCCTCTGGGGAAGGTGTTGACTAAATATAAAAATATATATATTATTTAGAGCACATTACATAGTTATAGTTGAGAGAATTCAATTACATAAGAGTTATTCTCAAGAAAATATTGGCGTGTTCGTTTGTTTGATAGGATTATAATCGGGGGACAGAGGTTAGAGGGATCGTAGTCAAGCGATGAAGGTCAAAATAGCAATTATCAATGGGCGACGATGGTCGGATTGATTATAGTCAACGGGTAACCAGAGACAATAGGCGATGGAGGTTGGAGGGATTGTAGTTGGCGTGCATTGGTGGTAAGAGGGACCAAAGTCTATAGGCAATGATGGTTAGAGAGCCTATTGAAGAATCATGGTGCTCCACCCAGCACCACTGTTCATGATCCATGCCACCAAACCACTATTCTCCCCCCCCCCCCCCCCCCTTATATGAAGAATGGGGATTTATTTATACTTTTTTTAAGGAAGAAAGGCTCAATAAATATGTACAAGCTTCAAGGAGATTTTGGAGTATTCCATTTGATGGTCCATATTGATCCTCTTAATTATAAAGCATTTATTGTTCTTTTAAGTGCTTTAGTGATGTCAAAATTGAGCGATATTGGGCTTGTTAGGTTCATCTCGTCGAGCCACCAGATTTGATTATAAGCGTGTCATATTTGGATATCATTTTTTTATCTAATTAATACTTTGATGCTTTCAAATGGGCATTGGTCCTTTGATTTGGGCCTATTTGGGCTAGGGTTGGACCAAAATTGGTGTCGTTTGGTTCATCTCATTGAGATGCCCAATTTGAATATAAATTTATTGAAATCAGAGTTTAGATATCCCAAATTTATTATTGAAGTTTTCAATTTAGATTTGCATTGAGATTCATGCCCGATCAAGGTGATTTTTTGTGACTAATTAGTTGCTCTATTTTAAGATGTAGAAGCTTGTGGAATTTCAAAATAAGTATTTGAACCTTTCAAGCTGCTTATGACTTAAAATTATAAATACGAGATGCAACCACCTCCTATATGTCAACATAGACACCTCCTTGAATGGTAAACCAAGTAAAATATCTTTGATCATAATTTTAGCTTTTACTAAAGTCAACGCACTGATTAAAGCAAAAAATATCAAAATATTTACTTTTAAAACTATTGAAATTGCTATAAATGAATTGTAGAGACTTCATTTGGCTCTGAAAGTATCAAAATATAAAAAAATTGTTAGGGACACAAAAAAGTACAAATTGGATTATATAGTCTGAAATCAAGCTCAGACTAGACTGACAACTGAATCAGGTAGTGGCCTAACAAGCTACTTAAGTGCAATGCATGACACGCACTTGTACGTGTGTAAGGGTATGCCCCTTTTAGAAATTTTTTTTGCTTCCCCTTAGAGTTGATAGTTATGTGCCACCTTGTTTGACGCAAAAAAAAAATTTATTTTTAAATTCCAAAAAAATCATTAAAATTTTATTTAAAAAATCATTAAAAAAATATAAAATTTTTTGAAAAAAAACTTTTTATCTTCCCTTCTCTTTGCATTTTTAAATATCCCCCTTGGGGTAAATAAAGAGCACAACAATTCCATTCCAATCTCTTTTTCTTTTTTTGCTTCATTTATTTTATATTTCTTATATTAGATGCATTCCACTATCTTGGATAAGCATTATCCCTTATCAAGCTCTAATGCTTCTCTTTGTGTTGGAGTAACTATTGTATTTCTTCTCCTCTTCTCGCATACTTCTTCTTACATTATAGGCATTTCATTATCTTGAATAAGTGATATCTCCTATCAAGCTCCAATGCCCCTCTTTATATAGGAGTAACTATTATATTTCTTCTCCTTCTCTCCTGTACTTCTTCTTATATTAAAGACATTTCACTATCTTAGATAAGTGGTATCCCCTATCAACCTCTAGAACCCTCTTTACGTAGGAGTAACTCTTGTATTTCTTCTCCTTCTTTCACATACTTCTTATTACATTAGAGGCATTCCATTGTGTTA
This sequence comes from Dendrobium officinale, assembly GCA_019514585.1. Taxonomy (NCBI): domain Eukaryota; kingdom Viridiplantae; phylum Streptophyta; class Magnoliopsida; order Asparagales; family Orchidaceae; genus Dendrobium; species Dendrobium officinale. Next base: position 24,767,991 of record CM033694.1, read on the forward strand.
GATAGGTGATATCCCCTATCAAGCTCCATTGCTCAGCTTTGTGTAGAATGAGTAACTATTGTATTTCTTCTTTTTCTCTCTCATACTTCTTCTTATATTAGAGGCATTTTACTATCTTGAATAGGTGGTATCTCCTATCAAGCTTTAGTTTCCCTCTTTGTGTAGAAGTAGTAACTATTGTATTTCTCCTCCTCTCTAATACTTCTTCTTACATTAGAGATATTCCACTACCTTGGATGGGTGGTATCCTCTATTAAGCTATGGTGCCTTTTTGTATAGAGAGAGTCCTAATGGATGATTATTCTCCCCTCATGAGCAAAGAAGATGAATTGCCTTTTGTACAAAATGATGGTCCAAGGAGCTCTTATAAAATAATAAGAGTATATGGTGATGGTTGGGCTATACTTTGTTAAAGATAGTATGCACATATCCTGATGGGGTCAAATAGTAGATAATTTAATAGAGGGGGTTGGACTCTGTGTTAATCATAATCATCTAGTTACGCACTCATAATGTTAACCGAGTGAAATCCTGATGGGGCTCCAATCTTTCCTTAAATGAGTTGAAAGAAATTCTTTGATACAATAACTATGTGTTTCTTAGGGTGGTGGATTAATAAATGCACCAAGAATTTCCCCTTTTGCTCTGATTGATGGCATCCCTTTTACTATTACCTCAAAAGATCTGACGAGGATTTATAAGAAGTTTTATGTACTAAATGACATGATGATCTTTGCCCAAAAAATGTCAAAATAGGCATGTGCTCTTCCACTGAGATTCATTACAGTGTACAAGATGATGTTGAAAGCATAATAATTTTGATTTTAGCTCCTTATATAATTTTTTTAGGTTAAGAAGATTATATGCTTGAATTTGATGTATCATGTAAATTTAATGATATTGTATATGGCTTTGAAATGTTTTTATGAACTTAATATTTAATTGAAGTAAAGAATATATTATTTTATAATATTAATTTATGAACTTGCCCACTAGAAGAAACTATTTCTTTTATGCATTTTTGAGATATACTTTGATACATTGTTCCCCAGTTAGAGCAACTAGATTATAGAATTTTATTACTTATGCAGCTTTTAGCCTTCTAAAATTTTTAGAGAATAAAAAAAATTTATAACTTCTAAGGCTTTAGCTTTCTAATATTTTTATGTATCATACATTTTGAGGCTTTTAGCCTTCCAAGATTTTGATGTACATATACCTTTTAAGGCTTTTAGCCTTCTAATATTTTGGTGTACATACCTTTTGAGGCTTTTAGCCTTCTAAAATTTTGATGTACTTGTATCTTTTGAAGCTTTTAGCTTTCTATGATTTTTGGTTTACCTATATCTTCTAAAGTGTATGCATTTAAGTTTTTGGATAATCTTGAATTTTTTTAGGCTTTTACCTTCTAAGGTCTTTGAATGAGTGGTGATGTTATCAACCACTTACACTCATAGAGTCTTTCTAGTGATGATCTCGTCCACTAGTAGCATCCCTTCAAGGCTACGTCATGGGTAGACCTTCTTTGGGTTATGAGTGGAAACCTTGTTTACCAGTTAACCCTAGTGAGGATCTTATCCACTATTATCTTTCCTTTGAGGCTACCTCATGGGCATACTTTTTTGAGGTTATTTGTTAGAGCATTGTTCAATATCGTTAACTTATATTGAAAAGGTTGGGAAAATCCACAACAATTTTTTGGCCTATCCAACGTTATTTATCAAAGCATTACTCGATCTCATTTACCTGTATAAAAGATATTGAGAGAATTCACCAAGGATATTTAACATATCCAAGATTATTTATCATAGCATTCCTCAATGACATTAAAATGTATGAAAGACGTCAAATTGAATCCCCCTGGGATTGATTATTCGTTGATTGGGAGGGGGCGAATGCCGCTTATATTATGAATGAAAGGTGATATTATTCTATCTTAGATTGTTATTGCCTTTTTTAGGTCGAGACTAAGACCATGCCCAAGGAGTAGAAGGCCAGTTGGGGACTATATGGAGCTTAAAATTAATTACTTGAAGCATTCTTGCACATGTTGGGAGTTTTATGAAAAATGGCTGCCAATTATATTATCTTGGGCATTAAAAATAATTGAGAAAACATTATTAGCCACAATTACATTTAAAGTTGCAGCCAAGGTTGCACCCCAGTCAAAATTTTCCTCCCATGAAATTAATGCAATAGCGGCTAATGCTTGAGAGGTGATAGAACAATCCATAAGGTTGCCCTTAATTTTGAAGGATTTCCTTTGGACCTAATAATTGATCATGGCAATGAGACAATCTTTCTTCAACCATTTCCAAGATGTTGAAATGAATGATCTTTTGACGTTATAACGAAGTTGCTCCCCCCAAAACAAAAGTCATTTCCTACATATACGACGCCAAACTATTGCATCCTGGAACATTCATGATGGTAGAGAAATATGAAGTTTATTATCCTAGCTTCGTATGCACACATATAAATACAATAAAGTGGTGTGGGAATCATACGAGACACTAATTTTTTATGTACAAAATCTTAAAATGAAAAAAATGATGGGGTCTTACCTAGTTGAAATAATTCCACTAGGATTGGTGGTGATTACAAATGATACCCTTCCCCTCAGAAAAGTGTTAACTAAATATAGTAATTATATATTGTATGGAGTATATTACATAATTGGAGTTGGGAGAATCTAATGACATGAGAGTTGTTCTCAAGGGAATGTTAGCTTGTTCGTTTATTCAAAAGGATCATAGTTGGATGACAGAGGTTAGAGGATCGTAGTTGAGCGACAAAGGCAGATTAATAGTATTTTATGGGTGAAGGTGGTTGGAGGGATTATAATTAGCAGGTGACCATGGTTAGAGGGATCATATTCAGTAGGTGATGGAGTTTAGAGACTGTAGTTGATGGGAATAGATGGTCGGAGGGAATGAAGTCACAAGGTGATGATGGTTGTATAGGATGTAGTCGATAAATGATGGTGGTGATAGGAGCCATAGTTGATGGGTAATAATGGAGGAAGGCCGTCAACTACTCCCAGATGGAGGTACAATGATAATAGTCAGGCAGAGTTTAACAACGGGGATCTGGTGGCATATATTCATCAACAGTGGTGCTAGGGTGGAGTTCCGTGATTCTTCAAGCCCCAAAGCTCTTCTCTACATCCTTCCCTCCTCCCTCTTCATGTGAAGAACGGTGGTCTATTAATTGTTTTTGAGAGTGACATGCTCAATAAATATAGAGAGGATTTAGGGCAGTTTTGGAGTGGTCCATCGAATGACCCATATTAATTCTCTTGATAATTGAGCATTTATTAAGCATTTAAATGCTTTAGTATTGTCAGAATTGAGTGATCTTGAGTTTGTTAGATTTGTATCATCGAGTCACTCAATTAGACTATAAGAATGTCATATTTTGATGTCATTCGATCATCAAATTAATGCTTTTAAGCTTTCAAATAGGCCTTGGTCCTTTGATTTGGGCCCATTTAGGTTAGGATTAGACCAAATTTGGCGTCGTTGGGTTTGTCTTATATATTGAGATAATCAATTTGATTATAAATTTGTTGAAATCAAAGTTTAGATGGTCCATTTTTTATTTTTTAAGTTTCCAATTCATATTTAAATTGAGATTCATTCCTGATCAAGGTGATTTCTGGTGACGCATCATTATCATTTTTACATTGCATCCTATCTTTCCATTTACAAAATCTCATAAAGCATAAGCCTCAAAAGATAACAAATGATAGATAGGGTATGCACACTAATCCTTTGGAAGGCATGCTTATAAGTAAGCCTTGATGGAAAGCTATATTAGTCATCATCCCCATCAGAAAGTTTCATTAAAGGAAAGTGTTAAACAAGATCTCCATTCACCTAAAAACTTTAGAAGGCATAACCTTAGAGAGTATAAATTTTTACTCATATAAAAATCCTAAAAGTATAAGTTTCAAATGGTACAAGCTTTTTTCTCATCTAAACTTCTCAAAAGGCATAAGTCTTAGAAGGTTCAAATTCTTTCTCATTTATAAACTTCAAAAGATACATGCTTTTCATTCATGTAAAAATCTCATAAGGTAAAAGTTTTAGAAGGTCTATGATTTTCATTCATCTAAAAATCTTAGAAGGAACATATCACAATAAGTATGAGTTCTTCACATATATGACTTAGCCTCTCATAGGGGGTAAATTTATAAAAATCTCAATCACTCGTATTGCAGATGGAGAGTTTATTAATTATCATCATCATTTTCAATAACTTAGTTATAAAAATCAATTAAACTTGCCTATTAAAAGATGAAGAAATATGCATTCAAGGCCAGATAAATGAAAATTTGTAAATTTTATAATCAACAAAATAAATATTACATGAAGTTATAATTCATGAATTTTGTGAGCCACCAGATAATATCATTATTATATAATTTTTTTTGAAAGTAATTAAATATATTTTCTATACAACAACAATAACATCAAGCCTTTATCCCACCATGTGGGGTCGACTACATGAATCTTTTTTTCCATTGTGTCTGATAAGAATCAAATTCTCATTTAAATCTAATTAAAATGGTCATTCTAGTACTTTAGAACCAGCCTTATATGATCCACAGACAGACAGATCATACCATATTGAATTAGGATAGGCCAAACCCAAGAGTTAAGCTTTGGGAAATTTTTAGATTTCTTTCAATTAAAATTTGAAACAAATAGTGAAGCTTATAATTAACTTTAGTAAACATAATAAAATAAATCATCCATAAATTTCCTTTCATTTTATCAAAATATTTTTATAGTATTTACACTACAATACATGACTAAAAATTAGAAAAGAACTAACAAAATAAATTAGTCATGATTGTACAAAATAAAAAAAAAAAATACATTTTTAGACTTAAATAGATTAAAAACTAAATACCCAGCTACTCAATGAGCTCTTTCTCTTTCCTTTGACCTGAAATAGAAAATATAATGGGTGTGAGCCAACATAGTTCAATAGGTCACACCCACCAATTCATTTATTATGCATTTTATTTTATTTAAAAGCAACTCATAAGAAGTGTATTAGAGTATGCATAATGTTACTTACAGATATCTGAAATAAAGCAAATTGTGCATTACAAGTAAAAAAGTAAGCACTTTGTATATTAAAACATAAAATAACAAATTTTCTCAAACCCTTATACCTTCTATTAGAAATAGGCCCTTATGACTCCCATGCTAGCATATAAAAAAATGAGCCCTTATGACTTTCAATGCCTATCACATATCAGACATTAAAAACCAGAGTATGCATTTAGCACCAAAATATGAATATAACACAAGAATAGACTTTTACAACACAATTTTCGCCATACACCAAATTTCTTCAAAATCACACATTTTAAGCATCTAAGCATATATGTAATTACATTATAATAAAAGAAATATAATGAAACCCAATTTTCAATTTCATAAAATGCTTTAACGATAGACAATAGAAATATTTACTGAGAAATTTTTTAATTATTTTATAATATTATCAAATTACCTTCAATTGTTAATAATGCTATTTGGAAGCTTTAATTGTACTATAGCCTTATTTTTAAAGCAAGAGTTATTTTTTAATTTTCCAAAAATCCCACATTTTACAATTTACAGAATGAAAATTTTCCAAAAATATTCCTAAATGTTTAGAATGATTGTATTAATAACATACAAAAAGGTCAATGGTGAAAATTATACAGATATTAAATTATCATGATTTTTTGCTAACGAATTTATAAATTAAATTAGGAAATTTTCAAAATATTCATATTTTTGAAAATTAAAATAGGCATAATATAACTTACCTCGAGCTAGACAACTTTCAAAACTTGGCTAATAATAAAAGGTGAGTTGGAGCCACCTAAACAATAGATTTCTCTTTCTAAAAAACTCCTCTCTATCTCTTTCTAACTAAATGCTTTAAATGAGAAAAATAAATTTATTTGATGGAAATGAATATTTTAATAATAAAATTAGGCCTAGTGCTATTGCGCTTCACCATGCACACTATAGTGCTCCCTTTAGGAGCACCCGACGTCATAATGCCTCCCTAGTGCCATAACACCCAAATAAAAAATGGCAAAATGCTCAGAGTTCAAACTCACGACATTGCCTATCCCAGCACCACGACAACTCAGTCCAAAATTTACATATTTTTCAGATCATGAACACACACCCCTAAGACCTACTCTAGACTTGATTCAATAATTCATATGCTTATAAAATATTCTCATACACATACAAGAGGGTTCAAATGTAGAATATAGGAAATTAACTTTTTTCAAATTGGGTCATAACAGGTATAATAACATACAGTGAATCCATAGGTGCAAAATTCTTCACTCCTCAAAAAATTGTTGTCCTCGACATTTTAGAATTACAATGAGCAAAATAAATTCTTCTCATCCTGAACTCCTCCTGAGTAGCTTCTTTTTTTGTATGTGCTTCAATTATATTTTAACCATTAAAAGTTATTTATTTCTTAACCTTTGAACATCATAATCCAATTTTTTTTTTGTTCCTTTTTATAGTTCAAAATCATATGCACTTCAGCTCTTTTGCAAACATTCGATGGTCAAAATTAGATACCCTCTTTATAGGGACGACACATGGAATGCATCATGAATATTAGTCATATGATTTGGTAACTGTAACATATAAGCAAATTTTTTGTTCCGTTCATTGATTTTAAATGGTCTCAGATATCTTGGATTTAGTTTTTCTTCATTTCCAAAGCTACTGATGTCCTTCATTGGTCAAATTTTCACCCACATAAAATTGTCAACCTAAAATTCTATTGCTATGTGCTTGGCATCATAATATCACTTCTATCTGTTATGTACAACTTCTAATCTATCCATAATCAAACAAATCTTTTCAATAACATCATTGAATAAGGCTAGCCCAATCAAACTTCTCTCACCTACCTCTATTCACGACTGATGGATTATGCACTTCCTACTATATAGAGCTTCGTATGGGTCCATACATATACTTGATTGAATATTGTTATTATAAGCAAACTCAATCAGAGATACGTAATCTTCCTAGCTATTGTTGAAGTCCAAAATACATAACCTCAGAAGGTCTTCTAACACTTGAATAATCCTCTCAAATTGTCCATCAATATGCAGATGAAAAGCAATTCAAAAATGTAATTTAATATTCATACCTTACTGAATATCTTTCCACAACCTAGAAGTAAATATGCATCTCTATTAAAAACTATCGCTTTTGGTATTCCATGTAGTAGGATATTTTCCCACACATAAACCTATGCCAATCTATCTACTAAATTAGTCTATTGAATCGAAATAAAATATGCAAACTTCATTAGATGATCTAATATAACTCATATGGAAACATGTCCTTGCCTCGATCAAGGAAATCCCATAACAAAATTAATTGTTACTTCTTCTCATTTTCATTATGGAATCGATAATGGTTGCATAAAATCTCCTTGTGGTTGATGCTTTATTTTCACCAACTGACAAGCCTCATATTTTAAAAAAAATATGATATATTCTTTTTTAATCCATGCCACATCATGATGCCTTTCATATAACTACACATTTTACTACTCCCTGGATGAATATTATATCTTGAATAGTGTGCATAATAACTAAATATTGCAAACATATAATCAAAATAAGCATCTCAATAAGGCAAATCTAAATAGCTTAAGATTGCTCATATGATGTCATTAATGCACTTAAATACTTAAGAAATAGTGTATGATCGATGAAATCAATACAAACAATCTTCACCTGATTTTGACGAAAATAACCAAAGTGTGGCTCCTAAAAATTATAAATAGATTTTCATTCTTCATATGAAGGGGGCTTTGACTTGATTTTGAAGAGAATTTAGAGATCTAAGGAACTCTAGAGCCCTATTTGATGTTCGACATTGATGGCCAATGACAACAACCACTGTCGTCTAACCATTATCACTTGATTATCAATGTTTAAACATTGTAACCTAATTACCATCATTGATCTCCATTGCTTGACTGACTTTACTTAATTGTCATAGACTGATTATCGTTTTCAACTAACATTACTCTATATCACTTCTCTAGGAAGTTCATTTGAATCACATGAGATCAATCCAGGGTTCTCAACTTTGTAATCCCGTCTTCTTCAATTGAGATGAAAATCAAACTACTGTAATTTTACTTGCATTGTTGATAATTTCAACTAAATAGGTCTTATAATCTTTTCTCTTTTGGGTGTTTTCAAATAAAAAAAACTATAGTATCTCTTGCAATACATTGCCAAACATATTTCAGCACATAACATTTATGATACATAATTCTTTCCTCAACACTCATCAAAATGTATATAATATAGCCAACTCTACAAAAAAACTCATAGCTCTAGAATTTTAAAGTCTCTAAAACAATCATGAAATTTATTTTATTTATTTTCTTGCAATATTAGTACAAAGAAATGGAGAATATTCTCTTAAGGAATATTTAGGTGCAACTATCACTTATATTATTTGCATCCAATAATATTTTTGAAGAATATAGTCAATATTAATTCATTTGTGAAGATGGATATATGAAAATATTAGTAACAACCAGCTAAATATAAAGAATTGCTTATTGCTCCCAACAACAATTATCACATCACGGCTATACTGTTCACCTAATCCCAAAGGGTCTAATCCCTCTTCGCCCCTTCCTTTCAAAGCTTTCCAGAGAAGCTTAGAACCTCAAGGTCAGTTGGTACCTTAGCTGGTCTGTCCTGGAAGGAAGACAGGTGGGCGCAAGGACGGGACGGGGGCAGATAGAGAGAGCGAAAGAGTGTGTCTTTTTCCAATCACCAATCTGCTCCTCTGCTCCGCCTCATCCATCAACCCCTTTCTTTTACTTTCCCTTGACTCCTACCCATCCCAAAACCCTGCCGTACCTTTTCCGATACTGGAAAGAACTACCTTTCTTGCCGCGATTGCCCGGATCGAGCAGTCGCTGCATGACTTGCATTTGTTTTAACCAGAAATTCTTGCTTCCGGCGAATGCCTTTTTGCTGTTTGTTGGGTTGGTGAAATCTGGAGTTCCGATGAGATCTGGATGGTTCAGAATGTGATCTGATGTCCAAGGTTTTTTATTTGCTGAATTTTGGAACAGATGGCGTCGGCTCCGGCCGCGGCTCCGATGTTTGAGCGCCACAGACTTGTAGCATCTAACACGGTATGACTATCACACCTTGGGGGCCATTTTATAGGGGAGTTAATTATGAGTTTCTCTTCTAATTTTAGAAGCGAGTAGTTGCATTGGCTCCCTTTATTTCGCGTTCCTTCCCCGACATTTCCTCTGATTCCAAATCTTTTTGGAAGTTATATAGTTAGGATTTTGCGGGGGATTTATGTTCGCTTTTTTTATTCCTGATGTTTGGGTTTTACAATGTTAGCATTTGTATGCGTGATTAGCATGCCAAATCCATAATGTGAAGTTTTCATGGGCAGATAAGTCTGAATTGAAATTTTGCTTCAGGAAAGCACTAGCCAGTGTCCGTGGCTATGATGTGGCTGTTTTTATGAATGTATAAGCTTCCCCCCCCCCCATAATTAATAGCATTTAGAAATTTTGTATTCAACTCGACCTTGTGAAGCATGTTGAGCAGGTAGGTCTGGATTCTTGTGGCTTTTCTACCAGTTAATCTGTTAACAACTAATTTTCTCACTCGCTAGTTTGGAGAGATTTGAATCACTGAGTCTGCTGGGTGGGGAAGAAATGTAAGAGTGAGTTCTGCATGCTTATATCGAAGATATCTTCATTCTTATACAATAATGGTAGATTTGCTGAAGAGAGATACAATTGCATGAGCATTTTACAGTGAAAATGAGTCCTGACAGAGTAGAACCTGATTAGTGAAGAACTCAAATCATTCAATTATGTTGGGGAGTTCCATATTTCTTTGCTGCAAGGCGGTCATATGTGTTGAAAGTGCACCATTTTGCTTAGTTGATGTATTGTAGGGAGCCAAATGCTAAGTTAATACTTGAAATTGTAATGATCATATACTTTTTCCATTGTTTAGGCATGATTTTCAAGGATACTTTTTCTAGTTTCTCTAATCTGGAGCATGCCATGGTTAGGTTATGACTAACCCAAGCTAGCGATGCCCTTATTCTCAAAAGCACTCATCTTTTTCCATGTTTCCCAAAAACTAAACAGAAAATGGCAATGATATCACATTACTATTCATCTTATTTCAACCCTACCATATGTTCTCCAAGATGGTTTGGTTAATTTATGTCTTGCATAATTCTTTTCTTAAACTTTACATCAAAAGCTAAATATTTCCTTCGGTTGATACTGACTTAAAATGGCATCTTAATTGGAGTAGAACACATAAATGCTAAGTGAAGATACATGGTTGGATTAATTTAGTTAACAAATATTTAAATGAAATATGAAAGGATAAGTGAAGCCGCATGATTGGAAAAGTATTTGGTACCAGACTTTTATGACTATGATAATTTTATGGAGTTAAACACTTAAACTTTTTAGTTATGCAACATAATTATGGAAGTTCATAATAGAGAACATAGGTTTAGAAAATCATGCTAATATTAGAGAATCAAATTTGTTATTGTGTGGAGGAACTATTATAAAGTTGTTTTTTGTGCTAAGAATTAATGAGCAAGTTCTAAAGCAACAAAATAATCTTTTATGGCTCTTAATTGTCTTGAAAAACATGATTGAGCAGTATGAGAATTTATTTGGTGGGTATTAAGGTGAAAACAACATCTAAGTTATTTTGGACCTATTTGTGATGTGTAATAATAAATCAATAACTTAAATTGGCCAGCTTGTTTTAGATTGCAGTATGATTCATTCAGGTATAACCATAAGATTTTATTTAGTGATTGTTTATTTGTACTTTGTTTTCTAAAACCGATCATATTATAACTTTGATTGTGCGGAATATGTGCTACACACCCTACATGTGTGTTTGGGTCTTCCATCATATTTCAACTACTACACTATTATCCATTTAAACATAAAAGATCATTGAATATTCTTCTATGCTAGATGCAAAGATGCTTATTTAAAATGAGTTACCTTGGTGTATGATATTTGTGCGAGACTATTTGAAGTAAGTAAACAATTAGAACAATGGAGTATATTTTTTGGAAATCAAGATTTAAAATTGCGCAATTGGGTATTGAGTGTTTTTTTGTTTGTGAGGTGAGGTGTAAGCCTCAAGGCGTTTTGCAAAACCAAAAAATTGCATTAAGTCAAAATAAATATTAAAAGTGATTTTTATATAATACCCAAATAGTATGTTAAATGATGACATGTTACCTTTCTATTGAATCATGAATTAACAAATTGACATACATATGAAATAAAAAATTGCACAAGACGTAAAGTGACAAGTGATAAATTGTTTGAAATAGAATTGAAATTTAAATATTACAAGAACAAAATAATATTAAATATATGAATGACATAAAAAAATCATATAATATCAAGTTCAACTCCAAATTTTTTTCTTTCTCAGTTCCCTACTCATATATACTTAATTCCTAAAGAAAAATGAGATAGTTGACAAAAACTTAGAAATCATCTGCACTGTTATCATTAAGGGGATCTTTATTTGAGTCGCCATCATAACAACAAATTGGTCTCTCCCTTCTCTCATCCTATGAAGTCCAATGTCTCCAAATTTGCTTCTTTTTTATTTTAGTCAATTTTCTCTTTCATAAATGTTTTCATTAATATAAAGATGAGATTAATACTATTAAAATTTTAGAGGAAGTGGTGGTGGTGTGCGGGTGATCCATGACGGTGGCTACGATGATGGTGACTATAAAGAAAATGGAGGGCTGGAGGTTAAGACAGTTTAGAGGAAGTTGCTGCAGCTTGGGGGGAGGGGGGGGGGCATTAAAGCGTGATTTATTCGGGGTTTTAGTTTATGATTTATATAATTTTTATTAAAAGTATATATAAATAGGGTGAGGCGTAAACCTCACGTTAGCGAGGTGTGGCGTGCCTCAAGGTAGACCTCAGCCAAGCTAAGGTGCAAGCCTCATAAAAAAAGTTTGAGGCATAAGCCTCCATGCATTTTCCACTAGAATTGCGCTGAGGAGGGCCTCAAGACGAGCCTCATATTGCGCAAATTTAAACAATTTTGGAAATAAGTAGCCTTGATTAAATATAAATTATATTATATACAATTTTTAGAAATAAGTAGCCTCATATTGCGCAATTTGTTACATAATACTTGGGGGATTTGAATGTAAGTTTAGGAACTTCCAATTAGATTGGCTAAGCTTTATCATTTTGAGTGTTGAAATACAATCTAGTCATTGATAACCAAATTGAGAATTGTGAATTTATGATGGAATAACACTAACATGATTAGTTTGCGAAATGATATGTAGAGAAATAGTCGGAGTAACACATTTTGAAGACAAGGTAGTGTAAGAAATTTATGTGATTTTGACATCTGCAAAGAAGGACAAAAGATGCACTAGTAACGTGGATAGACAATTAATGGAAAGGATTTGGATGGAAAAATGCATGGGCCATAGTTAATGGTAAAACTGAGCAAAAAAGACTTGTGCAAGATAAATTCAACACATTATTATTGACTCAACCCGAATGAATGTAGTTGGAACATTCATAAAGCTGATCCAAAGTAGTTAGATAAGGTTAATGATGATGATCCCTTATGATGACATTGACATGACATAGGGATCACTTCGTATTCCTCACCTCTTGATTTGAGTTTATAAAGGCAGGTTACTTAATATTTGGACATAGTTATGGGATGGAATCATGTGTTAAATTCCTAATAAGTCTAGTTACTTAGACATCCTTACTAGTATTATGTATCGTGCAACTATAGCTGTTTCTATTTGCTAGGATGGTTATTGAACAATTGAGCTCTACAAAGGCAAATTGGGATACAAATTGTCATTAACTTAAAGTAAGTCTATTTAGTTTGGTAATAATCAGTTCTATCTATAAGTCGCCAAATCGAAATAAAATTTTGTGCTCTAGTGAACTGCTCAGAGATGTAGAAACCTTGTCCATTTTATTGAACTTACCTTGCATAAATTATAGTTATTCGTGTAACTCTCCATTATGACCACCACTTGGTTCCATATGCTACTCTACACTTGGAAGTGCAAGCAATCAACAGGAGTACCATATTTCTTGTAGATCCAATTTGTATCCTTTTTATTGTAGTTGTAAGGTTTCTTTTGTCATTAAAATAATATTTTCTAACTTTATTATCAAGTTGGCATTAAATATATAATAATTTTTAGTAGCTGTGATTCAAGTTAGATTTACATTCAATATTTGTCTTGAATTAAGAGAAGGAAATGTTTGTTTTCTTTTGATTTTTTTTTGGAGTATATATTTTACTAGGATGACCAAAATGAGATTGCAAATGCTTTCGCTTCACGCTTTTGAATCATGCTGCCTTGATTCTTATACTTTTTTGAGTGGTAAGTCTTTGATCTCTAAAGTGTAGGTTTAGCATTCAAACTCTTGCAAGAAATAGATTTTAAGCTGAAGTTTAGTATCTTTTTCTTATTGCAGGGCATTGTTTCTATGGTTTTTTTTTATTTAAATTTTTTATTTTTTTATTTTAGTTGTTAGTTGCTTTCTCTCATTATCTAGTTTATGTATTCGGCTTATTACTTAATTGAGCACCCAAACGTTGCCTAAATATTAGGCCTTCTTAATCTTTTTCAATGTTTCATGATTTTAAATATTTTATTAAGGAATTAATATTAATTGGGAATGAATAGGATTTGTTCTTTTTAAAGTTTTAATCTGAAATCTGTGGTGGTGGTCTATTTTGGGGTGAAATTTCTGCCCTAGAAAGTCTTATTGCTTAGTTGTAAATCATGAAAAAGCTTTTTTTTTGAATAATCATATCAAATAATAATAAATGTGAACTTGAAATTTTAGATTGGAATTGCTTCCGAATTACATCCCTTCGCATTCTATTCCATTCTATATTGTTGATCTATTCATCTTTACCTTTGTAAGAGAAAAAATTAACTTATTTTTTCTATTCTTAGTATAGTCATATCTTCATATAATGAATTATTAAATTAATGATAGTTAACATAAAAAATGGCTTGAATTGATTTGGAATTGTGCCCGAATTACATTCCTTCTCATTCTAGAACAGTGAGCTAGTCATCTTTAATTGTTTAAAATTTAAGATTGGAATTGCACCTGATTTAGATTTGTCCGCATTAAATCTTTAGATGCTCAGTATGGTGATTCCTTCATATTTGGATGGTCTGTCAAAAATAAATTATGAAAATAATGATAATTTATATTAAGGAATAGACTAAATTTATATTTAGTAAAATCTTTTGAATATTAACTATATTTCTAACTTGATGAGATTCTATTTTATATGGTTATTAATAATTGGAGAATTGGAATCTATTTTATCTTATGTTTAAAATGTTTTTTTAATATTATAATTTATTGAAAATAATGTTTTAAATGTAATATTTTAGAATGCTTTTCTTTATTTGTTTTTAACAAAAAATAAAAGTGAAACCAAAACTAACACAAAAATTGTCGAAACAATTAAAATTATAGAAACATTGTCTTTAACTAAGGGACTGGCACAACTTTAACTGGATTTTCAAATCTCGCACATAAAATACTTTGAAAGGTACTTTGTATCGGGAAAAATGTGTTCAAGATGTTTTTCTCAATTTTTATCTCTTGTAACAATTTGAGTTAATTTGCAGGTGTTCAAGAGCGGGCCCCTTTTCATATCATCGAAAGGTTAGTTTTTCTTTTCTACGTTTCTTTAGTGGAAATGCAGATCTACAGCTTGGTTCTAAAATGTTTTTTTTTAAACTTTTATTACAGCTTGGTTCATTTTTTTCTGATACTCTCTTTGAATGGACTTGATTACAGCCAGATGTTTTTTTCAAGTCATTTAATGGTGAAGTCTAATGAGTTTACAATGAAGATATAGGTAATTGTAACAGTAAATAGTTCATAGATTAGTTTCATTAAAAACTCTTAAGCTCCCGACAGGCGATATTAATACCGAACTCTTGGGTCAATAAGTGCCGCACTAGGTGCTCAACCGGATGATGTCAGGAGTTGGCAATGAAAAAAAAAAAAAAAAACTTTATAAATTGGTTTGCTCATCTATGTAGAATTTTTAGAGTACAAAATGGTTTTAGCTATGTTATGCACAAAAGTAAATTTGAAAAATTCTGGTATATTCCAAGTTTCAAATCTAGCTAAATAATTTATCTAAACTAAAATAGTCAAAAGACATCCTTAAAATTTGAACAAGATAAAATACTTAAATATGTATCATGCGTAGTCCTGGTATAATTTAATCTTTGGGCTCATTTCAACTTTAGCTATATTATAGGCAAAATAATAAGCTTGACAACTTTTTTGTGTATTCCAAATTCTAAAATGCTGCTAAATGAATTATCTCAAATAAACTACCAGCAAGAATATTCAAGAGGTTAAACTACTTAATTTTGTGGTATGCATAATCCAGGGATAATCTATCTCCACTATTATCTATTCCATCTTCATCATCGTTGATGCTTTTTTTATATTGTAAACTTTGTAGTCCCTCATCTTTTCATCTTTCTCTTTAGATTGTTCAATTTCATTATTATTATTTATTGTACTTAAATCTTTCTTGCTCTTACATTTGATTTACCTTATTTTTTATTTCACATCATTATTTCTTAAACTTATAATTTTTTTAATCTTACATTGCACCAAATTTTCAACATAAAAAAGCTTATTTATTTTCCCCATTTGAAATGTCGACGCTAATCTTAACAATCAAGTTTGGGCTTCGAGGATTCATTCTCTGCTTTTTGTGAGATGGTTCTTGATTAAATGTCTTGTAGATAGATTGGATTTCATATAAGATTACCTAAATATTTCACCATCCATCATTTTTCAAGGACTTTATGATATTGTTTGAGATCTCCCCATAGTTATAAGCACTATAGTTAATTATCCCTCTTGATCATGAGAGAGAATTTTTTATTAAGGCTAGTTGGTAGGCTTTGAAATTTGAATACATAACTTATAATACTAATATTTTGGATTAAGATTAGAGGAAATTTACTGCTAGTAGCTTTTAGAGTGGACGGTGGGGGGTGATGACAAACTCAATCATTTGCCTATGATTCTATTATATTAGGTTGTTATGGATCCTGTTCTTCTTAGTTAACTAAGGTAGTCGACCCAGCTTGATAGGTCCTTATTATCATTTATGGGTTGTGTTATCTAAGGGAGCCTAATAAACTTGAGTTGATGCTTGCTTAAGGAGATGATTTTAAGTTGATCTTAGCTGATAGAGAGTTTAGTGACTTATTTAGTGCGCCTTATGATTCACAATTCAGGGGTTGAGTGATGGAGCCTTGGATCTGAATAACCCAATGTCTTTTATTTGCTATAGGAATTGTCTAATATCCCATAGGAACCCTAGGGTTGAAAATGGTGGAGTGCCAGGTTGTAGTGGGGTGGCTAGGGTCGGCTAAACAAGGAGACCTCCCTTGGCTTAGGGTTTGTTCTTGTCATTAGGAAATTAAAGTTTGCGAAAGTTGGCTTTAATGACCTTAGGAACCCTTGGAAATGATTGAATCATGCTTTTAGATGATTGTAGAGTCTTTGGAGATTTTGTAACAAGGTCAGAGTGGTCAACTGGTAGCAAAAGCAAGACTAGGTCTTAGAAACCCTAATATGACCAACTTGACGCATGACCCTATTTCTTTAAAACTTTCTTTTGTGAAATGGATAGAAACACTTAAAAGTAGTGTGGGGATATTTGTCATTTAGTCTGGAGCTTATAAGATTTTTCGAACGGATTTTAGGTTGAAGCAAAATTAAGACCATATCATAGAAAACCTAAAATGTCTGATGTATTCTCAATGGGCTTTCTTCTTTTTTTTTTTCAAGTAGATGGCTAGATTATTTTTGTTCATGGTAGAGGACATGTGTGAGAAGCATTATTAAGTATTATATTAGGAACTACTGAAAAATATACAAAAGAAAAAAATTAAGCCCTCACTAAAGGGCACCTATAGGCCTCCAAATCTAAGAAAGAAAAAAATATAGAAATACTTGTAATTTTCTTTTCAAATGTTCAATAATAATTCATAAAATTCATTCTGTGCACTTTATTTATCCTTCCTACAGGCTTTTACAGAAAAGTTAAATTACAAATAGTTGGAGTGGTGGTTATTTGAATGTCGGTGGTGTTTGGGGGGTTATTTGGTGATGTGGAGGCCAATTCTTCTTTTAATGAAAGTGGGTTGCCTTGACTTCTTGGATGGTGGGGATGATGAGTTGAAGTGTTCAAGTCACTATGTGATCCCCACCAAATTAAGAGTCAATATGGAGAGCCCTGGAGAGCCATTCTCAACTTGTGATTTTATCCGATGGTTTCCCTCACTCCATGTGACATTATAATGCACCCTTGTTGTATAAAAAACTCATGAAATATTCTTATAACCCTTTAATGACTTAAAATGTAAGCTAATACATACAACAATATAACAACAGTTGTCTTAAGCCACAATATATGAACAAATAATTTAATACACATAACAACTTGACTATGGTCATTAATTCTGATGAGGACATCGTTCAGAGATTCAGACACGTGTACCTGCAACGGAATCGTAGATCGACAGATACGATTCATCGTCTCTACTTTTGATGCATTTCTTTATGTTTTATTTAGTTTTGTTGTTTTCCAAATTTACCTCTATGGGGAAGTGTTTTGTTATTGTAGCCCGGAGGGCAATTATGTACTTTTCTTTTTCATGTTTGAGACCTATATATAGTGGTCTCATGTGTTGTAAAAGGATGATGAATGAATAGACAAATTTCAGTTTTCTTTCTTGCTCTTGTTGCTTGTGTGCTTCAGAGAGGAGAGATCACCCTAGGAGAGGGCCAAAACAAAACCCGACAATCGCCGGAAGGTTTGGGCTCTCGGTTCTACCTTTCTTTTGTTTCTTTCTTATTCCTTTTTCCCTCCTCCTGCATACTGCAGGCCACCTCTTGCTCCTTCCCCAAACCCGAAAACCCCACATCCCACCACCGGCCTCCTCAAGCCCTAGCCACCCGCCGGCCACCAAACCCCATATCCGCCGGTCCCTTTGGACCTTCTAGCCGCCGACCTCTGATGTATTCAACTTGAAACAAACTTGAAGCAAAACACAAAGAGAGAACAAGAAAATCAAGACTAGCTCTTTAGAAATTTAAGACACCACTTGGAGAACAAAATAGGCTAAATAAACAACTAAATTTCAGAATAGAAAAGAAGCGATCATCCAACAAACCAAAGCAATAGAAAGTTAGCAAAAGAAACAAACTAAAAACAAACAAACGCTATCCTCAGAACATCCTACAAGAGGACTCCTCACATGCACCGATTGTAGGAATATATATTTCAGATAATGTTTAGATATGCAAACCAAGGGTCCACTGCAAAGGGATCCAACGTCCTACCAAACTCCTCTAGCAAATGTGATAGGAAACACTTGGATTCACAAGTGTTCCTAGCCAAAATCAGTAAACTGCAGCAGATTTATTGCTGTCCACAGCAGGAAACAGCCCAAAAACAGAGAAAAACAGGAGTTTTACACGAGAAATCTGAGAAAAAACGAAGATAAACTCTTGTATTTCACTAGTAGATGAATAAAACAGCAAAGATACAATTGATCCTCAATTCGAGAGGAGGATCGATCTCTCCCAAATCTCTAGACGCCGCTAGAGCCCAAAGAAAACCTAAATCTAAGAGATCTCAAATTTCAGCCAAATTCAAGATACCCCTAAACCCTACAAAAATCAACTACTTAATGCATACAATTCAAAAGGAATTCCCTAAACAGTCACTGCAATCAATTTCCCTCCTAAACTTCCTCAAATTTCCTTCCCGAAACCGTCCCGCAAGACGTGCGTCTTGCTCGCGGCTTCAGCCCAGGCGGAGCTGTTTCGCGATTTTGTTCATGAACCAGTTCCGCCTGGACCGGCTGGACCGGTCCAGTGGACCGGTCTAACAATACTCCCCTCCCAAATATCCACCTTGTCTTCAAGGTGAAAATATGCTCGTGTTCCCGTGGAGGTGGCCATCCTTGAGGTGACTGAAAATCCTCACTGTATTGCTGAACCAAGGGCTGCATGGAAAGAGAAAACATCCCCTTCCTCCATCCTGATCACATCCAGCTTGTGTAGTCCCACCAAATAATCTTCCCCCACCTCTTGTATATCCCTAACCATGGTCTTAAGTGATTTCATGGCTTTGGATAGCCTTGCATCTCCCCTTATAACCATCTTTCTCCCATCCACCATTAATTCCATCGTGAGTGCTCCCCAATTGTCCTTGGTTTCCCCCAAGGTCTGCAACCATTTCATCCCCAGGATGACATCCGTACTCCCCAATTCCAAGGGAAGGAAGTCTTCCTTTACATGGATTCCTTGAATCTTCAGTACTACTCCTCGACAGACTCCTCTACCCATCTCCACCTTCCCCGTGCCCATCATCACTCCATAGCCTCCGGTATCCACTAACTCCATCCCCAATGACTCCATTATCTGGTTGGAAATAAAATTATGGGTTGCCCCACTATCAATCAACACAACCACCTCGCGGTCAGCTATCTCTCCTCTCACTTTCATAGTGTGACTCGGAGTGTATCCCACTACAGAGTTGAGGGAGACTTCTGCCACATCCAGGTGCAGCTTCTCCTCCTCCTCATCAGATCTGCTGCCTCCTCCCTCCTCGTCTTCCTCATCTTCACAGACAAGGAGAACCTGAAGAGTTCTGTCCTTGCACCTGTGCCCCGGCATGTACTTCATGAAGCACAACCCCTTTGCTCTCTTGTCCTGCATTTCTTTTTCGGTCAGCCTTTTGAAATTTTTCCCACTCCCTCCTACTGGCTTCTCCCGGGTGGTCTCATTACTGTTGCCTGATGCAGACCCCTTAGGTGCTAGAAGAGTGGTCGTCATCCTGTAAGAGCCTCCTGAGCAGTTTCCTCGAGCCCCTCTTTCTGCTTTCTTTTGATCTTCTACCAACTGCGCCAGCTCCATAGCCTTTCCCAGGTTCCTCGGCTCCAGTACCCTAACTGCTGTTCGGATCTCTGGTTTCAGCCCGTTCATGAAGTTCCCTTCTAAGGCTGACTCTGAGATGTGATCCAGACGACTAGCCAAATACTCGAATCTGTCCCGATAGTCAGCCACGGTCCCCTCCTGAGTCAGAGCAAAGAACTGCTCATAGAAGTCTCCTCCCCCATCGGCTCGGAAACGCTCTAATAAACAATCCTTGAACTCTCTCTAGTTCCTGATAGGTTCTCTCCTGTCTCTCCACTGATACCAGGCCAACGCCTTCCCTTCCAGACACAAACCTGCCGCCGTTAGCTTCTCATCATCTGTCAATCCGTTGACTGCAAAGTAACGCTCCACCTTATAGATCTAGCCATGGCCATCTTCACCCTCAAAGATGGGCATCTTCAACTTCCTCACCCTCAGATCCCTTCCATTGCCCCGGTACTCTCCATAGCCTCCCATTCCTCGAAGATGAGGTGCTCCCTGAGTGTCCCGGTCCTCCCTCCAACGCTGGTATCCGAGTTCGTCGTCATAATCCCCCCTTCCTCTTTCAAAATCAGCACCTCGACGCTGAAATTCAGCACATCGACGCTGATATTCAGCACATCGACGCTGATATTCTTCTCTCCTTTCTCCAAAATCTGCACTACCTTCATATTCCCCCCGCCTGCCTCCAAAATCAACACCTCGACGCTGAAAATCAGCACCTCGACGCTGAACATCAGCACCTCGACGGTCATTTCCCATGCTCATCTCCTCTTTAGAGAGTGGCTCTAGAGGTGGCATGTCGTTGTCCCTTTCAAGATTCTCCACCTCCGGATTCCTCCTCCCCCGGATTGGGTTTGGATTTCCTCCTACGCCATGGCCGTCAGTAGTCACTCTCACTTCCGATGTCTCCGGATTGGTCTTCATCTCCAATAGTTTCTTCATCATTTCTTCCATAGCCGCGAACCTCCCTTCCAACCTGTCATTGTTGGTGGAGATTTCCAGGAACTTTCCCTCCAGATCTGTCTTTAGTTGTCCGAACTCGCCTTCTAATGCTTCCACCTTCTTTCCGGCCATCTTTCTTCTAACGGATCCAAAAAAATCTTCTTCCGGAAAAGAAAAACTTGCTGAAATTTTAGAATGGTCCCGAAACGACGCTCTGATACCAATTTGATAGGAAACACTTGGATTCACAAGTGTTCCTAGCCAAAATCAGTAAACTGCAGCAGATTTATTGCTGTCCACAGCAGGAAACAGCCCAAAAACAGAGAAAAACAGGAGTTTTACACGAGAAATCTGAGAAAAAACAAAGAAAAACTCTTGTATTTCACTAGTAGATGAATAAAACAGCAAAGATACAATTGATCCTCAATTCGAGAGGAGGATCGATCTCTCCCAAATCTCTAGACGCCGCTAGAGCCCAAAGAAAACCTAAATCTAAGAGATCTCAAATTTCAACCAAATTCAAGATACCCCCAAACCCTACTAAAATCAACTACTTAATGCATACAATTCAAAAGGAATTCCCTAAACAGTCCCTGCAATCAATTTCCCTCCTAAACTTCCTCAAATTTCCTTCCCGAAACCGTCCCGCAAGACGTGCGTCTCGCGCGCGGCTTCAGGCGGAGCTGTTTCGCGATTTTGCCCGTGAACCGGTCCAGTGGACTGGTCTAACAAAATGCCACCAAAACAGCCAATAAATCCACCAAAACAGCTAACAAACTTTACCAACGGAACTAGAAGAAAGATATAGGTGGAGTGAAACTTGCGTAGAGAAGAAAGAGGTTAGAAGCCCAGACGAAGGGTGGGAAGGAACTCGCAAGTATTCCCTAGAGGAGAACGAAGATGGAACAAAGCTCGCAAGCTTTTCCAAGAAGAACCCGCAGGCTATAGCAATTTTGCTCTCAATATTCACCCCCCATTTCTTATCAAAGCATCTCATATATATAGACAATAGAGGGAAACTAAACAGCCCAAGATTTACTTCAATTCTACCCATAAATGGAGAGTTGAAAAGCCATCTGATTTTTGTACAGAAATTCCAAACGGCACAGCAGATCACAAGGGAAAGCCACGGCTCTAGCACAGGAAACCAAGAGACAAATATCGGGTCCAGCAAAAGCTCATTTAACGGGAGAAGGGGGGAAGTCACGACAGTAAAGGGGGCAGAGAACCGAGGGGTCAACAGCAACCAAACAGGCAGCAGTAAACCGTGGGAGAGAAAACCAGCAGAAAAATTGCAGCATTCCAAGAGACGAAAGGGAGAGGAAAGGGTAAGTTCCACCCACCAAAATATGATCACTTCACATTTAATTTCAGAACTAAACATCAGCTCATAATGAGCTACACCTTCACTTGATAATAATGAGCTGGCACCACTAGAATTTCAACAACTAAAGCTCAAACCGAAAACAGCCAAGGCCCACCCGAAACCAGCCAACTTCCCCAAAGGACATGATGGACCCCAAAACCAGCAAACCCAAGGTAAGCATAATCCAAACCAATTCTTACCATGATCATAGGATTTACCACCATCATTGGATAGCATAAAAATAAAACAAAAAAAATAGAAAATATAACTAATATTGTTCAAAACAAAAATAATACGAAAATCTAAATGCATCAGCCTCTCTCAAGCCTCCATGAATTTTGAATTTCAAAATTCAAAACCCCATTCAATACTTACCTTATTTGATTCTTTAATTATGGAAAGTTTTTTAATCTAATTCTAATTAGATGAGATTTCATATTCTTATTCCTTAATTAGCTAATTCATTGAGGAAGCTTTATGTACTCCCCAAAAATCTTCCCCCTCAATTGATGCACCGCCGCCCCCCCCCCCCCCCCCCCCCCCCAATCCCTATTTTGCCCATGCCACCTCTCTCTAACATAAATCCCTCATTAACTCTCATAATTGGAGCTTAAATCAAGGATCTTATTAAAGCCCAATTAATCCCTACTTTCCCTCTTAACCCATAATTTCAAATTCAAAATATGAAATCTCATTACTCCATTTAAGTTAGGAAAAATCTGAAATTATTTTCAGATTTTCCCACTCAACCTAATATCCAACTCAACCCACTCACCCCTCTCCAAAACCGGCCCACCCGTCCCTCTCACCCACAGCCAATCTCTCTTCCCCTTGGCCGCCCCTCTCCAATTGCATCCCCTCCCTTGGAAAACCTAAAACTCTCTTGTTGTTTGAAGCCAAGAGAAGAAGACAATTTCTTTCCTTCCTTCTACCATTGGTGTATGGCTGAACCTGAGGTCGACCACGGATTTGTCTTTGATGAGCAAGGAAGGACGAATATTCTTGGATCCCCATTCTTTGACGTGTACTTTGACAACGACAAGATTGTCAACGGATACATCGACCACATCCTATACCAACTAACACTATCAATTGAAGAGCACATCTGTCCGGGCCGTTGGATAATCGTCGGTCATCCACAACATCCTCCACCCTCGACTACCTCTCAATCAACGAAGGTCTTCGGTACCATCTTCCTAGTGGTAATCTCTTTCCTCGTATGCTTTGTCCTCCGCTAAAGTCTAAGAGTGATTGAGTGAGAAGGAACTCGTAGTGACTATATCTTGATGTTACGCCGTGGATTCTTGTTTATTTGCTATTAGACTACTATCTTGTTTTCGTTGTTATTGCGATTATTTTACTAATCTCTTGTAACCGCTTACCATTACTTAATCTTGTCACGAAAATTTTAAGAATTTAACTTGGGTGAAACATAAGTTATTAATTAGCAACGTTCATGTTCAATAATTATTGTTATAATCCAAAGCATGGTTTAAAATTGCGCAATAAGAGGCACGCCTCAGCGTAATTTTGCCCATTTAAGCCTCAAAGCCTACGCAATGAGTTCAAGATTTGAGGCGTACGCCTCAAGTTTACTGAGGCGCGTCTCGCCTCACGGTTGAGAGGCGTCTGCCTCTCAAATTTTTTTAAAAAAGCTAACATAATATATATTTGTTCGGTTCGGACCCCCCAACCCCCGCACAGTCTTCTGTCATTTCCCAAAAATAGGTTTTCTCCCTTCTTCTTCGAACGACCTTTTTCCCTCTTCATTCGGCATCGGCGTCCTTCTACATTGAGTTGCTCTTCGCTTATTACTTAGAGTTATCTTCTACCGCGAGGTAGGTTGGAGCTATCTTCTACCGCGACCTTTTTCCATCTTCGTTCGACGTTCTCTTCCTTCCACATTGAGACTACTAGGTATATGCTCGGTACCACTCAGTACAATAATACTCGGTACCACTAGGTACATACTCGGTACCACTAGGTACCTGACCGGCCCGCCTGGGGGCAGCGCCCCCTTGGATCCCCGGCAGACCGGTACATTGTTGTATTTATCATTTTTAGTAGTAATTGCTAGTGTTAGTCAGCTTCTTCATGAGTGCATGTTTATATAAGTTTTCTTAATATAGAATAAGTAAGCATTATGTTTTGGTGTTTGATATATTGCACTAATATATTATTCTCATAAAGGATGGTTAGAAGTAAGGATAAAGCTGCATCAGGTCATAGAAAAGATCCAGTATGGAAATATAGCACTCAGGTGGATGTAGGGGGAAATGATAAAACATATATCTATCTAAAATGCAATTACTGTGATAAAATTGTGAAGGGTGGTGTGACTAGGATGAAAGATCACCTTTCAGGGTCTCACAAGAATGTTGCTCAATGCTCCAAAGTTCCTGATACTGTAAGGGAGGAGATAAAGTCATACATGAATAAGTCCACGTCAAAACATCTTGCACAGAAGCAATTTGAGGATAGAGTTGATGTTAGCTCTTACTACGGGAGTGAGCGCAGCGTTAGGGATTCATCTTCTTCGATGAAGCCCATTTCATCTAGGGGTGCTAGAGGGCGTATGGATCATTATATGGTGGACACATCAGAGGATATGCCTCGTATACAGAAGATGGCCCCAGAAAAAGCAAGGGAGGCACGGAGAAGAGTGTGTAAGGATATAGGCAGATTCTTCTACGAAAATACAATTCCATTTAATGTTGCAACATTACCTGCCTATTACAACATGATTCGTTCAGTTGGAGCATTTGAGAGAGGGCTCAAACCTCCAACAATGTATGATTTGAGAACATGATTCTGAAGGAGTTAGAAAGCACTGATAAAAGCATCAAAGAAATTAAGAGAGCTTGGGCCTAAACAGGAGTAACAATTATGTCAGATGGGTGGTCTGATATTAAACATAGAAGTCTTATTAACATTCTCATTAATAATCCTTATGGTATTGTGTTTTTAAAATCAGTTGAAGCATCTGACCAGGTCAAAGATGCTGAGTTCATATTTGGATTATTAGATAACATTATTGAGGAGGTTGGAGAATATTTGGTTGTATAAGTTGTGACAGATAATGCAAGCGCTTACAAGGCTGCAAGTAACAAACTTATGGAAAAGAGGAAACATCTGTACTGGACTCCATGTGCTGCACATTGTATAGATCTGATTCTTGAGAAGCTTGACGAGCTACCTCAACATAAGAATGCACTTACTAAAGCAAAAAAAATAACCAAGCTTATCTACAACCACACTTGGGTTCTAGCACTTATGCAAAAATTTTCAAAGAAAGAAATTCTAAGGCCAGCAGCAACAAGATTTGCCATCGTTTACTTGACCTTAGAGAGCATGTTGGATGATAGACAACCTTTAGAGGCTATGTTCACATCTACACAGTGGTTGAGTTGTGCTTGGGCGAAGAAGGCTAAGGGAAAAGAGATTAGAAAAATTATTTTAAATGATAGATTTTGGCAAAGTATCTTATATGCCATTACAACCACTAGACCTTTGGTTTAAGTTTTAAGGATGGTGGATGCTGAGAAGAAGCCTGCAATGGGTTTCATCTACAATGCCATGGATGAAGCCGAATAAATGATTGCCTCTAACTAATGAGGCGAAGAGGGTAGCTTTAGGAAAATTTGGAATATTATTGATGATAGATGGGAGCTACAACTTCACCGGCACTTGCATGCAACTGGTTATTATCTAAACCCTCAGTATTAATATGCAGAGAATAAGTCTACAAACCCTGAAATAAAGTTAGGATTGTATCATTGCATGGATCGGCTAATAAGTGATGCAACTGAAAGATCAAATGCTGATATGCAATTGGTACCTTTTAGGAACAAAGAAGGTTTTTTTGGATTACAACAAGCAAAGGATACAGTTGCCAAATGATCTCCAGGTAATTTTATTTAATGTTTTAAATATTTATTTAAAAGTTTTTTTTTGCACTAATTAAACTCTCAACTCTCTTATATAAATATTAGTTGAGTGGTGGATTCAATTTGACGATGGGACTCCAGAATTGCAACGTTTTGCTGTGAAGGTTTTGGGCTTGACATGCTCTTCATCTAGCTGTGAAAGAAATTGGAGTACATACAACCAAGTACATACCAAAAGGAGAAATCGCTTGTCCACATTGAGAATGAATTCACTGGTATACATTATGTGTAATAGGAGACTCAGAGATAGGA
This sequence comes from Dendrobium officinale, assembly GCA_019514585.1. NCBI lineage: Eukaryota > Viridiplantae > Streptophyta > Magnoliopsida > Asparagales > Orchidaceae > Dendrobium > Dendrobium officinale. Next base: position 24,794,613 of record CM033694.1, read on the forward strand.
ATTTGAAGAAAAAAAGATTAATGGATGATGAAGATCCTTTGCTTTGCGAGGATGTGGCATCTGATGATGAGTGATTTGTAGATGAAGTTGAAGTGATGCCGTCTGAATTACAAGATGAAGATTTAAATGTTGATTTCTTTGATGATTTTAAAGCATCTACATCTATCACAACTCAAGAGCAAATAAAAAAAAGTATATAAGTAATAAAGTTTTCTTAGACTTTTATTAATGTATTACACTTATTTATTTTGAGTTTGTTCAAAAATATTTAGGGAGAAGGCTTGATGTTGTTGTTGTTGTTGTCAAAAATATTTAGGGAAGAGGAAGATAACTGATATTGACGAAGGACCTGATTGGGAGACATTGGACTCTATAGGAGAGGAGGAAGGGGAGAGAGCAGTTCATCATACTGACAATTCAAATGAAGACCCCCTTCGTGATGACAGTGCTGATAACTTATGAGTTCTTATGTGATATGTCATTGCTATTTATTTTTGAAATTATATATTAATGAAAAGAATACTGTGATTTGGGAAAGATGGAGTTTGAGTTGAACTATATTTCATGTTGTCTTATTGGTTTATTTTGATTTCACTTCATATATTGTGCATTTTTATATTTTATATATTATTTACTCATTAGTATATACAAAATTTATCATTTTATGTTTACGCAATTTTTTGATTTTGAGGCTTACTCCTCAAAACGCCTTGAGGCTTACGTTTCGCCTCACGAACGAAAAACGCCTCAATACCCGATTACGCAATTTTAAATATTGATCCAAAGCAACTCTTTCGCATGTATGTTTCACATCAAATTCTTTGTCATAGATATAGTGATGGGCCTATGATGCATGGTATCATTGACCTATTGAGACATTTTCGGATTTTGGTCATGATTGTAATTTAATAGTGTCATTTTGTGGTAAATCACTTGGTTAGAGGGCCTTCGTTGTAGTTGTAATTTAGTTTTGTAATTTTGTGACAAAATCACCCTATTAGATAACACGTGCATGCCCATATTGGTGTAGGATTTTTGGGAGTGACCTTGGTGACACACTTAACATCACATTAGTTCTTTGTGAATTTGGGTTATTTTTATTTTGTCACCCTTGATAAATTGTTGTAGTGGATGGATGGATTAGATGGTTGGTTTCTTAATCTTTAAGCGATCATTTGCTGCATGAAATTTTTTGAATTTTATACAAAATTTTGGGAGTTTTTAAATATTTTCTCAAGATTTGTGCCCGAGGGCATTTTGTTGATACATATCTCCGGTCGAATTTGTTGTTAACACGACTATCATCGGGGGAAAATTTTTTCATCATTTATATTTGCTATTTGAAAGCTTGGTTATTGAAATAGACACCTTTGATTATGATGTGCAATGACCATGCCGAAAATAGGGGTTTGTATAGAATTGTATTTAATTATTTTGAACCTTGTCAATTTTGCCTGAAATTTTACATAGGATCAGGTTTATATACTTGTATCGCTTGAGTTCATTTAAATATTTTATTATGTTCTATACTTTGTCTTCTCTATCCTTTATGTGTGGAGGGTAAGCTCTCTAGATTAGAACTTGTGTTTTTTTTTTTAAAGAAGGGTCGGCCGAGCAATCCAACTCTATATTATCCATAAATTATGTAGGTCATATGTTTGAATAACCATGCAGTGCCCATCAATTAAAATATATGCGAGGCATACATAGACAACCGACCCTTTTTATTGAAACTTGTGGATTGCTGCATAGTTAATGTAACACTTAGGGTTTTCTCTTTATTAAAGGTTTTGAAGGGCTTATTGAAATGTAAATAAAAAAAATTAATGAGATCCGCAACTGAGTTTTCATTTGTGAATTTACTTGATTGAAATGAGAATAGGACTTAAAATCATTCCTAAATCATGATTTGTTTGACTCTGATTACTTGAATTTCTTTGTGGTTCAAGTCTTGTTGACTTTGGTATTTGGGATTGGGATGTAGATTGGACTTGAAATGTTGGACTTACTACCCTACCTTATAGGCAGGGAGACTCGCTTGAAAATGCTTACTGCTTGTTAATGAGTTAGAGCTTGAGTTTGGAAGGGAGGCTTGTTAATTTCAAAATTGTTGCTCACTTGTACGGCTCTTGAAGTGGGTCAATTTTTTTTTTTTTGTTTTTTGTCTATGTAGTATTCTAAGTTTAAGGTTTGAACATTGACTCACTTATCCGAGAAGATGCAGGCCATTCTATTTTATTTTAGTGCGTTGATTTTAGATTTAAATACTAGTTTATTTATTAGAGCACATATGCTTGATATTGTTGGTAATTTGAAAGGACGGACATGCTTTTTAGTGCTATAGTGTGATTTATTATTTATCCAAATTTAATCATTTGCGTGAATGCATTGCCATTGAAATGCATTTGTAGCTTTTCATTTTGTGTTTTGATTTTTTACACTATTACCTCCAGAATGCCTATGTTGCATTTCCAATTGTGATTGCCACGAGCTTTTTTCTTGTGGTGCATCTAGAATCTAGAAAGATAATCTTTTAATTAGAATTAATTCACATTTTTGTTCAAGCAGACCCCATAGGGGGTAATTCCTTTTCTAGAGATAGGGAAGTTGCCTTCGCTTTTTTCATAATGAATCTGAATCTTCATTTCAAAATTCAGGGAGTCCTGGGTGTTCAATTTAAGATTTGGCTCATGATTGTCAACGAGTTGTCGAGTCCCTTATATTGGTTGTGTTCAATTTTTGTCCTTGTAGTTCATTTGACATGATATATACAACATTTTGAACATTCATTTTGTTTTTATTTTGCAATATTACATTTTATTCATTTTTATCTTCACTTGATGTTATTGAGTCCAAAATTCATTTTAGTTCTGCTTTTTGTAAGTTTGTTCTAGAGAAATTTCAACAGCCTCTCAATGTCTCTCTTGCAAGGTATTTATGAGAGTGTTGTTCCTGTCCATTAGGCTTAAAAATGTGCATAATCAATCTCCTAAGATACCACGGCTGAGGTTCTTTATACTTACTATGCTTAAACAAGCAAGCATTGGCCTTCAACACTAGCACAAAGAAAGTACATAATAGGATTTTCTTGGTATCTTAGAAGAATTTGCACAATTATTTATGTTTGCATTTTTTTCTCCCTATATTGAGACGATGCATATGAGTATTTATTCTTGGTGGCGTACTAGTCCTTTGTCATTTTACATTGTGCACTTGAAACTGTGTCGACCTGAATTTAGGCAGGGCGATGAGATTGCTACGAACTCAATAACACGTTAGCTAACTTTAGTCTGTTTTGTGCTCTATGAAGTATGCCTTATGATTCACAACCCAAGGGCTGAACCATTGGGGAACTTCTACACTTTGGCCATGATAGTATTTTTTTTGTAGCATTTTGCAGCAAATCACTCGGTCAAGGGTATTGGTCGTAATCATAATTTAGCGTTGCCCTTTTGCTTCAAAATTATGGGTGTCAATTGGCCGTGTTCGGGTCGAATCCGACTTTGACCCGACCCGATTCAGGTTTTGGGTCAATTTTTCTAGCCCGAACCTGACCCGGTTCGAGTTCGGGTCAACACGACCCGACTCGTAATCTATTAGATACATGAAGGAGATTTGATTTTTGGAAAATTAATTTGCACATAATACATGATATTTTGTAAGGCAATATATACAAAAATGAAAAAAAACTTGTAACTATTGTATAAATTGTTTACAAATTACAATGTTACATTTATTACAAAAATAAAAATACATAATAATTAATGGTTTAAATGTTTAATACATTACATTTACATGATTGCAAATTGCAATTTACAAATAAACTCAAATAGTCAAATTACACCTTCTACACTTCAACTTGAAGATACCATTAAACCTCCTACACTTCAACTTGAATTAACTGCAAAAGAAAGATGATTAAACACTTAAAACTTAAAAGTCAAACAAATAAAAATCATAAAATTCTAAATAATGAGATGGTATAACTAGAAAGCTTTATCAAATAGCTCAGGTTAACCCTCCAACACATTTAACAACTATTGAGAAGTGAGTAAATAATGTATATTTGATTTTTCTAATTCTCTATTACCATCCAAGGCGGCAATTTGCATTAGCCATTAAGCTTAATGTAATATATGTGAAATAATAAAGTATCTGCTCTTGATCTAAGCTAACACAAATGTCATTTGGTTGCAATAGTATTTACCCTAAATGACCGACGGCTCTCACTTTCATAATGACGGGCTAAGGACAACGAAGGTCAAGCAAAGAGATTCCGCCTTCAGATAAGATGTAAATCATGTAATCATATATGAATTTAAATCATGTACTGAGAATTGAGAAATCATCTCTTTAGGGGTTGTTAATCACGCACACTGCACACAACATCTAGGGCTTTCATTTGAGAAGCTCAAATATGAATTTTTTTTGGGGAAACTTATAAGAAAGAGTTAAAGACTACAAATCTTGCGAAGCAATAATACTAATATGCTATCATCACATTATCTCCAAATGCAAAGCAACAAAAGGGTTATCGGGTCTCGATATATGCCTGAAGCTTGCGTTGAAATACATAACTAAGAGTGGAGAGAAGGAGACTTGAATTCTTCACCTGCGATCGGAGAAATCAAGCCTAAAACCAACACTTAATCACGAAGAACTCAGACGGAACCCTAGGCAAGGGCACGGAGCGAAAGTGCGAAATAGAGAAGAGGAAATGCTAAACTCGAAAGCCTCATAACGAAACACGCGGCTTGCCTCCGTAATATTAATCCTTAATGTATAAATCAGGTTAAAAACGGGTCAAAATCGGGTTGTCGGGTTCACCCGAACATGACCCGAAACTCAAAACCGGTCAATTATTCAAACACTAACCTGACCCATTAGCTAATTGGGTTGACCCGAACCCAGAATTTTTGGGTCGTGTTCGGGTCAGGTTTTCAGGTCGTGTCTAATATTGACACCCCTATTCAAAATCACATGGTTAGAGGATGCATGCCATGACTTTACTATCATGATATTTGAGAGTGACTATAGTGATTTACTTGATATGATGTTAACTCTTTGTATACTTAGGTTATTTTAAAATTTATCACCCTCAACAAACTGTTGCAGAGGTGGATGAATTAGATAGCTAGTTGATCTAAGCTTTAAGTGAATATTTTTGAATTTTGCAAAAATATTTTTGTATTTTTACATTTTTTTGGGATTTGAGCGTAAAATAGTTTGCTTTGAAAATTGAGGGCATTTTGGCGATAAAGATCCCTACTTTGAAATTTGTTATTAACATATACCCATCATTGGGGATTTATTATTTGCATCTTTTATTTTTGCTTTTTGAAAACTTAATTCTTGAAATAGTCCTCTTTGATTATGCTGTGCAATGACCCAGCCTATCAAAAGGGCTTTTAGAGGATTGAACTTTATCTCTTTGAACTTTTATCATCCCTGCCTGGTTGCTTACAAAGGCTCGAGTTCATATATTTGCATGCTTTGAGTTTTTTTAAACATTCATTAGTTCCAAATCATGTCGACTTTACCTTGCATGTGTGGATGATCATGTCCCTAGATTTGAGCTTGTGGCTTGTTGCATATGTGAGATAACCCTGAGAGTTTGCATTTTAAATTTTTTTTTATTAAAATCTTTGAAGGCCTCATGAAAATGCAAATAAAAAATAAATTAACGAGATCCACAACTGAGTTTTTCTTTGTGATGTGGAGGATCGGATTTGAAATGTGGGACTTATGCCCCTACCTTGTTGGCAGGGTGGCCTGCTTCAAAATGTGTAACATTTGTTGATGAGTTTTGTTTGAGTTTGAAATGAATTCTTGTGAATTTCAAATTGATTGCTGGTATTTCAAAATGGTGTATGGTTCTGGGAACAGGGTAAATTTGATTTTTTTTTTTAATCCGTGTTCATTTTGAGCCTTAGTCCATGTAATATTTTTCACATCTTGTTTTATATGACACTAGTTATCTTAACAGTTTTTTGCCCTCTTGTTTTCATTTAAGCTGTGAACCTATAGTAGTTCACCCTTCTGCTTTCTTGTCTTTTACATACTTAGTTTCAACTACAGAGTTTATCCTTTGCACACTCAAGGGAGCTTATTACTACTCTGTTTAATGCAATTTTTCTACTTTCTCTCTCTCTCTCTCTCTCTCTCTCTCTCTCTCAGTTTGTAGTACTAATCTGAAGCTGTCATGTTGGCTCTTTGCAGGAATTGGTTGGAAATCTTGGAAGAAGCGTTGGTTTATCCTTACACGCACTTCATTGGTTTTCTTCAAAAGTGACCCTGTCAGTATTCTTCTAGCATTGTCTATATTTATTTGATTTCATCTTCTTAAGGCCTGATAATTTTGTTTCAATAACATGTCTTGTAACTCTTTTTCTGGTAACTTCGTTCTGATGTGACAATCAATGCAAATTTTACTATTTAACTTTGCTCAAATAAAACTTGCAAGCAGATTGCATTAGTGACCATTATGTAAGTGGTGACAGTGATTCTTGTAGGGATGAAGCTTGTGAGCCAGTGTCATTGTTAAGTATGACTTGGTTGTAACACTTCGAAAGCTTATAACTTGGTGTTTTTGTTTTATCACTCCATAGATTTTGTGATATACTCAAAAGTAGCTCAGTTATGAATTCTTAATAACATTTTTCCTGATCCTGTAGAAGGAAGAATGTAGCTTGTTCAAAACAAGTGCTATACAAAAGCTTACGAAATAAATATTGCATAAGCCCCTTGAAACTATTATATTATGTTCGAGTTCTTAATACTTAACTGAGAAAGTCAAAGAGGAAAGAAAGAAAGTTCTTGTGCCATCAAGGACCTTAGAAAAGGTACTTATTGTTGCTATTTGATTCCTTGCAGAGTGCATTGCCTCAGAGAGGCGGTGAAGTTAATATCACTCTTGGTGGTATTGACCTGAATAATTCTGGAAGGTATGCACATTCTGCTTCTTCTTAGCATTTATGTTTATCTCTTGTGATAAAGTCGAAGTTATGAAATACTCGTTGAATGAATATTTGCAGTGTGGTTGTGAGGGAAGACAAAAAATTGTTGACCGTCTTATTTCCTGATGGCCGCGATGGAAGAGCATTCACCCTTAAGGTGCTTAGTATGTTGATTACTACATTCCAGTTTTATTTTGAGATAGATTGTTTAACGTTATTTGTTGTACCTTAGGGCATCTCCAATGGATACGCAAACGAGTGTTTGCCGTGCTCAATGTCGCTCCAACGGAGCGCTATTTTCTACGGCATAAGGTCGCCAGTGAACAGTGCGACGCCATATTTGGCGTCGCACTGTTCACCCGCCATTTGCCTTTTTTTTTTAATGATTAAAAAGATGTAAAATGAAATATGGAGAAGAATATACTAGGAATATTCTTTTTTTGGTGTTAGAAAATAGAGTTCGGTTGGAGACAAGTTACTGCATTTTGGTGTATTACTGTATTTTGGAGTGAAAAATGAGTTTTTCGGTTGGAGATGCCCTTAGGCAATTTAGATTAGCTGATTATTTTGTTTTAGGATCCCCAATGTATCATATTATGGTTTATTGTGGCACTAGGCAGAGACAATGGAGGATTTATTTGAGTGGAAAACTGCTTTGGAACAAGCCCTGGCACAAGCTCCAAATGCTGCCCTAGTTATGGGGCACAATGGAATATTTCGTAACGATAATAATGATTCGTTTGAAGGATCGATTCAGCACTGTATGTGTTTTTTTAGCTTCTATCTCTTGCTATTGTCAGTTTATATGTTAGCTTATTTTTTTTTAGTACTGTGCTAACTGGTTTATACATAAATATTTACTTGTCTACCTTTTTATTTGCACAGGGAGAGACAAGCGGCCCATAAAATCATTGGTCATTGGAAGACCAATTTTACTCGCACTAGAAGACATTGATGGGGCACCTTCCTTTCTGGAAAAAGCTTTACAATTTTTAGAGATTCACGGTAACTTCCAATTGCAATAAATGCTATTAAATGCATTAATATTATATCTGTTTTTACTATCTTAGTTACTTTTGTTGATGTGATGCAACAATTGATAAGCTAGTAGATTTTGCCCAATTTGTGCTACAAGTCATCTAATAAGAAAAATATGGCAAGAACCAGTTGGGATGTGTGGGCAGTTCAATCTATGACGCACAAGTACTTCTACATGGACATTGTATGGATGCAATGTTAGATATTTGAATGCTCGAACGCCCATGGCCATCTATTTACACAGCATTTGGCATGTCTCATTTGGCAAGCAATTGGGTGAGATTTGAATAAAGTTTGCTATACCGCCTGTAGAGAGTTCAGTCGTAAAATTCTTAATAGATTCCACACTTCTTGGGCACCTCACGGTCAAGGTTTAAAATTGCGTAATTAAGCCTCGAGGCGGTTTTAGTCCGTGAGGCGAGGCGTAAGCCTCGAGGCTGTCTGAGGCGTAAGCCTCACGGACACAGAATTGCGTAAATGAGAAATTAAGGGTTTTAGCAGGATAATAATAGCAATATTCTATCTTACAATAAAAACATCTAAATGATATATGAAAATAGTGGAAAGTAACAAAATAGATGCAATAAATTCATGTCCAAAAGTATAAAATCACAAAATATTAGTTCAACAAAACTCCCAAAGTACAAAGAACATATAAAATGCAATCATATCCCATCACTAAATGGGTCTTCAAGGGAATCTTCTTCTCCAATTGTATCTATGAATGTCATATCATCATCATCTTCAATATGACTCACTTTTCTCTTCCCTATTCAATAAGAAAAAAGATCATTATCATGTTAGTTGCTCACTTGATATAAATATAATGCGATAGCATATAAGAAGTTGTGAAATACCTTTACTTGATTGTTGTGCTGCAGAGCTAGTGGATGTGTGTGGTGTGGTACTAGTGGATGTGCCCACTTGATCTGCTTCGCCCCTCAAGACATCCACACTTAGATCTTCTAGCTGTAAGTCTGATAATGGCAAATCTGTCTCATCATCTATGAACCACTCATTATCAGATGACACATCATCACACACCAACGAGTCCTCATCATCCTTTAACCCCTTATTCCTCAACCTCCTATCTCTTAACATCTTGTTGTGCATAATATATGCGAGGGAGTTCATTCTGAGTGTTGATAGCCGATTTCTTCTCTTTGTTTGCACTTGACTATATGTACTCCAGTTTCGCTCACACCCAGAAGAAGAACAAGTGAGGCCCAACACTCTTACAACAAAACTCTGTAACTCAAGAGTGGAATCACCAAATTAGATCCACCATTCAATTGTTTTCAAGAAGAAAAAAGATAATCAGAATTCAGAACTGAATAAAGTATCTTGCATTTACCAAAATAACTATACCTGGAGACCGTTTGGCAATGGTTGATTTTGCTGCATTCACCCATAATTGCGCAATTGAGGCGCGCCTCACACAAGGTGAGGCGTACGCCTCTTCCAGGCTCCAAATTGCGTGCGCCTTGAGGCGTATTTGGGAAGAATTGCGCAGAGGCGCACCTCTTGTTGAGCAATTTTAAACAGAGCTCACGGTACATGGTGTATGTGTTTTGGACATAACATACTTAGACTATTTCAATGTATTTATCATAACTATGATTATCATATTTGATTTTGGGGTCCTATAATGGTGAGAATTATGATTTGTCCTTTTATATGTCGTATTTGTAAAAGTTTGATGAAGATGTATTTTGTATCTTCAAATTAAAGATAACACTATTGATTTTTGTCAATGATGTAAAAATTACTTATATGTTAAGCCTCAACAATTTTCATCACAATTTAAGCAAGTTTAAACATTAATTAAGTAGGTGTAAAAAGCAAGTGATATTCTTCTTGTTAATAAGACTAGAGAGGGAGTTGAAGGAATACTTGAATTATGGAGGTCAACCTCAGAGTATAAAGATTTTCGTTTAAGCAGATCTAAAACTGAATATATGGAGTCTAATTTTAGCAGTAACATATTTAGTGGCGGGATTGTGATATTGGACGATCTAGTCATTAATAAGAGTACACATTTTTGATATCTTGGGTCTATTGTTCAAAGTGATTTTGAAATAAACGACGATATGATTAGTAGAATTCAAGTTTGATGGTTGAAGTGGAGGAATGTATTAGGCATATTGTGTGATAGAAAAAGTACTCCGCAAACTTAAGGAAAAATTCTATAAGATGGTGATGAGATTTGCAATGCTTTATGGTGCATGATGTTCGCCATTAAAAGAGAAGCAAAAAAATTAAGTTGACAGTTGCAGAGGTGAGGATGCTTAGGTGGATGAGTGGCTTCACTCTTAGAGATAGAATGCGAAATAAGGATATACGTGAAAAAGTTGGACTAGTTCTAGTGGTAGATAAGATTAGAGAGAGTTTTCTTAGATGGTTTGGACACAAAAAATGTCGGCCGTCTGATGACTCGGTTAGGAGAGTAGATGTATTGAATTTGGCTATATTAAAAAAGGTAGAAGTAGACTTATAAAGACTTGGCTAGAAAATATTAGAAATGATATTTTTATATTAAATTTAGATGAGAATTTGACTCTTTAACATGACACAATAAAAAAAAATGATTCATGTAGCTGACCCTACGGAGTTGGATAAAGGCTTGATGTTTTTGTTCATTACATTATTAATTATGATATTTTATATATTTTTAAAAATATCTTCAATTTCTAAACTTATAGCATTATTTCAAGTCATATTATTTAAAGCCTTAGTGACTATTTTTTGGATAAAATTGGTTTATAGGGTAATACGGGAGGCTTGGTGGTTATGAGAAGGTTTTTCATACGATTGAAATATGTGTAAGAGATGTTTAGTTGAAGCTCTTATACCTTTATTTATAGGCTTAATGGTTCTCTCAATAAATTCAGTAATAAGGATTGACTCGATTGATTAGGCTTGCATAGATTTAGTTGCTTTTCTTGAGTAAACTTGTGATGGCTCAGTAGGACGTGTGTTTGGTATAAGCTTGATTTTTATAGAAGTGATTGGTTTTGAAATAAATTTTGTTAGGTTGAGGAGGAGTCTCGAAGGACAATCCAAGAAAAAACTCATTTATGAATGATATTTTTTCCTTATTAACATAGTTGTAATATTTTTCATCTATAGTGACAGTAGCAAATAGATATATCTTTCTCGTGGAGGAATGATAGCATTTGTATCAGAATATCCAATGAAGACACTTTTAATTTCTTGAGGATCAAGCTTTCCTCTATTTTGAAGTATTTTGGGAACAAGGTTATTTGAGGTATTGAAATTTATAAAGAATTTAGTTAAGACTTGTGTAGGACTTTTGAACTCAAGGAACTTTGTTGGTAATTGGTTCATAGTGTGGGCTAATGTTAAAACTGCTTCACCCAATTATTGTTTTCGGAGGATTTAAATACATACCATAAAACTCTTATGTATTTATATTTCTAAATCCTAAATTTTATATTTATGATATATTGTAGCGCCTAAATCACTACAAAGCATATACAAGAAAATGTGTTTTACTTCAATTAAGTTAATATTAGTGGTATTCTAGATGTGATTTAGAGATTTGAATATTACATAAGTGAATATAAAGATTTAGATGTTAGATATGCAAATACATAAGTATTTTGGCATATGTATGTAAATCCCCCTAATTTTAGATGTTTTTCTTAGAAAGAAAACCCTAGTAGCAAGAAGGTGCTTGTACCTTCCTTTCGGCTCCTCCGTTTTGTTGGAGTGTATATACATAAGTGGACTTATGCATTATTTTTTTTTTTTTTGGAAGTATGAAGTGGGATAATGATTAAAATGATTTTTGGCATTGTCATGATCTAATTTTTTAATTTTAACACCAAATTGATTTGTGACCATATTAAAAAGGTAGAAAATATGATGCATTACTGTTGCCTTTTAATATAAAGGTTCTTGACATACTCGTGTAATCATCAAAAAAGAAGATAAGCCACTAAATTCAGATATGTCAGGTGTAGAGAATGGGCCTTATTTATTGCTATGAATGAGAGAAAAAAGAATATAGGTTCTTATGACACTCATTGAAAAATTAGTACATTTGTATTTTTTTTAGTTTACAAGCATCATAATAAAATTCCGTAATATTGATTTTTTTTAATAAAGAAGGAAAATTGCTTTTTGAACAATAGAGGGTGGGTGGCTAAAACGTATGTGTTGAAGCCAGTTTTCTTTTTCAAATTAGATTTAAGGGTTTTTGAGAGTGGAGATAATTTTGAAGATTGTATGAAATTTCATTGATCATTAAATTCCTCAAAATAGTAGAGATAATCTCTTTTTTTAGCAAGCTCATTTGTTTTACTCATACCCCATTCCTAAATGACATACTATGAAGGGTAAAACCAATACATCACTTAGAATCTTTATTTTGGTTAGCTTTTGAATGGATAATATGTTGGTGAATAATTTAGGTATATGGAGGACATTTCCTTGTGTTAGGGATTCGTATGGAAAAATATCTTCTTGATTGGCCACGGTGGTTAAGAATCCTTAAGCTATGATGATTTTCTTATTATTAGGGCATCAGGTATATGGAATAAATTTATAAGAGTTATATTATCTGTAGCTTATGAATTAATGATCCAGAAATTGAAAATGGGCATCTTTAAGACTTTAATGAGAAGAGGAGGTTATACCTTGTCTATTGTAGATGTTTTTTCTAGTGCTTCTAGCAGGCCTTTTTCTCTTTATATTCCTTAAAAGTTGACATAATTTTGTTCTTCCTTCTAATAACATGGGACCAAACACAATCACTTCAGATAATTTTTTCCATTCAACTGGCATGTTGAATGCATTTTTTGCAACTCTCCCGTTGGATTTAGGTTGCATCCCTCAATTTAAAGAGAAATCGAGACCAAGTGTATGCGAGTATTTTTATTGTTGTCCATGGAGAGAGAAATTATGCTCATGTGCTTAAGAAAAAATAATATAGAAGGAAATAAATGTAGCTTTGCAATAATGAAGGTTGTGACCGTGTAACGATAAAGACTTCAATAATGGAAATAGTTTGCGGCAATGCAAGGATTTAGGCTAGAATAATGTGATCTTTTTGTGGCAATACAATGATGAAAGCTGTAGTTTTAGAAAAATAGGAGAAAAGGATGAGAGTGCAGCAATGAAGACTTTAGGATTGTGGTAATGTAATGATGAAGGCTGTAGTTTCGAAAATATAAGAGAAAAAACCTTTAATTATGATATAATGGTAATAATTGGGGACTAATTAAGTGTTTTATTACAAAGTGTAGCTTTTATAAAATCATAGGAGAGCTTCTAATAAGAAATATATAAAAACAAGGAATAATGATTAAAAAATAATTACAATTATCCACGGTTGGATTAGCAGGCATTAGGTACCCTATGTAACAATGAGGTGGCAACAAAATGAGGAAAGAAAAATGGCAGAAGTCCTGATAAGTGTAGTTCACTACTGGAAAAAATTATGCAATCTTCTCTCTCTCTCACTCATTGACGCATACAAGTGTGGGGCAATTGGTTTGGGGTTATGGAGAGGAAAATTTTGTTTTTATTTTAAAAATAAAAATTTGAAATACAATAAATTATATTTATTTTTTCATAAAATTTTTATGACACGTTTCCAATATATTTTTTTGATTAGACACGTCTTCAACATGTCCGACGTGCCAGTCAAACATGTGTCATGTTGGATATATGTCAAACAATGCATAACTCTTTAAGGAGAAGTGTCAGTGCATCATAGGTGCATTTATGAAGAATCTCATATTATGATCTATGCTCGATTTTGATATTTATAGCATATTAATGATCCATCATTCTTGTCATTCATGTTGGTCTGTTCACCTTGTGTAGTATTCTTATTCTTGATTCTTTTTTCAATGATTGTCAAAAGAATTCTTTAGACTCTTGTACCCGACTTAACTAATCAAATCTAGTTTTAACTCTATTTCAGCCTCTTGTTCTATTTTTTTCTTTTTATTTTTCTTTTATTTTTTGTATTTCCAAAAAATACTTGATAATTTTTTTTTGTAACTAAGTAAATCGGCCTTGTACATAATCTGTAGGAATAAAAGCAGAAGGGATTTTGCGACAGTCGGCTGATGTTGAGGAGGTTCAGCGCAGGGTTCAGGAATACGAGCAAGGTCAACTGATGCTTCTTATTTCATTTATGACTTGTCTAACTCTATATATTTAACAAATGCTAATAGAACTTTATGTACTCAATTGCTGTTGCATGTTATTCTAAACATCCTTTTTGATATGATGGTTGCTTTGTTATCAGGGAGGACAGAGTTTACTGCAGAGGAGGATCCACATGTCATCGGTGATTGTATTAAAGTATAAATTTTTAATTTTTTTCCCTTAGATTTAATTATAATAACTTAGGTTTACTAGTCATAACTATTGGTTGATGAGTCATAGCTCATATTTAATTTTTTTTTTTTTTGGTTTTGACTATTTGGAACCTTGCTTTGCAGCATGTTCTCCGGGAGCTACCATCATCTCCAGTTCCTGCATCCTGCTGTAATGCGTTGCTGGAAGCATATAGTAAAGTTCCCTTGCAACTTGTTTGCCTATGCTTTGTAAATAAAAATATTCATAACGAATGCTCTAATATTTTTAAGATAAGTCGAGTAGAAGAATGTGATATAACTTCAAGAGATAAGGCTAAGGGTTTAAAATGATGAAATGTCTCTGGTGTACTATATAATTGGAGTGAATATCATAGAGCCTTAAAGATAAATTTTATAAAACAGCGATTAGATCAATTATGTTGTATTGTTCTCGAGTGTTGTGCAATTAAGAAGTGATTGTTATGTAAGTTAGAAATGTGAATGTTTGACATGTAAGGTAGAACTGGATCCTAAGATGAATATGTGAAAAAAAAAACTAGAATGGATGGATTGGTAAAGGTTTATATTAGAAGGATGCTTGAGGTAGCATCTACTAAATACAAAGACGTGAAAAATAGACTTGGGTTGTTCTGGTGTGTGCAATGACAGAGATGATGCACCAGTTTGATAGATAAAATTAATATAAGAGATTTGAGAAGAAAAAGGATAGACCCAAGGTAATTTGGAGAGAAATTGTGTTATCAAATTTGCACAAAATAGGTTCTACATCTCATGCAACTTTCAATGGATATGAATGAAGAATAAGATTTGATTAAGCTGACCCCAATAGTTGGGATATATAATGATGATGAGCTGCGGTAACATTTTGTTTAATTCCAACTGTAAGGTTAGTTTGGGATCCAAGATGTCTAAATCTGATTCAATTTGAAGAAATTTAACTGTACGAACTTGTCCTTAGATTAATCTAAATGAAGAAAACGGAATGTATCCCTGCATGCTAGTTTTAATATTCATGTAGCCAAACTATACATATTTTTTAAGCTACTCGTTTAGTCTCCGTCTTATTCAAAGGAGAAGAGTCAATCAGTCGTTGAACTGATCATTTGGCTCTACCAAAAAAAAAAAAAGCTTGCTACTATTCATTAGTTGGCTTCAGTTTTTCTTTCCCTAGATAGATGTATTTGGGTTAGCCATAGCTGTTAGATTTAGCTTCCATGTGTAAATTGGAGTTATTTGACCCTTAAGCAGGTGCAAGTAAAGTTGACACTTAGTGAGAAAAAGCAGGAAGCTTATTGATAGGATGAGTAGACTAAATGACATTTCTAACCAAATATTACAGTACTCTCTTAATCAAACCTTTTTTTTCAGGCTTTCCATTAATGCTGTGTTTCTTGAAATAATTTAATCGAGAGATAGTACATCAACCTTTACAATCCAACTGTTTGATGCCACTATTAGCTATAATTTTCTTAAAAAATTTCTGTTGTGTTTGGGTAGTGAGTTAGAATTTGTTTAAAATTTTTGAGACATCTCAGTATGTTGTCCAGGACCTGTCATATACTAAATTTGTTAATCTATTTTAGTTGGTGCTTTGCAATTATGTGTCATGTAGAATTGGTATCTAGCTGGTTGGTCTATTGTAGAATTGAAAAGAAAAAAGAGGAGTTGAAAAAAAGATATGGGGTTATAAGCACAATAATTCCTGAAGCTCTTGATGCTGAATCTTCAAAAATTTTGAAGTGTTGGATTCCTAAAGCACTGTGAGATGAAATCCTTAACATCCTGGGTGTGTTGAAATCATCATGGCAGCCATGAAAGTCATTTTATCCAATAACTGATTTTGCTTAAAAACGATCATTAAATTGTCCTTTAGGGTCTGAACTTGGAAGTACTAAAGTAACCTTGGAAGAGTAATGATACGACTAATGATGAAAAATGCATTCAACTACTATGTAGCTCAAAATGCACAAAAAAGTCTTCATTGGATGGTAAATGATTATAGCAGTTCATCAATGAAAATCTTTAGATGTCCTTAATAGATCGCATCAATTTCCTAGAGAAGGAAGTACTCTCCTAAGGAGAGTAAAGGCCATATCTTTCTAAAAGATGGGGTGTTTGGCGCAATAACTCATGATAAATTCTGTACTCACTACAGGGGTGGTGATATCTCCATGTATCCATGGTATATTTATCTGCTTTTGAGAGTGTCAGTAGAAGGGCAAGCAACACAAGTAGAGAATCATCATAATCTATGCAAACTTCACATATAGAATCAACAATAATAATTACTTTGGTGCAAAGGTGCCTCAACTGGGTAAAAGCAAGGTTGTGAAAACCGGACCGGACAACGAACCTGAAGAAGGAGAGGTTCATGGTTCGACCGGTCTAACCGGGGTCGAACTGGATGATGTAATAAATAATTATATTATTAAAAATTAATAACATTAATATAATAATTACGGCAGTCTAACCTAAAACCTTATAATTCTAAAAATTTAAACTATGTAATTTTAATAGATTATCTCTCAATATAATTAAATTAAATTGAAATGATGAATATATTAATATAATTATAATTTATAAGACATATAGTTTAATCATATTATATTTATGAATATCTAATAATTTAATTATAATTAATTTTTACATTTAATTATAATTATAATAAATGAGATAATATACATTATAACAAATTAAAAATTTTAATATAATATATAAATTTATAATATTAAATTTACAAATGTGTAATAAGAATAATATTTAATATAATATAAAAATTTATATTATTAATTCTTATAATATGCATTATAACAAATTTATAATATATAAATTTATAATACAAATTAAAATTTTTTTGCATCCAACCAGTCCAAATTCGTGGCCCAACAAGCTCAAATTTGTGGCCTAACCAATCCAAATTAATGACCCAATAAAGCCAAACTCACATTCAAGCTCATATAGCATTCATGTAACTTTTTTTATCCCACATCATGGGGGAGTATGAGATGGTTGCCTTTTAACTCTTTATATAGTTCATTCTTTTCTAACAAAACATATATAATGAGATGAGATTATATCCATATATTATGGTATTAAAAATCTCAATATTTAATAAAAAAATTATTTTAAAAAAATGTAATAAAGTAAAATATATTAATTATATTTTATTTAAAAAAATTTAAACCGTTCGGTTCTTTCAAACCTGGACCGGTTCACCAGTTGAACCGCTGGTTCAGTCCGGTTCAGGCCAGTTCTCTTCGAAGCTGATTTTTAAACTGGACCAGATCAGACAATTGACCGGTTCACGGTTGAACCGGTTGAATCGGCCGGTCCAATCCGATTTTTAAAACATTGGGTAAAATGATTGTAACATTAAAAAATAGGGCTAACACTAATGTTAAAGGACAACTCATATATAATGCGTTAGGTCCTATCATTTTACAAATATAATAAAGCATTATAGCGCTAGTGGGTAATGGTTGATTGATTTGGTTCAAAAACTGTGCGAAAGCTAACTAAAGTATATTATAGCCTTTTTTGAAAGATTCTCAGTCACTGTACTGGGTTTGTAATATAGATACATATTTTTGATTTTTATGGTAATTTTGACTTCAAAATTAGCATGTTATCCATTCAAATTCAACAAGAATACAAGTACAAAATGCATTCTTAGAAAATTCAGTAACCATAAGCTGTCTTAAAGCAAAATATTGATAATGAGGGTTAACAACATCAAACTTATAAGCCCTATAAGATTGTTTTAAAGTTTAACGGGTAAAATTTCTCAATGGAAGTTAACATAAGAAAAATATGTGTTAGTATAGTAACATTTTTTAAAGTCACAATAATGATGAAGTTGATCATGACGACCTTCATGGTTTCCAGCATGATAATTATTATGATGATCTGCATGATCATCACTAGGGTAATAAATTTTAGGATTACTCCTTATTTCCGATCCTCTTACAACCTTATTTGTTTGTTAGGTCTCTGTGGTGCTTAAGGTCATAGTGATCTCAGCCCCTGTAGTTCTTATGATCTCTAGTGGACAATGTGGTTCCTATAAAGCTCTAAAATCCTTGACTTACTCTTACCTAAGATGATGATGATCATGAAGTCCTATGGACATTTCTAATGGGTTGAGGATATTGACTAGGCAGACCAAGATTTCCCTGATGGCATGCCATAATATGTGCATTATCAGGCTATTTTTCAACAAATCTTCAAAAACGTCTGGTTTAAGTAAAAATTTTTTATGAGAACTCATTATTAGATTGGCATGCTATTGAGGGATGCTACGAGTGTTTCTCATCTACTATTTTCAGTTTCATTTAAAATCCTAGTTCTTCCCATACTATCTGACCATTCATAAAACATATATGTTACCAAGGTTTAAAATTGCACAACCGGGTATTGAGGCATTTTTCGTTCGTGAGGCTCGACGTAAGCCTCAAAGTTTTTTGAAGCGTAAGCCTCAAAATCTAAAAGTTGCATAAAGTCAAAACAAAAGTTAAAAAGTGTTTTAAATATAGTATCCAAATAATATGTTAAAGGATGACATATTAAATTTTTATTGAACTATGAACTATGAAGTAACAAATTTATATACATATGAAGTAAAAAATTGTATAAGATGTAAAGTGTTAAGTGATCAATTATTCGAACTAGAATTGAAATCCAAATATTATAGGAATAAAACAACATAAAATATATGAATTGCATAAAAGTATCATATAACATCAAGTTCAGCTCTAATTTTTTCTTTCTCAGTTGCGTACTCATTTATGTTTAATTCTTAAAGAAAGTTGAAATAATTAACAACAACTTAGAAATCATCTGTACTATCATTACTAAGAGGATTTTTATTTGAGTCACTGTTATAACAAATTAGTCTCTTTCCTGCCTCATTCTGTAGGGTCCAATATGATGTGAAACTACATGCGACGGAGGAGTTACTTTAAGAAATTAAAGAGATCAATTGTAACTTAATAACCCAAAATAAAATTATCACTTATAGCAAAAGATTGATCATTGGAATTCGTGGTTTTTAACTTGGTTAGGCAAAGTAGAGCAAGATCAATCAACCAAACAATTCAAGAAACACAAAGAATAATTGTAAAGCTACGACGATAAACAAGATTCCACAATTTAATAAAGAGAATTTTCACCTTTGGAGCCCATACGCTCAACTGATCTAGGCTTTAGCGGAAGGAGAATCTCTACATTAGAACCGAGGTCATTCCGAGGAAGGAGGAGCATAAGATCGTCGTTCTTGGATAGGTGGCCGAAGGTTTGGATGCTTGCAAGATGGCGGGCAGCAGCACACAACTCCTAGCTGTCTGTGGACAGCAGTTTGGCAACTTCGGGTTGGAGGACAGCCATCCAACTTGATCTGGACTCCTTGGACAGCAATTTGATGTTTCTGGACAGCAGTTGTTCTCCTTGGATAGCTGCAGCTTGGCCACGTTGAAGAGATCTTTTGGACAGAATTCCAAATTAAATCAAGGAGGATTAAGGGGGCGGTCAAGGGAGGGGATTGGGGGGAGATAGGGGTGGCGGCTTGGAGAGGGGAGAGGCTTTGGCCGTGGGTTTGAAAGAAGTGTGGGATTTTTGATTGGGGGAAAGATGGGTGAAGTGGTTGCTGCCTTGTGTGAGAAACAGAAAAAGAAAACAGGTTCTCAAACCACATCAGGATTTGCTTAGGTA
Source organism: Dendrobium officinale (assembly GCA_019514585.1). NCBI lineage: Eukaryota > Viridiplantae > Streptophyta > Magnoliopsida > Asparagales > Orchidaceae > Dendrobium > Dendrobium officinale. The sequence goes on from CM033694.1 coordinate 24,814,669, forward strand.
TAAAGATTGCTTAGTAATTTCAAATCAGATTTTGAAATTAAAAGCTTGCTAAGCGGGAGAAAAAACAGTAACTGAAATATTAGGCGGTGCTTAGGTGGCCATTAGGGAGGTAATTAAGAAACAAGGGGCCCACACAATTAAGTAACAGATTTTTATTTAAAATCTGTAGTAAATTCGGATTTCAATAAAAGGAAAGTTTCCTTTTATGGGTGTACTTAATAAGCAAACTTTTGAAATTCCAATTGACATCAATTGTCAGTTATGATTTGCTTGAGATGGCTGGTTAAAGGAGCAATTAATCCAGCATTAATTGCTTGTTTTCCACAGATTGAGCAAATCAGAGAGAAACGGCAGCAATGAGCTGCAGGGAAAAAATATTTCTGTGAGCTGGGGCTCACGGGTTGGGGCTGCTCACGGTGGAGTGGAGGGACGGTGGAGGGGAAGAGGAAGTTGGCTTCTCGGGAGGGCTATGGGCCGACGGCCAAAAGCCTGGAGAGTGGCTGGCCGGCGGGAGGAGGAGCAGCCAAGGTGGCCGGCGGCTTGAGCAGCTCAGGTTAGGCGGCGGCAAAAGCAAAGGGGAAGGGAGAGAGGGAAATTTTAAGGATTCGAGCGACTATAAAATTACTAACCTTAATTATCTTCACCTTGGATTTCCACAAGATAAGATGGTATGAAAACTAGAACTCACAAAGAGATCTAGTCTCCTCCGGCGAACTCACTAAGAGATCTCCGGCGAACTCACTAAGAGATCTTGGAGGGGGGAACTCACAAAGAGAACACAAAATATTTTTTATTTCATCAAAACTGAAATTACAATGCATGAGGCCTCATATAAATAGGCCAAAATGAAAAAAAAAACAAGAAATGACACAAATGCCCTTCCGGGCTACATAAGCGACTAAATGCCCATAAGGGTAAAAACGGAAAAACATCAAAATAAAATACGCTACTACATAAAATGACAAAATACAAGTCATGCTCGTGGCCGTCGATCTCCGGCGTCGAAAATGCTGACGATGTCCTCATCATTCTCCCCAGGTGGGAGAAAACTCGACCCCGTCGAGTAAATATCTATGGAGCCCTCGTACACTCTAGTAGATCTGGGTCTAGGCTCTGTAAGCTCGTCCCTGTCAATCCAAGTATCCTCTAACTCCGGTGGCCCAATCCAATGTACTCGGTATCTTCGGCGCCCACTTTCCTTTTGGAAATGACCTTATCATCTAGTATTGCTTCGACCTTCTCCGCTATAGGTGAGTAGGGTAAGTTGGGGAGTGGAGCTAGGCTGGGGGATCTCACCAGGTGGGGTCACACAAGGCTAATTCAAAGTTGATTTTGGGGTTAAGATTCGGGTCCTTCAAAGGCTAACAGGTCTTCTATATTAAATGTAGGATTCATGTTAAGGCCTCAAGAGAGGTCCAGTACGTAGGCATTACTATTCTCCTTTGAGATTTCCTTAAAATGTTCGGTGTTTCGAGCATGCAGCTTCCCGTACCATCACAAAGTCTTAAACTTTGAATTCTTTGGACCATCTTTTGTTATCAGCAATAATTTTAATATAGATGTTATTTTGTTCAATTTTTCCTTTTAATTTCGTTGAGTAACTCATGAAGATGACATGCGGATGCAAATACAAGAGATCGAGCGTGCAAGAAGATTGTCAAGACTTAAGAGCTTACAACAGTTTAAAACAACAGACAAAATAGGAAGACAACAGACTACTACACTCACACAACATACTAACTCACACGAACACGATGCTAAGACAGATGGACGAGTCACAAAAGGGGTCTAAGGTGTTCGGTCTAAGGGAACTGGTGTAGGAGTGATGAAGACATCCTTAGCTACCAGGTTACTTCTATGGGAAGTCTCAATTAAATTCGTAGGTAGTCTCCTAGTGGGGGTAGTGTAATTGACCAGATTAATCCAACTAGGACAGAGATGGTCCTCCTCAAGGTAGGGTGAGGCTATAACGGGCAAAAAGTAGGAATCAGGAATAAAATAGGATGGTTGGTCCTGACTCACATCCATAAGGGGATATCCCAAAGATTTGTCGGCCGGCATGGGACTTATAAGATGGGAAAAAGTTCCTAGGACATCTGTGGGTACAACAGTAAGAGAGAAATCTGGAATGACACACGTAGTCAAAGGAGCAGCTCCAAAGTTAGATTCTAATGAAACAAAAGGAGGCTCATTATTCAAATTAGGCTCAAAGGATTTCAGACTCAAGGTACTGTCTTCCAAAGTAAAATCAAGTTTGGTTTCAATCCTAAGATCCGTAGGTTCCGTTTCACTTGAATCATGTGACAAATTCGATTGATTTACATTCGACTTGAGATTAGCTAAGTCGCCATCAGAACTATCCAAAATTAAATCAGAGTTATCCGAATTCATCTCAGTAATTAAATTAGAATCTTCCAATTTTAATTTCATTGTGTTCAAGGTCAGATCAATCTCTTTCGGAATCAAATCAATATTGTCCAGGCAGACCTTATCCAAAGGGATATCGTTAATGATATTAGTCTCAAGAGGGGCTAAGGTCTCGAAGTTAAAAGGTTCTAGACCTCCTAAATCAGGGTTTAAGTCCGGCAGGGGGTCTAATTCAATCACTTCAGTTTCATCCTCAAAGTAGCCCTCGTTATCATTAATATCATTAGCATCCACAAAATGGATGCACTCAGTTTTAGGTTCAGAGGACTTTTTCTTGTTAATTACACTTGCAGGGTCAATGATTGGGGAGGCTAAAGGTTGACTGGGATGATTAAAAGTTGGTCCAAGTGGGGAGCCATAAGAGTTAGGTCTAACAGAAGGCCCAGTAGAGGGTCGGCCACCATGGTTAGGTGAAGACCTATAGGGTGGGGCAGCAACTCTGATGTTACTAACAGATGGGTGACCATAAGTAGGGGAAAGGTATTTTAATCCAAGTTCTCGTCTCATGTTTTTCCAATCGGAGGTAGTGTATTCGCCACGAGACTCTTTATGATCTTCTAACCTCATCCAAAATTGGAGAGCATTACCGCTCAGGTGTGACCTAGCAATGCTAAACTGGCGAGAATTAGGGATTTCATGCGATTCAAAATAGTCCTCTAATTGTCTAACCCATTCTCTAAAGTAGTAAGGGTCCAAGGAACCATCAAAGGTGGGTAGACGGTAAGGTGGCTCAAAGCGAGGTCGTTGTGGCTTAAACTTGGGTCTAGGTTGAAAAGCAGAGTGGGACACATAATTCGAGTGGGGATAATCAACGGGTTTCTCTGTCATAATTCTAGTCATATTGCCCACTAGGTTAACGATGTCGTCTAAGCTCTTTTGAAGTCTTATTGGGTCCATTGGTTCGGGTTGGGGTTGGTTAGGGACGGTGTCGGGGTGGTGGACAGCACCTACACGCCATGTTAGGAGGCTTCTAAGACTTCAATACGATGCAGGAAAACTAGGGACAGCAACCTAACACAAGGTGGCACGTGTCTAGCAGGTTTAAGGTTGGAAGCTAAGTGTGGACAGCAACTAAGACAACTTTCCGGTCAATTATAAGTCTCTAACAAGTGCAGAATTTGGGTGGGCAGCAAAAGTACACGACTAGGAAACTTAGTCTAAGTGCTGAAAGTGACTCCTAATGTGTGGACAGCACTTATGACTTAAGTTAGAAACTCCCACTACCGATAGACACTGCAGGAATTAAAAGACAGCAGCCAAAACAAGTGTTAAAACTCCCTAAACAGTGAGTAGCAGCTGCAGGAATGTGATGACAGCAGGGATAAGGCAAGCCGTAGCTGTTCTAAACACTTAGGAATCTACCAATCAAAAGGCCAACACTAAGATGCTAGCTAGAATGACCTAGTTCAGCTATATGCTTGCTGGAAATGCCAAAAACAGTAACAAAACAGTAAAAATATTTTATCTAAGCAATGATATGCATGAAAATTTCAAACTACAATGAGAAGCTAGACCCTAGGATGCATCTAGCACAAGTCAAGCATGCTAGCCATGCTCTGATACCAAGTTGATGGGAAACTACATGCGACGGAGGAGTTACTTTAAGAAATTAAAGAGATCAATTGTAACTTAATAACCCAAAATAAAATTATCACTTATAGCAAAAGATTGATCATTGGAATTCGTGGTTTTTAACTTGGTTAGGCAAAGTAGAGCAAGATCAATCAACCAAACAATTCAAGAAACACAAAGAATAATTGTTAAGCTACGACGATAAACAAGATTCCACAATTTAATAAAGAGAATTTTCACCTTTGGAGCCCATACGCTCAACTGATCTAGGCTTTAGCGGAAGGAGAATCTCTACATTAGAACCGAGGTCATTCCGAGGAAGGAGGAGCATAAGATCGTCGTTCTTGGATAGGTGGCAGAAGGTTTGGATGCTTGCAAGATGGTGGGCAGCAGCACACAACTCCTAGCTGTCTGTGGACAGCAGTTTGGCAACTTCGGGTTGGAGGACAGCCATCCAACTTGATCTGGACTCCTTAAACAGCAATCTGATGTTTCTGGACAGCAGTTGTTCTCCTTGGATAGCTGCAGCTTGGCCACGTTGAAGAGATCTTTTGGACAGAATTCCAAATTAAATCAAGGAGGATTAAGGGGGCGGTCAAGGGAGGGGATTGGGGGGAGATAGGGGTGGCGGCTTGGAGAGGGGAGAGGCTTTGGCCGTGGGTTTGAAAGAAGTGTGGGATTTTTGATTGGGGGAAAGATGGGTGAAGTGGTTGCTGCCTTGTGTGAGAAACAGAAAAAGAAAACAGGTTCTCAAACCACGTCAGGATTTGCTTAGGTATAAAGATTGCTTAGTAATTTCAAATCAGATTTTGAAATTAAAAGCTTGCTAAGCGGGAGAAAAAACAGTAATTGAAATATTAGGCGGTGCTTAGGTGGCCATTAGGGAGGTAATTAAGAAACAAGGGGCCCACACAATTAAGTAACAGATTTTTATTTAAAATCTGTAGTAAATTCGGATTTCAATAAAAGGAAAGTTTCCTTTTATGGGTGTACTTAATAAGCAAACTTTTGAAATTCCAATTGACATCAAATGTCAGTTATGATTTGCTTGAGATGGCTGGTTAAAGGAGCAATTAATCCAGCATTAATTGCTTGTTTTCCACGGATTGAGCAAATCAGAGAGAAACGGCAGCAATGAGCTGCAGGGAAAAATTATTTCTGTGAGCTGGGGCTCACGGGTTGGGGCTGCTCACGGTGGAGTGGAGGGACGGTGGAGGGGAAGAGGAAGTTGGCTGCTCGGGAGGGCTATGGGCCGACGGCCAAAAGCCTGGAGAGTGGCTGGCCGGCGGGAGGAGGAGCAGCCAAGGTGGCCGGCGGCTTGAGCAGCTCAGGTTAGGCGGCGACAAAAGCAAAGGGGAAGGGAGAGAGGGAAATTTTAAGGATTCGAGCGACTATAAAATTACTAACCTTAATTATCTTCACCTTGGATTTCCACAAGATAAGATGGTATGAAAACTAGAACTCACAAAGAGATCTAGTCTCCTCCGGCGAACTCACTAAGAGATCTCCGATGAACTCACTAAGAGATCTTGGAGGGGGGAACTCACAAAGAGAACACAAAATATTTTTTATTTCATCAAAATTGAAATTACAATGCATGAGGCCTCATATAAATAGGCCAAAATGAAAAAAAAAAACAAGAAATGACACAAATGCCCTTCCGGGCTACATAAGCGACTAAATGCCCATAAGGGTAAAAACGGAAAAACATCAAAATAAAATACGCTACTACATAAAATGACAAAATACAAGTCATGCTCGTGGCCGTCGATCTCCGGCGTCGAAAATGCTGACGATGTCCTCATCACAATATCTCTCAATTTGTTCCTTCTTCATTTATTTCAGTCATCTTCATCTTTCATAAATGTTTGTCATCAACATAAAGATAATACTCCAAAATTTTAAAATGAGATGGTGGTGGTGTGCGACTTTCTAGTGATCCCCTGCGGCGGCTACGACGGTGGTGACTACGGTGAAGGCGATGGTCTAGAGGTCGAGGCAATTGAGAGGAAGTTGTTGCGGCTTGGGCGTGCAAGGCATGATTTTTTTGGGACTTTTGTATAGAATTTATGTAAGTTTTAAATAAAAAAAATACATAAATAAAGTGAGGCGTACACCGCATGCCAGCGAGGCGAGGCGGGCCTCATCCAAGATGAGGCGTAAGGCTCATAAAAAAAGCTCAAGGCGTAAGCCTCGTTGCATTTTTTACTGTAATTGCGTTGAGGCGAGCCTCATATTGTGTAATTTAAAACAGTGTTTGTAACTTTATTAAATTTATCTTCAAGTGGAAAGGGAGGATCTTTTTGATATTATGAGGTAGAGAATGGTTATCTTGGGGTTTGAAATTGAAGTTGAGATAGAGTGAATTTGGATTAGGCTGCCAAGTTTTGTGGAAGGTTTTTAAAAGTTAGTTGGGTGGTTGCAAAATTTGAATTTGGATTCAAATTTTAATGGGAAGAGGTTAGACCTGTCAATATTGGACCCGACCCGAAAACCCGATCCGAACCCGACCCGGAATTTTCGGGTTTGGGTTGACCCGAACCCGAAGCGGGTCGGGTTCGGGTCCGAAAAACTGACCCGTTTGCAAAAACGGGTCGGGTTCGGGTTGACCCGACGGGTTGTCGGGTCAACCCGAAAACCCGTTTATTTTAAAAAAATTTGAATTTTCATACCCCGCTCGCCGCTGCCCCGCGCCGCGCTGCACCGCACCGCGTTGCTCGCTGCGCTGCCGCGTCGCTCGCTGCACCGCACCGCGTCCGCGCATCGCTGGCTCGTCTCTCGCCGCACCGCGTCGCTCACCGCACCGCGTCGCTGCACCGCACTGCTTCGCTCGCCACACCGCGTCGCCCGCCCGCTGCACCGCTGCATGCTAGCCTGCACCCGTGCACTGCTCGACTTCGTGTGACCCTAAACCCTAAACGGGTCGGGTCGGGTTGACCCGAACCCGAAGCCGACACGAACCCGAAGCGGGTCGGGTTCGGGTTTCAAAAACCAACCCGTTTATAAAACCAGGTCGGGTTGACCCGAACACGAATAAAGCCGGGTCAGTTACGGGTCGGGTCGGGTTCGACCCGTAACCCGAAATTGACAGGTCTAGAAGAGGTGGGGAGTTGGTTTGCTGTAGATTTTGATGGAGCAAAGAGTGGGAGGATGGTGGTTGGTTGTCAATATGGATTGAGAATTATAGGGAACTTGTTTTGGTAGGGCTTCTCTTGGCTGTACATATGGCAAAAAGGTTGGAAGTTAATGGGTAAGCATGTTTATCTTTTGGGTTAAGGCATTGTTTCAAGTTGGCTCAAGAGTTAAAAAACCACTTTGTTGAACTGGAGAGAGACTAACTAGGTTGAAGGGATTTCATATGGCCTGCTAGAAGCAGATGATGGAAAGAGTCAGTAAATGCCTTGATCTTAAAATTAAATAACAAAAGATCAAGGGGGTCATACCATCAATCTATTGTACAGTGGAAAATTTTCACGTTAGTATCACATTAAATTCAAAATAGGAATAAAAACATTGGATTTATTGGGGAATCGAGAGAGGAAAGAAGAGGGTAGTTTAGGGCTACTCAGCACAAACAACTATTCTAAAAGCAGACTAATGACAAAGGCACAACTAAGGTTTTGTAGAAAATAGTTCAGTCTCCTCAGCTCCATCTGTGTGCTACAATGGCCACGATTTAGTTTTGCTTTCATCAAATGCAGGTTTATGAATCAATCATCCATTTTGAACTTGCTGTAGTTATTACAACGATTACTTGTCTTGAAATGCAAACTAATAATAAGTCTTCATGGAACAACCCCTAACAGTAGTTAATCAGCAGAAATCCTCAAAAGTCCTTAATGGGTTGCATCATCATGATCATGAAATATTTCAATTTCCAAGCTAGAGGATCATGCAAACTTTATGTTATTACGGTTTGACTAGGACAGCCCCCACAAGTAGTTAGAATCCAACCAATAATACTAATAATCCTTTGTGATAGGACTCGACATGCTTAAATAACCTTAAATTTGTATTTATTTACTAATCAGTTTTTTCTGTTACTTACATTGCTATATATATATATAATATTATATATATATATAAATTTGTATTTATATAATATATATATATTATATTGCTATATATATATATATATATATATATATATATATATATATATATATATTGTTCTCTTTTATTTAAGTTTTGTTGTTGCATTTCTTTCTTGTCCTGATGGCATGTTTGTTATTGTGATTGATTTTTCTGTAAATTCCTTAGAGAAAGTGATGCAAGTTCTCTAGAGTTTCTATGGTATATTTATTAAATTGTACTGAATCAACCACACGATGAATAAACCTAGAATCAGCCTGCTGTTTTCCTTCTCAATTTTAGTATGTTATTTGTTCTTTCTTAGAATCACAGGAAGTAACATCATAAAAAGAATCAATGATTATCCTAAAATATTTCCCTTCCATGGTCATTTTTTGTCTTTATGCATGTTGTGTTGAGCGATTTTGTGACGCGTTTTTTTTCTTATTAACTAGGATTTGAACTTAGGGAAGACCGTTTGAAAGAAATGCGTTCTGCAATATTGAATACATTTCCAGAGCCAAATCGTAAGCTACTGCAGAGGTACTTCCTATTCAGTTTTTTCTTGGTATGACGTTCTTATTCTTTATAAGGTCTTCTAAGACTTTAGTTTGTAATGTTTTAGCTTCAACTTTTCATTTATTTTATCAATAATCTGTATTTGGTTTGCATTATTATGTTTCCTTCTTCAAATGACAAATTTAAGATAAATGAATGATCTAATGCACGCCTAAACCAACTATAATTTTGATGTAGAACTATGATGATTGCAATGATGTTTGTTAAGATTTTACACTTCTTGATTAGAGAAATAACAAATAAATCTACTAGCAAATAAAACGACGAATCAATAAGAAGGGTCACTACCGTTTAGGCTAAGTTGCATAACAAAAGATTTGAAGCTTCAAAATATCGTAGGAAAATAATATTATGTCAAAGTAGTAGCTTCAACAAAATCCCTAGTCTAACAACGAGATTAGTAAACAAATGAAATGCGCTAAAAAAATTACTAAGCTTAGCAGAAACAGGTGAGGGCGTCTTTCGTGACTACAATCAAATCACAAGAAAGGGTTAGACCTAAGAAATATAAGAAAAGGGAAAAGTAGAACCTCCGTCAAGGATCGGCGGCAATCCTCCACTCGACGATCTCAAGTTGTTCTTCAATAGCTTCAACCAAGGTGTCCAAGATGTGCTCTATGTAGTCTTCCACCATATGGTCGATTCTCGGATTGACGTCGAAGAAGGTTGAGTGGAGAATGTGCACAAACCCGTGTTCGTCGTAAGCAAGTCCATAGTCAGTGTCGGGATCGGCCATTCATGAATGCTAGATGCCAACGTCTTCCCAAGGATTGCTAGTACTCTTGAACGTTGTGAAGAGAAAGAAGTTTCTCTTCAACTTGAAGTGGAGGAGGTGACTAGGTATGGCCGGCCAAGAGATGGAGGCTTAGGAAGAAATTAGGTTCAGATTTTGTGGAGGAAGAAGTGCCAATCAATCCTCTAATTAATCCATGCATGGAATTAATTAAGAGGGGATGGAGAGAGGTAGGGGCGGCGGCATGAAGAGGGGATTAGGAGGGAAATTTGTTTCCAAATCTCAATGCCTGTTTTAGGAAAGGAGATAAGGTGTGGGGTTATGAGATTTCGGCCAAGGAGGGATGTGGGGATTTGGAATTATTTCCAAAGTAAAGAATTGGGTTTTAGGAAAGAAATAAATGGGAATTAATGGGATGGGTGGCCGGCGACATCCATAGGAGGGAGATGGATTTAGGGAGAGCAATTAATATTTGCTTGATTTGGATTTGAATATTTGGAAAGGGATATTTAAATCCAATTTGAATTTTAAATTTAAATAGGATTTAATTAGGAAACTTTCCAAAAATAGGATACGTAAATTAGGAAACAATTCAAACTCAAATTAAATTTGGATTTGAATTAAATAAGTTTCCTAACCTAGGAAGACTCAAATGGAAAGATTTGTCTCAAGCAAAAGGGGAGTCAACACATGGAGGTCGGCTTCTTGACTGGGCTTGCCACCGGGTTTGGGTGAGGTGGGGTGGGATCGGGTGAGGAGGGAGACAAGGGAAATTATCCCAAGGTCCAAAGGGGAGATGGGCTTGTTGTTGGCCGGTGGTGGAGGCGGTCGTTGGGAAAAGAAGAAGATACAAAATAGAACCACGAACCCGACTCGTCTAGGTTGGTGGGTGATGCTCCGTTCTCCCTTTCCAAGGGATCTCTCTCCGATCTCTCAAGCTCTCACAAGAACTCATGCAAGGAAAGAAATTTTAATCAATCATTCATTTTCTTGCAAAGAGAAACATAGGGGCTATAAATAGCCTCTTACATAAGACTCAAAAAATAGAAAAGACGACAACTCTCTCAGGGCTTACATACGACATCTCTTAATAAAAGGGTACAACGAGAAACTAAATAAAACAAATACAATACGACATCAAAAATAAGAAAATACATGAAATAAATAAAAAATACAATGACTCAATCGTGGCCGTAGATCGGCGGCCACGCCTTTGATAAACCTTCCATGATCTGATGTCCCCATCAAATTTTCTCTTTATATCCCTTGGATGTGATCTTTGGTTTTGAATATGAACATTTTCTAAATAGGTAGATTGGAAGAAAAAATGTTTGCTATTGATGCTTGTGATATCATCTCGATATATTGATTAATTTTTTGTTTAGCAGGCATAAAGATATCAATGTAGCCATAATTATTTACTCTTAAAGGCCTAAAAATATTATCTTTTTACCCTAAAAAATGTTGGATGTTTGCAACTGATTATGAAATTTTCCATTGCAATATTCTATTATAGATGCCAAAATTTTAGTGAGGGAGTATCCAAATGCTCAGCAGCTTTGGATCGGAGTAACATTGTCTATTAAATACCTGAAATAAATAAAATTTGGTTCTATTGGCCTAAGCCTTGCGGGGTACTACCATATAATTAAGAGGCAATGTGAATAGATGGAGTGTATTTGCAATGTAGTTAGTAAAGAAATTTATTGGACAGTTTATTTTATATTTGAACTTCAATGAATAGGTTGGAGTTGAACTTCAATGAGTTTGCTTTGGTTTGAGTTTTGTATTTTGCAAAAGCTAATATTTGGAAGGGCCAGGTTCAAAATCTTAAATCCTCAAATTTATTTTTGGTTGAGCCTTATGATTGAATTTATATGGCTCAAATTAAAACTCTCAACCCTAGTGCCATATTAATATTCAAAAGGCCAATGTTCTAGTAGTACCTATACCCACTTATTTTTTTCTTGTGTCTTTGCCTACTAGTTGTCTTTCCGAGTCTATGAAGTGCTAAACCTAAACCCACACTTTTACTTTCAACTCTTTGATACTTCTCCGTTCATTGTTGGCATTGTTGAATATAAGGGTATTTCTTCTCCTATTTATATACTGTATTCTTCTCCTTGTGGAGCTGGCAAACCCTAGTAGTTCGTATTCATCCTAATAAACCTAAATGGTGAAATCTTTTTTTATTTGTGTTTTCTTAAGATGTTGGTTTTCTGCTCACTCATTGTGTGTCTTATGTTTCTTTTCTACTGATTCTAAATGTTGTTGTCTTGCCTCACTATGAACTACTTTGGCTGTATCTGCAATCATTTGTGAAGTCCAGCTTAAGTGGGTTGCTTTTATGCACCTTTTCCTTGCTTTACATGGTTTTAAAAATTGCGTATAGAAGTTCATTTATGGTTTTCCCCTGATTATATGGCATGTGCTGTAGTTCATGAGATTAAAAATGTTTCTTTATTTTGCTACTGTGAATTAACGATTAAATTTTTTGAGATGCATCATAAATTTGTGTTGTTTGAATATTTGATAGCTTAAGATTGATATACATTGTGGGAAGTATGATTGCTAGCCTTATTGGGTGGGGTTGTTGTTTGTTTTTTAGATGATAGATTGTTATGATTATAGTTTCCTTGCATAGTGTTTTCTTAGTTTCTATTTTTTTAATTTTTGCTTAGATTGCATTTTGTTTGAATGATAATATTTATATAGAAATTTTGATAAACTTGAATGAAACAACTCTTTTGTCCCCTATTGTCTTTAGTTGTTATCATTAACTTGAATGAAATAATTTCTCCTAGGTGAAATGTCCACCCATTCCTAACATCAGCCTAGCAATAGTTCTAGTAAGCTTCGAGCTGACATTGCATGTAATTTGATAGAAAGTGTTGGTGAAGTTAGCTTTATAGAGGAGGACAAAAGACATAGATCACTAGTTTTGGAGCATTTATAATTAAAATTAAAAATTTGTAATAAAAAATAAAAAATATATATTGAAAAATGAAAATGTAATTATTTTGCAAAGTCATATGTGAGACAAAAAACTTTGCACGACATCTTATATTGTTTGTAGGTATTTAACAAAAATTATTACACTAAAGATGATGATAGTGGGGGGAAAAAGCAAAAGCTTTTTGATCCAATTATTGACTACATTGAGGATAATGAATTAATTTCCTCTTTCGGTGTCACAATTGTTTATGAACATTGTATAATTTAAAATATTATTGCTAAGGTGACTTTAATATTTTATGATTATAAAGTTAATATATTAATCTTTATGTACTCCTTTTTTAATGTAAATAGCTTTATCTTTTAAAGATTGAACATGTCATAGGCTTTAATATTTCATGCGAAAGGGGAAACTTCATATTTGAAATTGAAATTTAACGAAAGAAATTGCCAAGTTTATGTAAAAAGGAAGTAGTTTTTGTGCTTGTGTAGATTATTTTTGTATGATTAAAAGTATTAATCGGTTAGACATTACTCAATAAGAGGGGTGAATTGAGTCTCATGCAAAATTTTGATACCTTTAAACACAAATTAATCAATAAATTTATTTTAAAAATTGAATTTAGATCTTTTATTGTGAGAACTTGCAATAATTAATTATTTGATGAAATGTAACCAACCAACCCCGATAAAAGAAATAAACTAAAGATACAAATGATTTTTACTTGTTTTGGCCTTATGGCCTTTTTCTATGCCTAGGTGCAATCATCATCTGCAAAGAAGTGATGCAAGCAAAAATTTGGGAAGGGCCCCAAATTTTTGCAAGCAAATAGTAATGCTTCCTAGATAATAGAAAATTACATAAATTGCCAAAAAGATACAAAATACTACAAAAACACGCTTTTATATCATAATAGTAAGACACTTACAACTTTTGACTAAATGATCTAGGATATACCAACTTGCTCTGATACCAAATTGATGCAAGCAAAAATTTGGGAAAAGCGAACTTGTGCCTCTTCCCCTCCCTTTGCCTTTTCGGTTTCTGTTGGCTGTTGCTGTTCCCCTGGTTCTCCCTTTCTGTTTTCCCTTGCTGGCTGGTTTCTTGTGCCTGCTGCTTTGTCTCCTGTGCTGGCTCTTCGGGTCCCTTGCTGGCTGGTTTCCCGTGGCCTGCTAGTGGGTTTTCCGTGGGCTGTTTCTCTGTTTTTCTGTGCAGTATTCGTGCTAGCTGTTTGCTGCTTTTGGTCTTTCATTTGGTGACTTTTGGCCTTTCATTTCCCTCTTTTTAATTGAGATATTTAATGTGTTTTGGTGGCTGTTCGTCTCCCCTTTCTTCCTATATATAGGGTTTGTTTTGAGGCTTGAAAAGAATGGAAAAAATGCAATTTTTGGACAGCAAAACCCGAGTGTTTTTTGGAAAGCTTGAGAGCTTGTTCCACTTCTTCTTCCTCTCTATCTTGGGATAACTTACGAGTTACTCCTCTACTTCGTCTAATCTTCTAACCTCATTCTTCTATCCGCAAGTGCAACTCCATATGTATCCTTCTTCTCAAGCAATGTTATGAAATGCAACTTTAGGTGTTTGTGTGTTTGTGTGTTTGTGTCCAAGTTTGTAAGAGTCTATTATAATATGAAAGTTATTTTTTTTAATATCTATTTTGCCTATTTTCTAGTATTTTATGTATTTTCTTTTATCCTAGGAAGTTTATCTTTTGCTCGCAAAAATTAGGGGCCTTCCCAAATTTTTGCTCGCATCAATTTGGTATCAGAGCTTAGGTTTGTGTCTTCCTAGGTTTGTGTCTTCTTAAGTCTTGTGTCTTTTTAAGTCAAGATGGATGAACTTATGTGATGAGAAATTCGATATGAAAAAGAAACTATTACAAGGCCAATTCAAGCAAGAACGTGAGAAGATCCTGAAGAAATATGAAGCCCAAATTCAAGAGCTAGAGGCGCCTTCGTTACATCCTCAGAAGAAATTTAAAGCTTCCTCTTCAGGAGATGAGCCTTTTTAAGTGGGGGAGAATCTGATGTAGGCAGGGGGGTTTCAAAACAAGTTGAGTTGAAATTTTTGTAAGTTCTACTAAAGTCAGCTCATTAATGAGCCTCTTCTTATTATTCAGCTCATAATTTGTGTATTTATTGCCAAAACTAGATTCATTCCCCCTCTTTTACTCCCCTCTCTAAAGACTCTTTGGTTTCCTCACTAGTGTCTCTTCCCTCCCCTTGTCTTCTTGGTTTCTACTGGCTGTTGATGTTCCAGTGGTCCTCCCTCTCGATTTTCCCCTCATGGCTGTTTTTCCCGTGAACTGCTGCCTTGTCTCCTGTGCTAGTTCTTCGGGTCCCTTGCTGGCTGGCTTCCCGTGGCCTGCTGGTGGGTTTTCTGTGGGCTGTTTCCCTGTTTTCTGTGCAGAATTTTTGTGTTGTTTTGGGACATATTTCTTGACTATTTATGGACAGAAATCTGGACTGAATTTTTGTCCTTTCAATTGCTCCTTTTAATTGATTTAATTAGAGATTATGGTGGTTGTTTGGCTTCCCTTTTCTTCTATAAATAGGTGTTTTGGAATGAAAAAAGTGTTGCTTATGATGAGATTTTTGGAATAGAAACCTGCGTGTTTTGTTGGAAAAGCTTGCAAGCTTGTTCCACCCTCTCCTCTTCTTCTCCTCTAGGATAGCTTGCGAGCTATGCCTCTCTTCGTCTCAACTTCTAACCTCTTCTTCTCTCCATGGTGATTACTCCAAATGTATTCTTCTTCTCGATGAATGCAAGCTTCTTTAGGTGTGGTATTTGTTCGTGTTTGTAAGAGTCAGAAGTTGTAAGTGTCTTTCTATTATTATATAAAAGTTTCTTTTTGTAGTATTTTGTATCTTTTTGGCAATTTATGTAATTTTCTATTATCTAGGAAACATTACTTTTTGCTTGCAAAAATTTGGGGCCCTTCTCAATTTTTTGCTTGCACCAATTTGGTATCAGAGCAAGTTGGTATATCCTAGGTCATTGAGTCAAGTTGTTGTATGAGTCTTGGTGTCATGTGAGTTTTTTTTAGTCATGAGTTTGCCTACATCAGATTCTCCTCCGGTTGAAAGAATTCATCTCCTGATGAAGCTTGAGTTTGCTTTGAATATTGTCCTGAGGCTTCCGAAGGTTGATTGCATGGACTATGACTCATGACTAAAAAAAAATTCACATGACACCAAGACTCATACAACAACTTGACTCAATGACCTAGGATATATCAACTTGCTCTGATACCAAATTGATGCGAGCAAAAATTTAGGAAGACCCCTAATTTTTGCGAGCAAAAGCTAAACTTCCTAGGATAAAAGAAAATACATAAAATACTAGAAAATAGGCAAAATAGATACTAAATAAAAACAACTTTCATATTATAATAGACTCTTACCAACACGAACAAAGACCACACCTAAAGAAGCTTGCATTCATCGAGAAGAATGATACATTTGGAGTGATCACCATGGAGAGAAGAAGAGGTTAGAAGTTGAGACGAAGAGAGGCATAGCTCGTAAGCTATCCTAGAGGAGAAGAAGAGGAGAGGTGGAACAAACTCGCAAGCTTTTCCAACAAAACCTGCAGGTTTCTATTCCAAAAATCTCATCATAAGCAACACTTTTTTCATTCCAAAACACCTCCTATTTATAGAAGAAAAGGGCAACCAAACAGCCACCATAATCTCTAAAAAAACATTTGGAGAAAAGGGCAGCTAAACAACCACCATAGTCTCTTTTTGTAGTATTTCAAAAATCTCATCATAAGCAACTCTCTTTTAAAACAGCTACAAACATCTCTATTTATAGGCACAAAAAGGGAAGCCAAACAGCCCAAATATCTCCCATTAAACCCATTAAATTCAAATTAATGGAAGGCCAAAAGACAGCAAAACAGCAGCAGGAATACTGCACAGAAAAACAAGGAAAAAGTTCACGAAAATCCCCATCAACAGCTACGTTAAACCAGCCAGCAAAGGACCCGAAAAGCCAGCACAGGAGACAAGGCAACATTTCACGGGAAAAGCATCCATGAAGGGAAAACCGAGAGGGAGAACCAGGGGAACAACAACAGCCAACAGAGACCGAAAAGGCAAAGGGAAAGGAAGAGACACAAGTCCACTCTATAATAATGAGAATACCTTTTTGATTTTATGAGCTAGAAAGTGCATTTATTTCCCAATCATTGAGCTAAATAAGAAGAAGAAGCTCATTAATGAGCTGATTTTAGAAGCTCACCAAAATTTAAAACTCAACTTGTTTTGACCCCCCCTTGCCTACATCAAGAAGCCACAACAACACTCTTTCGCTCAATGGAAGCGGAAAAGCATTACACAAACTCTCACTTTCTTTTTGGAGAATCTTATCTTACTCTTGGATTATGGGTAAAGATACCACCTCAAAGTTTTTCTTTAGCAATAACTTAGCTAAACAAACAAAATAATAAGCATAACAAAATAAAATACGCTTAAGAGCAAAATTACTTGCAGAGCTATGGGCGTGTGAATATTATGAGCACAAAGAATCAAAATGTTGAAGATGGCTTTTAAAAAATTAGCTAGATTTGATTTTTCTCTTATCTTTTTTCTTTCACAGAAGGGCTTTAGAAAATTAGATTTTTGGAGAAATAGCTCTTAGAGTTTTTCAATAATTGCATTTAGCCTTTACCCTCCTTTTATGTAATATATTTATATAATAGCTTGTAGATTCAAATTATATTGACCTATACGTTAGAATTTCAAAACATGGTGATTCTCACATTTACTAGCTCCAATTACTATTGTATGTTAATGCCCTTAATTACTCTTGTAACAGATTGATTCTGCTAATTAAAAATTTTCATGTTTAACATTGTGGGTATCCTATATACTTAATAGAGGCCTGGAAAGGTGTTTGCAAATCCCATAAATAATTAAATTTTTTGGACAAAAACTCAACACGTACTAGAGCATTTGGTTGAAGTACAAATGCCTTTGTTAAAAATTAATTTATATTTAAGATAGTTCTTTTTCCAGCTTTAGTTCACAATTTTGGCCGTATCCATTCATGACACAATCTAAAATTACTTTTTACTTTTGCTCAGGGTTTTGAAAATGATGCACACCATTGCTTTGCATACTACTGAGAATCGGATGACTCCATCTGCTGTTGCTGCTTGTATGGCACCTTTGTTGCTACGTCCCCTTCTTGCTGGTGAATGTGAACTAGATGATGACTTTGATGCAAACTGTGGTACTTCTGCTCAGCTTTTAGCTGCTGCAAATGCTGCGAACAATGCTCAGGCCATCATCACAACTCTTTTGGAGGAGTATGAGAATATTTTTGATGTAAGGCTCTTTTGTTATTTTAGAAATAAATACTGAACTTTTGTTTGACGTTCAGTTTTATATTGATGGCAACTTCTGAACATTGTACAATCCCTATTACTGATGACTTCTTGTGTTAACTGTGCTATGCGGTAACCTATATTTGAATGGATTTATTGTATGAAGTTTATGGAAAAAAGGGTTGTGTGGAAGTAGAAAAGGAATTAGGATGGATGCTTTGTTTCCATGGTTTGCTTCTATGCATGTTGATGTTTCTGTTACGGTAGAAATGCAGTTGGGTGATTGTCTATTAAATGTTTGCAGTGAAAGTTTATACTTAATAAATGATTTGGAGAGGATGGGTGATGCGCCTTGGTGCAAAAAACAACAAATAAAAGAGAATAATAACATAGGACCACCAAGATAGGGCTAATTTTCTTATTCCTTCTTCAATAATAATGCAAGATACAATTGATCTTCTTTTCGAAAGGTAGATCAGCTCTCCCACAAACCCTAGACGCCGATAGGAACTCACAACAAACACTAGGAAAATAAACTCAGCAATATCATACCCTAAACCATAGGCAAACTTCCCCTTAAATAGCCCTTGAACATAATAACACAATTTGAACCTTCCTAATTAGCATAAACATAATTTTAAAAACATTTTTAAATAAATAAAACCTTCCTAATCAACATAAACTTAATTTAGGAAAGCTTCCTAAATAATTAAACATGATTTAGAAAATCTTCCTAAACAATTAAACATGATTTAAGAAAAATTTCCTAAACAATTAAACATTTTTTAAGAAACATTTCTAAACTATTAAACACTTCATAAATAGCATAAACACAATTAAGAAACTTTCCTAAACAACTCTCCCTTAATTAGAAACCTTCATAAATGTTTTTTTCTTAATTATGAACTTTCCTAAACAACTTCCTTTTGATTAGGAACCTTCTTAATTAGCTCCCCCCCCCCCCCCCCCCCCCTAAAGCATATCAACACTCCCCCCTTCCTAGAAATGACCCTCAAGGTGTAGGAATAGAACTATCTCCCGATCATCTGTTTTAACAACAAAATCCGCTTCGATGAGAACCACTTAGCACTTGA
Source organism: Dendrobium officinale (assembly GCA_019514585.1). NCBI lineage: Eukaryota > Viridiplantae > Streptophyta > Magnoliopsida > Asparagales > Orchidaceae > Dendrobium > Dendrobium officinale. Next base: position 24,833,432 of record CM033694.1, read on the forward strand.
TCCATTTCTATATCCTTGTGCATGCTTCAGTCTAGAGAATATACCATTTTTCAACAGTTTAAAATCTTTGTCAATGCCTTAACTTTTTATCCACTTGCCACAGTTATCTACTATTTTTTTCCATCCAATGCTAGAAAGATTAAAAAGAAATAGAGCAAAAAACTAGGTGACAACAAGGAATCACATGGATGCAGTGAGAAGCATAAAGATTTGTGAATCAGTAGTTGCATATCCATAGATCTGACCCTTTGTAAAATGACTTATATAGTACATCTTATAGTTCTATGCAAACTTTACATGTTGCCCAACAAATCCTCATCCAGTAGCTCTATATTTTGCTTCTCCATGTAGGATTGTTCGTCCAAAGTAATGGGATTTTGTTCCAAGTAAGAATGTAAAGAACACTAAGTACCATTGAAGTTGCATGATGATTATGTCTCCCAATGCAGTTATGATTCCCCTTTTCAGATGCCATAGCAGCCTTTAGAGGATTATTTCCTCTCATCAGTGCCTATTTCATAATGGTAGATTCAAGCCCCCTTAATGACAGGTAAGGCTTGCTATATAGGAAAATGTGGACTATGATAACAACCATCATTGAGATGACATAGAACCCTATAGACTTGAAGTAGTAAGAAAGCATGCGGAAGAAGTCAAATCGGTGTCCCAAGTGATAGATATCTTTGCTAAATATTTGTTCTCCATTGCTACAGGCAACCTTTACTTCAAACAGGGAGATTTGGTTGAGTCCAACATCACAACGCTTACTCATACTCATGGTGGGTGCTATTTCCTTGCCTTAACGTCGAGTTGAATCCTGCGAAGATTTCCTCACTTAAGTTGATTTCACAAGAATGCTTGCTTATGCCACCTTTAATGAAGTGAAGAATACTGTCAAATACATCTACATGCATGTATTGGAAGCATTCCTTCATTAGAGTAGCCAAAACCTTTTGTCCAATTGTCAAAAAACTTATTTCTTGGTTTGACATGAACCATCCCAACAATGAAATATTTACTATAAAAATGTGCCCACGTACACCAAGAATGGTTGATGGGCGCAATCCATGGTCTTCATTGAACTCTTTCAAAAGATTTATCATTTTCAAAACCTTTTCCAAAGAGTTATCCTAGTTCATATCAATTGCCTGAAGAACATCCCCTCTGGTAAAGAGAACTGCATGGTTTTGATTTTCTAGCTCACCTTCACCAATTTTTGTTGCTCCAAGTAATTTGATGCAATAGATTTGGCTTTGCAAGTTTATTTCTTTTCCCTCTTCATTCACATCTTTCCCTTTGTCGATCTGTTTATCCTCGGAAGAAGCTTGTGTATCACTTATTAAGTTCTTACTCTTCTTCTCCTCAATTATTTGCATTTTCAACTTTTTCACCCTAGGATCGCCACTGCCCCAACTTCTTCCTCCTCCAGTGTAGCAGTTATCGTGATCCCTCAATATCTCCCCCGTGTATCAAGGGTTGGACTTCCAACTTTCTTTCATTCGCTTCACATGACTCAATCCCCATGGCTCGGCCCATCCTCCCTCTACGATCGTCCACTCTCCTTGCCAAAAAAATTCTTCCATAGTGGGCGACCACTCCACCTCCACAATAAAACTCCCTTCATGCTGTCCCCCAATTCGAAAACTCTATTTCTCCCCTTCAAGAAGCCCTAGGGGATGGCTTTTGATGAAAAGAGCTCTTTTCCCCTAACTCTTTCCGTTCGATCTCTTTCCCTTTAGATTTGGCCAAGGGAATCCCAATCAAATCTTGATTAGGGTTAGCAATTGGAATCGTCGGTGGGGTTTTAGATCGCATCTCCATGAGCTTTCTCATCATCTCCTCCAGAATTTCCTTTCCCTTTGGTTCAGCCCTAGGAATCACTGATGAAGCTTTCGATTGCATCTCGATTATTTTTTTTTCATCATATCTTCGAAATTCCCAAACCTTTCTTATATTGTTTAGATACGTTCATTCATTGATCACATATCTACTCGTAGTTTCCCTATTTCACCTTCCAACATTTTTTCTAATGCCTCAACTCTTCTTCCGGTCATCAGTACTCGGATCAAGGCGTAAACAACAAAAATAGGCAACTTTGATGCGAATCTGACCTCGAAACAGCAAAATTCAGCATCAATATGTTGGTTGGGCCGCATCAACATGTTGATTTTTTATGTTGATTGTGCCGCATCAACATTTTGAAGATCAACTTAAGAGTACTATACTTGTATTTGGTGGAACTTGGTTACTTGGCGAAGCAAGAAATAATTAGCAGTAGATAGAAACAGTGCAAAAGTTGAATTTAGAGTTGTCTTTTGAAATATGTGATTGTGTATAGCTCAATATGCTACTTGAACAATTAAGAATATTACTAAGAAATCTAAGAAGATGCTAAAACGCTTCCATAAGCATAACAAAGAACCCCATTCATCATGACAAAATAAAACACGGAGAAATAGATTGTCATTTTATGGAAGAGAAGCAAATAGGAATGAATCATGAATCTCATATACACTTTTGCAAATCTTCAAAAAATTAATATTCTTACAAAGTCACTATCAGGTGCCAACTTTGAAAATTTGATGTCCAAACTAGTAATGTTTGATATCTGCTCCTCAACTTGAGGGTGAGTGTAGATATTTGCCTTTCTCTCTTCAAAGTATAGAGAAATATGAAAACATCTTCCTATATTGTAAGGATTTTTATTTGTTGAATAAAAGGTAATTTTGGATAACTAGTTCAAATCTCTTTCGCTTTGTTATTTGTTTTTTCTATGCTTTTTAGGGAGCTTTGAATTGTAATCAATTAATGAATGATATGGGGATTTCAGCTTTTGAAATGCAGTCCCACCCCCACTAAAGTTTCATGCATAAAAATATAGAAAGAAGAGAGCAATAAAAGCTTCAGGTTTCTTCATATTCTGCATCATCCTTTAGAAGACTAGAAGTACACGTCCTCACACATCTTTCATCATGCATCATAAATTTTTAATGTGATTAATTAGCTGATGATGTCCATGAGGAAAAAGAAGAAAAATGATTAGAGAGAATGGAATCTTTACAACTTTATGCCACTTTGATTTAAGTACTATGTTATTCATAGATAGGCTTAAAAGTCTTCCGTTATTTTATGCATAATCTCGTTACTCACTCTCCATAAATGGAGCAAAAACTCTCTATGTACTCTATACCTCACTCTTTGCAAGGCTCCCTTATGACCAGGGGTCATATTCCATTGAGCTTCCTGTGAAATTACAACAACTTGAGTGACCCGACCATTTATACTTACACCAATCAGTTTTAGGCTTCGTTTGGGACGTTTTTCTTACTGCTTCTTAAAGCAGGTTTTTAGTATAAAAATTTAATTTTTGTACTAAAAAGTTGCTTTAAGAAGCAATGAAAAAGCTATCCCAAACGAAGCCTTAGTGTCACGATAACTCAACCTGCAAGCTTGTGTCGGGAAAGGCTATCATTATGGTTATTAACAGCTGCTGTGGAGCTTGTCACAACTTATCATGGCTGAAACTCGGGTACTTCAACCATATGTGCTTTGGAATTTTGACAAAGTTGAATTATTAACGATGCCATCTAGAATGTTAAAATTTCTCTTGCTGGTTTCTCTTGGCGCTTTCTGTGTTTGAGGAAACACATGTTACATCTTTTATTTTTATTCCACTGGTCACTATTTATGCCAACATTATAACATCTTGCTCTTACAAGTACCTGTATGCTTCTAATCATGGGGCATATTATTTCTTGAACAGGGTTGTAATCTTCAAAGATGCTCTTTATCACCAGGCTCTCATATTGAAGATAGTGATAGTGAAGAATCTGATGAAGATGAACATATAAATGTCAAGGATGCTGGATATTGCAATGCTGAGAAGGATAAAGATGCAGAAATGAATGTTGATCCTGAACGCGTGCTTAGTGGAAAGCTGAGTGAAAGCAGTGGTTATGCAGGCAGTGACCTTTATGACTATAAGGTTCTATTTAATGCATTATGGAACCTTGTGACTACAAGCTTCTTCTTAATGTTTTATGGAACCATCCGCAGCATCATTATTGATTTCAATTCCCATCTCTTACAGTCTTTGGTGATGATATGTTCCAATACTTCTTATCGGAAGAAAATTTTTTTTCAATGTTTATTGTTTTATATTTTATCCTTCATCTTCAATCCTTTGTATCGGTGTAATTTGCTCTGTGGGTTTGTCATTCTTTTTGATGTTTTTCATGATTCAGGATTCTTTATAAGGAATTTGTCCTCCCGTTTAGGGAAACATATAAGTGCTGGAGTTTTGAAAGCTTTTCTTGTTTGGTTTGGCAGTGGGTGGGCTTCAAGCAATGCTTTGGTTATCATTACTATGGTGACGTCATTGGTTCAAATCATGAAAATAATGTTAGACTGGGTCCCTCCTGGATCGGTTCTTGGGGGCTGATTTAATTAGAAAAAAATGTTTTCTAATTGAAGAGGGTAGATTTGGGGGCTGATTTGGAGGGGATTAATTAGGAAATATTTTCCAATTGATGAGAGCAAATTTGAGGGCTGATTTGGAGGGAATTAATAAGGAAATGTTTCCTAATTAAAGGGGCTGATTAAAGGACTTATTTGGGAGTGAAATAATTTAGGAAATATGACAGATTTGGGAGGGAATTGGGGGAGGGCTGTGTTTGGGTATTTGTTATTTATTGTTTTTGCTTTAAGAAGGTAATTTTACTAGGTTAGGGGTTGTTGAAATTAGATTGTTCTTAGGTTGAGCGGGGTCTAGCTAGTGGCTAGGGAATTGGGAGGGCTAGATCTTTCTCTCCAATTGAAGATCCAAGTGTATATTGTCTTTCTTTCATAACTATTTTAATAAAAAGGTGTCTTTGTGAGCTATATTCCTATTTTCTGTTGTTGTCAATTTCTAGTTTGCTGAAATTAAATTTCAGCCTAGGAATTTCACAAATTATGCATTCACTTCCTATCAAATAACTTTTGCAATGTAAAAGTAAGGGTGCATGCATCCCCACCTACACAATAACCCACATTATGAAAAATCTCATCTTATGGTTGCACCTCTTTTTAACCAACAAAATGTGAAACTTATTTCTATTGCATGATATGGAGAAATTGAGCCTTTCAGGCTATTTATTGTTATTGAAAGGGATGAAACCCTAGGTTCAAAGATTCATGTTGTTGAATCATAATTTATAGTACTTATACAAGCATGCCGAGTTTGCTATGTGTTTAGTATATCTATCTTATTATTGTAAAATATTTTGGGGTTTTCCAATCTTTTAGTGTGGCTTCTTCTTAATGCCTTTTATTGGGACCTCGAGGCTAGTGCCATGAGCCGTCAAAATTGCTTAGGTGGAAAAGAGGTTCTTTTGGGGGGGGGGGGGGGGGGGGGGGGGCGCTAAAAGATGTTAGTGGGGGTACTTTTATTAATACAAAGTTGATTTTTATAAGTTAGTTAGATCTTATGATTGATTCATTATTACTTTGTGCACTCTAATTTGTGAATTATTATTTATCAATGTTAGTGCATTGTTTATTCAATTTAGAATGATTTGTAATTTTTAAGTACAATAACAACCCTGAAAGTTATGCTAAATTGCCTTAGGTTAAGCTTTTTGACATCCCAAGTGTGAGATTGAACAAAATTGACACAACTAAGATCTGAATGTTAAAAAGCATAAATGGAGATTTTAAATATTCAAAAGCATTATCAATTTGAATGAAATTGAATGAAAATGAATGAAAATTGTGTTTTTATTTTTTGATCTAATAGTTTGAATATAAATAAAACTTTTGATTGACATTTTAATTAATAAACTCAATAAATATTTGTGTAGTCATCAATAAGTAAATACACGAGAAGCCCAAATTAGTAATTATAGTTTAGTTCCAAGTCATGTTTCATGTTGTTCATACAAGTCCTCTGCATAGTTGTTCAAGTTTTGTGCATTTCTGTTCAAGTACAGGTCCTCTATATTGCTGCTCAAGTGAAGTATTTTTATTATTCAGTTCTTGTATACTTCATTGTGAATTTTGGCTACGTTGGTGTATGTTTTTTGCTGATGATATTCTTCTTGTTGATAAGACTAGAGAGGGAGTTGAAGGTAAACTCGAATTATGGAGGTCAACCTTAGAGTCTAAAGGTTTTCATTTGAGTAGATCTTGAATTGAATACATGGAGTGTAATTTTAGTAGTAATAGATATAGTGGGGGGTTTGTGACTTTGAGCGATCCAGTCATTAATAAGTATACTTATTTTAGATATCTTGGTTCTATTGTTCAGAGTGATGGTTAAATAGATAGAGATATTATTAGTAGAATTCAAATTGGATGGTTGAAGTGTAGGAATGCTTCGGGTTTGTTGTGTGATAGAAAAATACCTCTCAAACGTAAGGGAAAATTTTATAAGATGGTAGTGAGAGTTGCAATGCTTTATGGTGCAGAATGTTGGCCATTAAAAGAGAAGCATAATATTAAGTTAAGTGTAGCTGAGATGAGGATGCTCAAGTGGATGAGTGGATTTACTCTTAGATACAGGATACAATACAAGCATATCCGTGAAAAGGTTGGAGTAGTTCCAGTGACAGATAAGATTAGAGAGAGTCACCTTAGATAGTTTGGTCATATAAAACGACGACTTTCTGATGACCCCTGTTAGGAGAGTAGATGTATCAGATTTGGCCTATGCTAAGAAAGGTAGAGGTAGACCTAAAAAGACTTGGTTAGAAAATATTAGAAATGACCTTCTTTATTAGATTTAAATGAGAATTTAACTCTTAACAGAACACAATGGCAAGGTTTAAAATTGCGTAACTGCGCCTCGAGGCGGTTTTTTTTTCGTCCGTGAGGCGAGGCGTAAACCTCGAGGCGGTCTGAGGCGTAAGCCTCACGGACACAGAATTGCGTAAATGAAAAATTAAGGGTTTTAGCAGGAAAATAATAGCAATAGTGGAAAATAAGAATGTAAGTGCTCCTTCATGCGGGTTACTCCACCCTTCACCACTTTCTCACAAAAATTGCATTTTAAATAGACATAGCTCTTCTCTCCGCTGCCAATGTCAACTTGTACACTATATTTCCAAGAAGGATCCCTCCGCAATGACGAAGACCCCTTTTCCTTGCCTCTTACCATGATCCCTAATGAAAGAATCGAAAATCACACAAAAAATTTCCAAAAATCTAAAACCCTAAAATTTCTTTCACTTCAAAAATCTAACCAAAAAGTAAAAAAAAAAAAACGTAAAATCCTTTGTGGACTTCTCCTACAAGGCGGCCGGACACTTCAACTTCGTCGGAGAGAGGCGGCGCCGGCGGGAAGGTTGGCCGACCGGACAGGCTCCTCAGTTTTTCGCTATCTGGAGCTTACGGGCGGAATAATTCGGGAATCAAGTGGGCCGATCGGGTGTGGGGGAAAAGGAGGAGTCATTTTAAGTAGGTGGGGCCTTTTGGCTGAGGCGTACGCCTCCCTCAAAATTGCGCAATTGCGCAACAGAGGCGCGCCTCAGCCAATGTGAGGCGTACGCCTCAACAATGCCAGCAATTGCGCACGCCTCGAGGCATTTTTTGCAAGAATTGCGCAGAGGCGCGCCTCTTATTGTGCAATTTTAAACAGAGCACAATGAAAAAAAAGGATTCAAGTAGCGGACCCCACATAGTGGGATAAAGGCTTCGTGTTGTTGTTATTGTAACATCTAATTCTGTTGCTACTATACGCTTGATACTATATATCTGTTCAACGACGAGCTTTAATCGAAAGTTCTCTCCTATTATCGGGAGGGGTAATTAACTATAGGGGCTTGTGCCTATTGAAAACTAGAACTGAGATCATAAAGTTCTCACAAAATGAGGGCAAAATCTCTAGGTAGTTTGTTATCTAAAACCTCAATCTGTCTTCTGAAAATTTACCCTGAAACTTAGACTCGTTAAAACTCTGCTCTCCAATACAAAAAGAAAGGGCCGCGAAGAGGCTGGGGCGTGAATTTTTGGAGCCCACATCCTGATAATGGCTAGATGAGTGATTTATCCTTTGACTGTGTTGGTAAGTTTGATAAGAGTTATAACTATGGCAACTATTCCTGTCCATGAGAACTAAGAGCACCCCTTATTTTGGCAACAAGGGCATTATGATGATGGTTACCATGTGGACAAGGTAACTTAGTACACGGAGAACTCAGGAAAGAATGGTAGAGATGTTCGGGATAATAGAGTTCATTATTTGTTAAGTTTGGACATATTAGAAGGATGTATGAAGGTATGGGAGAACATGGCAACTAGATATTCTTTGCTCTGTTTTTTTTTTTTTTTTTCCATGTAGTTTGATTGGTTGGACTAGGCGTGCCATTAAAGAAGTTCATCTCATTTCTCTCTCAATTTGTTGTAGTACTGCTAATAAATTTTGCCCCTCTTGTAAAGGGAAGATTTCATACTAAGGAGTAGACACCCAAGAGATGAACATCTTTGGCATTAGCCAAATATAAATTACTTTCTAAACAGGGTTTTTCCTATGCCAATAAGATAATATTTTATATGATATGTTATTTTAATGTATGAAATTGATAATTATTATTTATTATTTAAGATACTAAATTTGTTTTTTACTTCTTGTCAAAACATAAAGAAAATAAAATTAAAAAAAAAAAAAATGAATCTAAAAGATGATCCCAAATGGACAAAAAAAAAATGAACCTAAAAGATGATCCCAAATGGCCCGGAAACATTCAACCACATACTCTTTTCTTTAATTTCATTATTTCGATTTTATGATATTTAAATACGTTGCTAAAATTTTGTTTCAAAATTTCCATGCTGTTTATTCTCCTTATTTGCTGAATATGATCAACTTTACTAAATTCAAAATCTCTCTGCGATTTCAGGTTTTTGCCAGTGATGATTCAGATGCTGAATCTCTTACAGATAATAAGGATTCATCAACAAAGACCAGACCGCTTGGGGTTTCTCAAGATAATGGTGGACATGGTCCACCAAACGAAAATTTTGATGACTCTTTCTCCAAGAAGGATTCCCTAAATGTGTTGCCTTTACGTGAAACTCCTCTTTCAATGGGGGAGATTTTGTCATCATTAGATTCTGGGATTCCTTTTCCCTCTCATACAGCTGAATATTGTGTGGATAGACATGTGACTAAGCTCAATGGGTCTCATGGTCATACAAAGAGGACCCCCAATTTTTGGGGTCGTAACAATGTGAGCTTATTAGTATAGAGAAATAGCAGCACCCTTCTAATTTTTTACCGTTCAACTTTTCAGAGTTAATTCTTTCCTTTCAAGCTCAAGAGCTCTTAACCTTTTATTTGATTTCTTGTGATTGCCGATTTATATATGATTTGATGAGCTTAGCTCCTTAAATCGAGCCTCTTTTGTTGGAGTTGAGATCATCAGTTTGGGATCCGTTTCATCTTTTGCAGCATTATCTTTTCTGAATAGAGATACGGCTAAACCTAAGTGCTCAAATAATATTTATCACTCATCATATTTATTCCTCTTATGCACTGATACAAGCATGCATGGTAACAGAATTGCAAATGATTTTTGCTATTCTAAAATGGTTTCGGTTTTATCATTTTTTTACTGTTTGATTTTATATATGGTTTCCTGATTATAACTTGTGTTGTCATTTTTTAGGCCAGAAAGAATCATTCAATGGATTCTGTCGACTCATCTGGTGAAGAAGAGTAAGTGTTTCATTATGAATTTTCAGCCTTTTCACATATAGAATGGGAAAAGTGAGGAAAAGAGAAGTTTAAGTTATCAAACTCAAATCATGGAAGAACTTTATGATCTTGGACATGACCATCTAAAATACTATTGGTTTGACCTTCAAAGTCATCGATCTAGACTATTCTATCATAGGCCTTTCACTCAGCTATCAAGTTCATACATCACAGCTTGCTATTTGTATTTCCTCTAAAAGAATTTTCTTCATCTATAAGTCAGATATTTGGATCACTTGATCTTCATTCATTGAAGTGCTGCAGTTGTTTTTATTAAAAAAAAAAGGTCACTAATAATATGAGCTTACATGAAATCTTGAACATGTCAGAAGGTGAAATTTGACTCTTTTCAGTTGACTTGTTAGGAATATATTAATTTAGAGTCCAAATACCATTGCCCTTTAAATCATTCATAGAATACAAAATCATGCTGGATAGATGCCTTGATTCTTCCAATATGCAACTATACTTTCAATTCAACTGCTCTTGACTAAACAAACTTGCAATGATGTTAGGCTTGCTATTCAGAGGCTTGAAATAACAAAGAATGACCTTCGCATGAGAATTGCCAAAGAGGTATGAAACATTTTTTGGCCTTTTATTCATGTAATGGGAGAGCATGATGAATTCTTATGGGGACAGTTTGAATCTACCTTTCAGGCCAAAGGCAATGCCATTTTGCAGGCTAGCTTGGAAAGAAGAAAGCAGGCATTGCATGATCGTCGCTTAGCACTGGAACAAGATGTATTATTCTCATGCTCGGTTACTGAAGTTATTTTTTTTTTTCTGCTGTGTTGTGTTAATATGATATATATTATATTTTTTTACATCCTAGTTTCTATCTTTTTTTTCAAAGTGAATTTGCTTTTCAATAATTGTGCCTTTAATGTTGTCTTTGATGATATTAAGATTTCTTTGAGTGTTCCTTTTGCTTGTTATTGAATATTGATTTTTTTTACCTTTTCATGATGAGTATTATGATGTTTAATGACACACTATTGATGGATGATACCTGTTTTCTGAAGTAAAATGTTATAACAATGAAGAACATTTGTAGATGATAAGGGATTTTGGATATGTTCATTAGAAACTAGTTTTATGATATATAATTTAGTGGATGTCGGATAAATTTTCATCAATATACTTGAAAATCAAGTGGTAAATGTGCATAAAATATTGATTGATTCAATTTTTTAGTAAAAAGTTATAAATCAAGAAAAAGTTAATATGCTATGGGATTTATGATTACTACGTATAAAAAAACTAGTTTTATGTGTATAATTTTAGTTGATGTGGAATCTTTTTAATTTCTATTAATATTGTTGGAAGATCACGTGATATATACGTGTTATACTTCTAAACATTTGTGTGTTTCTTTCTCTTCATACACACGTTAACACCCACAAATAAACAAAGAATATAAATGAGGATAGTTTAATTTAAAGCTTGATACTTTTAATGAAGAAGTGTTTCTCAAGTCTACTATGTTATAAAATAATAGGGGGATTTACATACATACTATTTTATATCATGCTATTTACATATCTAACATCCACAATTTTAATATTTCATGCCTAACACCTATAGATCAAATATGGGTGCAAGAAATGAAATATTAAAGTTTATAGGATGGTATGGGTGGTAGGAATGAAATATATGAGTGACATATTTGATATTAAAGTTGTCTATGGATGTTAGTCATAAAATATTAAAATTTTTGGTGTTAGATATGTAAATAGCATAATATAAATTGGTATGTATGTAAATCCCCAAAATAATATTATGGAAGTTTAATTAAAAAAACCGAAATGATAGAACAAAATGTTAACAAGAAATGATTATAATAGAGAACTACTAAGAGTACCATTCATTAAATACAATTTATAGTGACATAGATTAAGAAGAGTTGGGAAAAGACAAAAAGTATTTCTTTTTTTGATGCCTATATTAGTCCTAACAAAGGTATATTATCCTATGGTTGACTTCATGTCTTCAATCGAGCAAGTACATCTACAATTGCTTGAAAATTTAGGTGCTCAACTAGAGGCTTTAGTAAAACGTTTATAGAAAATTTTTTGATAAAAATGAGGATTTATAAAAAAACCTCTTAATGCATCTAATTTGCATTTTGCATGTGCTAACGTACTATAATGATGCATGAAATATTAGGCTTGGTAACTACTAGATAAATTAACTTACCAACTACCCTTCAATACTAAGAAAAGCCTCCCTCCCAACATTCCTGTAGACGAGAAGGAGCCCTCCTTTATCCGACTTTCTTTATGTTCGACTGATGGATCATTAAGTTTTTTTTTTTTTTTGTCATCAAATGTTGTTTGTCATCATAGTTATATCAATAAGCTTACAATAACGATGACCCATTTCTTCAAAAAAATATTATACTTTGAGATAACTCTTTCTTATTATAGGGTAAAATCAATTTTAGGAAAGTACTCATTTGTGATAAAAGACTTTTGAAAGTAATATTTTATCTCAGATGTTGTAATCGCTTCTAGTGAGATGCTATTTAATATGACAAAGCTAAAAAGAAGATGCTTGACAAAGATGAAGTGATCTCTAGTTCTACTTTGAAGATCTCTTTTACTTAAAACTTTCCACAGTTTTTAAAACCAAGCTCTTGGTCTCTATTTAAGTCCATACATAGCATTCCTTGGAAAGTATATGTGATTCTTCTACTGAGCAATATACCTTGGAAGTTATTCCTTATAAATGACCTCATGCAAGACGGTATAAAGGAATGTATTTCTCACTTTCATTTTTTAGCATAATCCAACCTTGGTTGATGGCTACAAATAAAAGAACTTTGATAGAGTTAGATAGAACAATTGAGGAGAAGTTATCAAAATAGTTTATCTTATAGACTTCGGTTAACCCTGTGGGTCTGTGGCAAATAAGTATGCTTTTTTAGTGTTTGATTGAGCCTAGCACTATCAAAAAAGCTCCTTGTCATGATAGCTTGTGTTCAGCTCGCTAAAAGCTTGTGTTCAGCTCATTTATTAAGTGAGTTGATATTGAACAATTATTATGAGCATGTTTTCTTAATGAGATGTACTTCAATCAAGTCTTGTTTGATCATGTTTGGTTAATTTTTTGCTCAAAATAAATGTGCATATATATTATATTTTATTATATAAATATATATATATATTTAGATATATTAATTGGTTGGTAGGCAAATAAGCAAGCTTTGTAGTGTTCGATCATAATTCTATCATATTTATCTCATTATTTATATATTATTTAATTTATTTGAAATTGGCTCATATTAAGGTCAAATTCAAACAAATTGAAAGCAAACACACAATAAACTCATTTAATCTCGGCTTGTTTACACCCCTTAATTGAGCCATCACAATGATACTTGATAATATATGCTCAACGCCAAGTAATTGGTTTCCACCTAAGGAGTGGGGACCGCCATGTATTAAGATTAAGAAGAGCATGCATTTCAAAATCATAATTTTTTTTCATAAAATTTATTGTAATGAATAGATACAAATGATAGAGACAATATAATGGTAAAAAATAAATGTGATAAATAATCAAATGATATATAGGAGTAAATATGATGAACAAGATGTTTACTTTTACCTTTCTAAATGGTAATTAGTAAATGAATATTAGTGCGATCATCATCTTGTGCATGCTCGATTGAATCTTATAATGTGTTTGGGGTTGCTATTATAGATGAAGCTAGAGGTCGGTGAGAGTATATCTGTAGAGGTGAAGAGATAGGTATAGAAGCTTTTGGAGGAAGATGAATTGTTGGTGAAGATAGCTTAGGGCAAGGAGAAAAGTTAGTCTCATGAAATGTTACATCGGTGGAAGTATAAATCATTGTAAAAGGACATCATAATATCAATACCTTTTTTAGTGCAAGAGTTTCTATGTAAGATGCATTGAATACCATAGAGAGTTTTTTTCATGCGCACAAAACACATGAACTAAGCAAGTACAACCAAAAAAATATGGTGTAAGGGGAAAAACAACTTGGCCTGTCTAAAGAGTTGAGTTGTAGTTTAGATGATAAGGGATACAATTGATGAGTTTTCATAGGGTCAAGACATCATCTCACTAGGGACATTCATGTGAAACATGAAGAAGCTTGCAACTTCAAGATGGTGGTGATTTTTGTGTCCAACAACACTATTTTGTTAAGTTGTATATGAGAGGAATTTTGATGAATGAAATCATTGGTAGTGGCATAGAGTAGAAGGTGCAAAACGTAGTCTGCATGAATTCTAATGCTTGATTAGTGTGTAAGATGTTGATAAGAGTGGAAAATTGAAGTTTTTTTTTTCTAATACAAACATGAATGACTCGTGAACGGTATTTGTGTAAGTACATGCTAGCAACTCGGGGAAAAATCGTCCGTGAATGTGACAAAATAGTAGAAGCCTATATAAGCAAGAATAGGGCGTAACCTATTGGAGTAAACTAACTCAAAAGGACTAGGATTATGACTATTGGGAGAAGATGTAATGGGCATACAGTTATGATTGTTAAATTTGGGCATTTATGAAGGAACGAACACAATACTTGGGAACTGAGAAGAAGATGTCTAGGTTGATAATGCCAGTGAAAAGTAGCAACATTGGAGGAGAGAGCATAAGGAACATTTGTCGTCATATAGTAAGTTCCACCAACTTCAATGACTCCACTAATTATTTTCTTCGAGTTGAGATATTGACAGAAAAGAAGGTTAGATGCTATATGATAGTCATGAGATTTTGTAAGAGTTGATAGAAAATAAATTTATAGTAAATTACGTAACATTTAAGCCATTAAAAGTTATTGAAGGATTTATAATGCCTTTTTAAGAGATATATAAGAAAACCGTCAAAGATAATCACTGGAGAAAGAGAGGTAATGTTGACGGAAGAGAAGAGTTTGTATTTAATCTTCATATATGAAGAGGCACTTGAATCTAAATCCAGGACATATTATTAGAGACAACTGCAACAAATACATAATATAAATAATTTGAGATTTAAGGGCGATGGTTGGGATAATTGAATTATTCGAGCATGATATTTTTGAGGGAGAGTAACCTATCTATTTGATGAGGCCTTAGAAGTAGGCAATGTTAGATCAGTTGTAAATGTATGTTGAGCAATGGAAGGGCAATCAAATTTCTCTCAGTGATGTTGAGGATGGTATGTGCGACCCTATTGAGGACATTAGGGAGAAAGGTCTTGTCCATTATCTTGCTATCATTATAACAAAAATCATGAAAATGAGTTCCCTAACCACCCTTGGAGTCGAAAGATTGGTTAAAAGTGGATGTAGTTGGTATTCTATGACATGGAGAAATTAGGAGAGAGCATTGACAATGTTTGGAGCTGTACAGTTGGTTATCAATGAAGATTTTACCCCTTAAAGGAAAACTTGCATGCTAGAGATAAATTTGGCTACTAGGAATTCTTCATCCCGCTGGTCCAAATAGTGGGATTTGTAGTGATGGGAGATATTAAAGACCTTATCCCATTTTTCTCCGAGGGTATTATAAAACTCTTAGATTGACATGTTAGTTTGTTGAAAAATAAAATAGGTCTGATATAAAGTGTAGAGATACAATATATTACTTTTCTGAAATATGCAGATCAAAGAAAATTCTACAGATTTTTGGTATTTTTTGGAAACATGATTATTAAAGATTGCTAAGTAACCATGTAAGAACATCATAGATGCTTGCCACTTCAAGAATTTGATGATGTCGTTCCTATTTAGAGGGAAGGCATTAAAATGATAAAATTTGTCGTAAAAACTAAAATAAAATAAAAATCCCTCAGCCACAACAGGTAATTTGCACCATTTAATTTTTTGTTGGTATAATAGGGGCTCAAGTTGTGAAGATAGGTGTGAGACGCCATGACACCTTTGTGAAAGAGGGTAAAAGTGGAAGGGTTAGAGGATAGCATTGTTGGAGTTACAGAGGTATCATGCACTAAGGGAGATCAAATAGTCATAAGATAGCGTGTAATGAGTTAACAATGGATGGCATGTGAACCCAAGAGTTGCAAGCATATGCTTGCATGAGGCAGAATGTATATCCAGCGAAACAATGCACACACATATGTGGAGCAACAAGAGCACAAAGCTAAGTGTAGAGTAGCAATTGTTTGGCTTGGAATAGCAAAGTGGATGTGGAGCATTGAGTGCACGGTTTTGAGTGTGAAGCAACAAGCATATAGTTGTAAAGGCATGCTGTGAGTTCAAAGGGAAGAGGCTATTGCATATATCACATGCGTGAGCGGCGAGTAGATGTGTTTGGTGGGCTAGGCATATAGAGATCAACAGGAGAGCTACGTAGTGGGGGTGGATGGGTGGGTTAACTAGGGCAATGTTGACCTTGCTCTAATACCGTTTTTAAAGGGGAAAATCTTTTTATTGTTTTAATCTATTAAATGTATGGTCTATATATATGGACATAAAAAGAGAATATTAATAAAAAAACAATTGAAGGAGAATAATATCCCTAATTAATTACTTTCCAATACTAGGAATTCACCTAATACACCAACAACACTTAAAAGGGTGACCATCCTTTGCTCATAAACTCTTAATGAAATTTATTCTCTCTCTAAATGATTCTTAAATAATCTAATTTATGGATGGATGATACTTGGAGTCCTTTACCTTAGATATCATCATCCTAGATCACTATGAAAGAGGATTAAGTTGACCCTTGCAAATAACTAGATGCATTCTCTCTCTTCCAATTTTGATTATTTATTTGTTTTTTTTTATATTTCATATTTCAATAAAAAACATAACTTCTTAAATGTTTATCTCTTTACCTCTATATTAAAATGCCTTGATAATTTTTGATGTCATATATAGATCAATTGATTAACAATTTGGCATTTCTATTAATTTGATTTTAAAGAATGTCTACTTCCAAGGAAGAAAAAAATATTCCTGATTCCTTCTTTTAAAATTAACATTTTAGAAGTCATATGATGAGATAACACTTAATGAACATCTTTCATTGGGTAGCATTAAGTTATTATATGTTTGCAACCCAATACTATCTTTTAGGAAGGGTTGATAAAGGTACTTGTGATCAATGTTTAAAATTGCGTAATCGGGTATTGAGGTATTTTTTGTTCATGAGACGAGGCAACAAAAGATTGCGTAAACATAAAATGATAAATTTTTTAAATACTAATGAGTAAAAAATATAAAACACAAAAAATCACAAGATATGACGTGAAATCAAAATATCCCAATAATAAGATAATATGAAATTCTTCATTTGAATCATCATTATAATGAACTGTTCTCTCCCCTTCTCACCTATAGAGTCCAATGTCTTCTAATCAAAGCATACACTCATGAAGAAAACTTATACAAAGCATCGTGCACTCATAAAGAAGCAGACTAATACTAACAATTATTACTAAAGATGATGAATACAACACTAGGCCAGGCAGCCGGGGGTCCAAGGGGGCGCTGCCCCCTAGCGGGGTTCCACCGAGCGGTTCCGAGCATGTACCTAGCGGTATCAAGCATGTACCGAGCATGTACTAGCGGTACCAAGCATGTACCGAGTGATACCGAGCATTTTTTTTTAATTTTAAGAGGCGGACGCCTCTAAAACATGAGGCGAAGTGCGCCTCAGTGAACTTGAGGCGTATGCCTCAATGCCTGCTCTCATTGCGTAGGCTTTGAGGCTTAAACGTTTAAAATTGCTTTGAGGTGCACCTCTTATTGCGCAATTTTAAACGATGCTTCTGATTCGTGTTCTTAGATGTGAGAAGCATGAATTCAATGTTGAAGAAGACAAGCAGTAGAAGGCAGTGGATACCAGGTTAGAAGACCCTACTAATAATATCTTTATAAAATTTTTCCTACTCTGATCCTTTGTCCACTGCATTTATTATCTTGAACCTCAAATTCAAACAGGGGCTTGAGAATTTACAGTGTGCTGACATAAGCCTTGAATAGCACCTAAAATCTTATTTAATCCACCCCGTGCAGTACATGTTGGCTGCATGCTCAAGCTCTTGTGGCAGTTTGTATGTGATGTTACGTACTTAGTGGATGCATGTGTAAGAAGAACACTATGTTTAATTCAATTTGATCATCATAGTGATTTTCATTATCATCTATGCTGCTTATGTGAACTCGGTTTAATATCTGATTTTGAATCCCTAAAAGATTCCCATTTGCTGCTTTGTTATGTTGAATCTTGATGATGCACTTAGTAGATATGGTTACTGCAGTTTTGGCCGCATAGAATCCAAATTAGAACCTGAATTTGAAGTTTTCGAAGTGAGCTATTATGTTAGGACGGCATATCTTGGAAGTTATTTTGACAAGATAGATTTGCTTGCAAGTATTGTCGATTTCATTTCTTTTTTAAATACTTTCGCTAATTTGGAAACTGAATAACTCTTTTTGGACAATATTGTGATTCTTATCATTTTCCAATTCTCTTTCAGGTGTCAAGGTTGCAAGAGCAGCTGCAAGCTGAGAGGGATCTTAGGGCTGCCCTGGAGGTTGGGTTAAGCATGTCTTCTGGGCAGTTTTCTAGTTCTAGAAGCATGGATTCCAAGGTATGCTACTTACTTTCTATATGCTACTTCACTGAATTTGCTTGTTATTTTAGGCTATATGAAATTATTGTTATATCTCTATTGGAAGACAAGGGCAGAACTTGAGGAGATTGCACTTGCTGAAGCAGATGTTGCTCGATTAAAAAAGAAGGTTGCTGAACTGCACCTTCAGCTTAATCAACAACGGCAACATCAGTGTAGCTTTGTTTCTGATGATGCTGATCACTATCAACATTTTCCAACGCATCTTTCTCAGCCGTAAGTGGCCCACTAAATCACTTGGATTTCTTGTTGAGTATTC
This sequence comes from Dendrobium officinale, assembly GCA_019514585.1. Taxonomy (NCBI): domain Eukaryota; kingdom Viridiplantae; phylum Streptophyta; class Magnoliopsida; order Asparagales; family Orchidaceae; genus Dendrobium; species Dendrobium officinale. The sequence goes on from CM033694.1 coordinate 24,852,048, forward strand.
ATGATGGCAGTAAATAATACTGAATTTAAGAGTATGCATTGAGTTTTTTATTTCCCTGTTAGTTACCATATCTAAATTATCACATGTGCCCTTTATGGTAGAAATATATTCTATTTATTTCTGTAATAGTTTTTTCATTATTTAAGATATTATCTTTTATTAATATTCATGTGATTGTACTTATCTCTTGTTTATATATAAGTACATATAAGCTTGTACTAGTAAGATGTTAGGAAACACTTGAAGATCTCAAGTAAAACCTAACGATTTTGAAAAAAATAGCGATAAATCTCCACAATCCAACGGAAAATCAGAGAAAAACAAGAATTTTATTGCAAGAATACAAACTAACTGGAGAAAATAGCAAGATACAATTGATCCTCTATTCAAGGAATTTTTATTGCGTCCTCCCACCTGACGTAGAGATACGTCCTCCCACCGCTAAAAAATTGGATTTTTGCTTGGTATTGCTAGCTATTATTTGGTATTAACGAAGAATATCATCATGTGAAGACATAAATCGAGTTATACCGAGCTATATCGAGCAATACCGAGCTATACCGAGCAATACCGAGTTTTCTCTAGGAAAATCTATGTATTTTTTTGTATTGCTCGGTATAGCTCGGTATTGCTCGGTATAGCTCGGTATAAATCGGTATTGGTCTTCACATGATGATATTCTTCGTTAATACCAAATAATAGCTAGCAATACCTAGCAAAAACCCAATTTTTTAGTGGTGGGAGGACGTATCTCTACGTCAGGTGGGAGGACGCAATAAAAATTCCTATTCAAGAGGAGGATCTATCTCTCCCAAATCTCTGGAGGAAGCTAAAGCCCAAAACCTAAGAGATATCAAATTTCAGCCAAATTCAAGATGCCCTAACCCTAGCAAAACATACTACTTAATTCATAAAATTCAAAAGTAAATCTCTAAACAACCCCTACTTTGAAATTTCCCTCATAATTCCCTCAAAAATCCTTCCTAAACAGCTCTCTCATGCCGGGCGATTGGATCAGGCGTACAGGAGGCAGAGGGTTCCTCCTCTATTAGCATGGGCCGGTCTTGTATGGACCAGCTAGACCGGTCCAGTGGATCGGTCTAACAATACTCCCCTCCCAAAGACCCACCTTATCCACAAGGTGGAAAGACGACATCCTCCTCCATTCCCTCATCATCACAAACGGTAAGAACATGAAGAGTTTGATCCTTACACTTGTGCCCTAAAGTATACCTCTCGTTACATCTGAAATAGAGCCCTTTTGCCCTCTTCTTCTGTAATTTTGTTTCTGTGAGCTTCTTGAAATTGTCTTCAGGTATTCCTCCTGCAGTCTTTTCCTTTGAAGTCCCCCGAAGAGTATCTAGTGTTGGCTCTTTCGATGCCAATAAGGTGGTGGTCATCCTATAAGACGAGCCTACTGCGTTGCTGCCTCCCGTTCCTCTCTCCAGATGCCTCTGATCCTCCACCAACTGAGCTAGCTCCATAACCTCTCACAAGTCACGAGACCTCATCATTCTAATCGCTGCCTGAATCTCGGGTGTTAATCCCTTCATGAAGTTGCTCTCTAGTACTGTCTCAGAAAGCTAGTCTAATCGACTAGCTAGGTATTCGAACCTCTCTTGGTACTTTATCATTGAACCCTCTGTTTAAAATTGCGCAATTTGAGGCGCGCCTTTGCGCAATTCAGCCCCTGAATGCTTAATTGCCTAAGCAATTTTGGGTTCATGTGAGGCTTACACCTCACGGGATCAGAGGCGTGCCTCTAAGGCGCAATTGCGCAATTAGAGGTGAGGCGCACGCCTCATCAAATTCGGTCCCACCTACTTTAAATTAAGTCTTTTTTTCCTTCCTCCCATTCGGTTCTAAGGCTTCCCGAAACAAAATCTCCCATAAGCTCTCGGTCTCGCCTCCCGCACGCTCGGCCTCCCTTCCCGCCGCCTCTGTCGCCAGTGCCGCCTCTCTCCGGCGAACTTGAAGTGTTCAGCCGCCCTCTAGGAGAAGTTCACAATCGATTTTATGTATTTTTTTTTAGTTTAGGGTTAGATTTTTCAAGTGAAAGAAAATCTAGGGTTTTTTATTTTTTTTAATTTTTTTGTTTGTTTTTGGATTTTTGCATTAGGAAATATGGTTAGATGTAAGGAAAAAGCAAATATGTCATTGCGGTGTGATCCTTCTTGGAAATATAGTGTGCAAGTTGGCGTAGGAAGCGGCGAGAAGACGTATGTGTATTTAAAATGCAATTTTTATGATAAGGTGGTGAAGAGAGGAGTAACTCGCATGAAGGAGCACTTATCCTGCTCACACAAGAATGTAGCACCTTGTGTGAATGTTCCGGATAACGTGAAGGAGGAAATTACAGCTTATATGAAAAGAGTACGACGACCAAACATTTACAATAGGAGCAATTTGATGAAAGGGTCGAATATGGTGCTTACTTTGGGAGCGAGAGTGGAAAGGGCTCTTCCTCCACTATACATAATAGAGGTGCGCGTGATCCTATGGACCAGTACATGACTACTCCAGGAGAGGATGGAGGACTAGCATAGATGATGCCTGCGGCTAGTACCAGAGAGGGTCGACGGCAGGTTTGCAACCACTATGTTCGTATTTATAATGCTATGGATGAGGCGAAGGAGTTGATTGCACATAACTTGGGAGGAGAGGAGGCAAGTTATAGAGAGATTTGGGATATCATTGATGCTCGGTGGGAGGTACAGTTATACCGTCATCTACACGCAGCGGCATATTATCTCAATCATCAATTTCAATATTCAGAGAGGAAATCCTCAAACCCGGAGGTAAAGTTTGGCTTGTATCATTGCATGGAACGATTAATACCAGAGCAGACAGATAAGGAGCTTGCAGATTTACAACTTGTTTTATTTCAGAATAAGGAGGGATTTTTTGGTCTGCAAGCAGAAAAATCAACTATTACCAAACAGTCTCCAGGTATACTTTTTTTTTGAAAATGCAAAACATTTTATTATGTTATGATTATCATTTTTCTTCTTGAAAATAGTTGAATGGTGGATCCAATTTAGTGATTCCACCCCTGAGTTACAGAATTTTGCTGTTAGAGTTTTGGGCCTCACTTCTTCTTCTGGGTGTGAGCGAAACTGGAGTACATATAGTCAAGTGCAAATAAAGAGAAGAAATCGGCTTTCAACACTCATAATGAACTTCCTTGTTTATATTATGCACAACAAGAGGTTAAGAGAAAGGAGGTTGAGGAATAAGGGTTTGACGGATGATGAGGACCCGTTGGTGTGTGATGATGTGGCATCTGATAATGAGTAGTTCATAGATGATGAGACAAATTTGCCATTATCAGACTTTCAACTAGAGGATCTAAATGTGGATGTCTTGAGGGGCGAAGCAAATCAAGTAGGCACATCCACTAGTACCACACCACATACATCCACTAGCTCTGCAGCACAACATCCAAATAAAGGTATTCCACAACTTCTTATATGCTATTACATTATATTTATATCAAGTGTGCAAGTAACATGACAAAGCTTGCATTCTTATTGAACAGGGAAGAGAAAAGTGAATCATATTGAAGATGATGAAGATATGACATTCATAGATACAATTGGAGAAGAATATTCCCTGGAAGAACCATTTAGTGATGGGACATGATTGGGCTTTGGGAGTTTGGATAGACTATAATTTTATGGTTTTGTACTTTGGAATATGATTTTATTGCATCTTTTTTCTTAATTTCCACTAGTTCCCTTTGTTCTCTCCATAATTTTTCATTCCCCAAGGGGGTGGTTCTCCCCAAGTGTCCTAGTCATCCCTTCTACGCTTATAACCAAATCTTTCATCAACTTCACACCTTTTTCTTTCAAATTTAGCACCCCTTGGATCATAATAAACCTCTCCTTTCAAATTCATCCCTCCTTCAGTTATAATTTCCCCTTTCCATTTCTAAATCCACCCCTTTCCTCTCAAATTCAACCCCCCATTTGTTCTTGCTCTACCTCCTCTCACCTCTTTCCATACCCTCTAAGCTTTAGGGAAGGTATTCTCTTCTGAGACTCCACCTCCTAATTTTTTTTTTATTTTTTTTTTGTTTTTTTATTTTTAAATTTTTTATTTTTTTTTTGTCTCCACCTCCTGATCTTCCCTTCGTTTGATTGGGTTAGGGTTTTCCCCACTTGTCGTCGATGCCTTCCCTCACCTCCGTCAGCGATATTTTGGTTTGGCCCTCAAGCACTTTCTTCAACATTTCTCCCAGGCTAGAAAAATTCCCATCCATCTTCTCGTGGATGGCTGAAATTTGACTTTTGACATCTTAAAGCTTAACGTGGATATGTGAAATTTCAGTTTTCAATTGTCTGATCTCTCCTTTTACCTTTCTTCATGCCATGGGAACCTGGATTTAAGCTCCAATAACAAAAAGCAACAAGTTTGACGTGAATTTTTGCCTCCTATAAGCACAAACAATAAAATCGGATACAGATGCAGCAAAATTCAGTGAGGAAGATTTCTATTTCAGCCCAGGAAATTGCACTAATACTAATTTGTGAGGAAACACTTGAAGATCTCAAATAAAACCTAACGATCTTGACAAAAACAAGAAATCTCCACAAATCCAACAGAATATCAGAAAAAAAACAAAAATTTTATTGCAAGAACACAAACTAACGGAAGAAAATAACAATATATAATTGATTCTCTATTAGAGAGTAGGATCTATCTCTCCCAAATCTCTAGATGCCGTTAGAGAGCAAAAGCCTAAGAGATCTCAAATTTCAGCCAAATTCAAGATGCCCTAACTGATGTGAAACCAAATAGGAATTGCACGTAGAAATTTATAACAATTTAATTAGGCGTTGTAACTTCAACTAATGTTTCACTTTTGAAAAGATTTTACGAATTTAAAATTGTTTAAATTGATATGGCAAGTAACCACACAATAGAAGAACAAGATCTTAGAATAATATCAATTATATAATGAAAATGATAGTGCAAGAAACTAAAAATCCATCACGTAACAAAGAGAAAAGTCACCTCGAGATTCCCTCACTCACACTCTTTAAGGGTTAGTGGAAGAAGAGTCGCCACAATCCAGAAGATGCCACCACAAAGAAGAGGAAGCTAAGGGTAGAGATCCAACGAAAGTTAGTCGGAGAAGGGGTTATGTGTAGACGTCCGGTGATCCGCCTCTTCTATGGAAGAGGCTAAAGTAAATATAATGTGTTCGATGTATCCTTTGACGGTTTCGTCAACCTCCAAGTTCAAATCGAAGAATGGAGATCACAGAATGTTTGTCCTTCCTTGATTATCATATACGAACCCATGATCAATGTCGGGATCGGCCATGCACTAGTGGGGACATTGGAAGAGAGATGCTTGACTTCTTTTCTTGCAAGAGAGCTCATGAGGTTTGGGGAATTCCAAGAGGGTGGACATGGGGGAGGGCCGGTCAAGGGTAGAGGGAATTAGGGTTATGCTGGGTCTAGGGTTTGGGTTATGGAAAGGCCATTAAATCTGGATTTAGTTTTAGAATTAAATGGGGAGGGAATAGAATTTGAAATTCAAATAAGGGTTAATGGATCAATAGACAAGAGGGGGGGGGAGGATTTGGCCAATGAAGGGGGCGGGCAGCATGTAGAGAGGTGGAGAAGATTGGGGGGGGGGGGGGGATTTATGAACTTCCTAATTTACTATTCTAAATTAGGGATGAAGGAATTAAATCCAATTTAATTTAAAATTAAATTGAATCAAATCTAGGAACTTTCCTAATTTAGCATTATTAATTTCGAAAGTATTTGAATTTCAAATTTAATTGAATCTTTTTCCAAATTAATTTTGCTAGTTTAGGAAGGTATTAATGATGATTGAAATCATCATCAAGGGGCAAGGAAGAGGTGGCGGGCATTGGGGCTTGGTTTAGCAAGGTCGGCGGCAAGGGTTTATGATGTAGACACACAAGAAGAAAACTAACACAATGAGTAGAACTTAAATCAAACTTTATTAAATAAAATCAAACGACCCAAAACTTGACAAACACAACAAAAGATGCTAGGAGATTTTAAAGAAATAAAGAAATTTAAAAAGACGCTATCCTCAGACAACCGTCAGAGCGGGTTCCTCACATGCATCGAATTTGTAGGTTAAATAAGTAAAGTGCATAGAACTAGCAAACCGATGGTCCACCACTGCAAGATTGTCCAATTTCTTCAATAGATGCTTCAAATCAACTCTGATACGACACCCTAAAGTTGCTTTACTTTGAGAAGAAGGATACAGATGGAGTGGCACTTGCGGAGAGACGAAGAGGTTAGAAGCCCGAGAAGAAAGGGTGGAAAGAGCCCGCAGGATTTTCGAATAAACCCGCAGGTTAATAGCAAATATGCTCACAAATATCAACTCTCTTTTCTTCACAACATCTCATATTTATAGGCAAGAGAGAGGAATGCCAAGAGCCACATGTCTTTAATTTCCATTAGAACCAAAGCATAATAAGCATAGAAATCTCCCCCCAAAGCTCACGGATAAACACCCAAACCAGGAACCAAGGAGACAGCCACGGGAGACGAGGGAATCGCACGGACCGAGAGCTACGGCCACGGGAAACGAGGGACGGTCACGGAATAAGGAGCCAGCCGTGAGATCCCAAGAGGTAAAGCACAAAAATCATTAACTTCCCAATGAATTCAAAGTATAGAATTCAGCCCCCAATTAATACAAGCCACGTATTCCTAAGAGACAAGAAGAAAGGGGAAGGGGAAGGGGAAGGGGAAGGGGAAGGGACAAGGCCACTCCAAAAGTAAGCTTTATAATGAGGTACCTTTTGAGAATTAAAGAGCTACTAAACTTCAACTCAAGCAACTTAGAGAACAAGCTCAAAACCGAATGCTCCAAAACAGCCAACCCGTGAACCTCCAGCAGCCAGGGACCAATCGAGCTAGCAAACCAAAGGTCTACCAAGCCATATGCACTACCTACCATGATCATTGGATGCTTTCCCATCATTGGATATCTAAAAAAGAAAAGAAAACAAAATATACTATTATTCAAATAAAATAAAAAGTACAGAAATTCTTGATAGCATCAATTCTCCCCTGGTGGAAAATTCTCATCTCCTGATGAGAACGTATCAGCAACTCGTTCATAAAGTTCTAAGTTTTTCTTTTTTAGATCAGCAGCATCAATCCAGGTACAGTGAGTCAATGGTCGATGATTCCATTTGACCAGGAACTTTTTATGCTCTCCATGCGCCTCGTCTTATTAGCTTTCACATCAATAACATCTTCGATTTGATCTTCAGGCTTTACCAAAGGAGCAGAGAGTGGTAAAATTTCAATGTCTACAAAATCGTTAGAATCTCCTTCATACAAAGACAGGTCAGAAACATTAAAAACAGGTGAAGTGCCAACAGTATCTGGTAAATCTAGCAAATAGGCATTAGCACCTAATTTTTTAATCACACGAAAAGGGCCAAATTTCTTTCTACTTAGCTTTTTGAAAGTGCCAACAGTAATAGGTAGATCCAAGAGGTATGCATTTGTGTCCAGAAAACGAAGAGCTTCATGATCAGTATTTAAAACAAATTCTCTTTGAACCAAGTAATATCTCCAAAAGTTTAAAGCTTGCACAATAGCATAGAACTCCAAATCATAAGTAGAATACTTAGACTTAGACTCAGTCAGTTTTTTACTAAAGTAAGCAACATGTTTTTCTTTTTGACTAAGCATTGCACCAATACCAATATGAGAGGCATCGCAGTCAACTTCAAAAATGATTTCAAAATTTGGCAATTTAAGAATGGGGGCTTGACTCATTTTTATTTTAAAAATTTCAAGTGTCCACCTAAAAATCCCTTTTTAAAACAATCAGTAATAGGAGCAATAACAGTACTGAAGTTCTTAACGAATCGACGATAAAAAGATGTTAAACCATGAAACCCTCTTATCTCTCTGATATTCTTAGAGACAGGCCAACTTCTTATTGCCTCGATTTTCACAGGATCTAATTTGATCCCTTTAGCAGATATAATGTAACCCAAAAATGTCAAACTCGAAGTCATAAAAGAGCATTTCTTTAAATTGATGTACAGCTTCTGTTCTCTCAAAGTTTTCAGAATTTCTTTAACATGAAAAAGGTGTTCAGATGGATGAATGCTATAAATCAGAATATCATCAAAATATACAACCACAAATTTTCCAATAAAAGATCGTAAAACATGATTCATAGTTCTCATAAAAGTACTCGGAGCATTAGACAAACCAAAAGGCATAACAAGCCATTCATATAAGCCCTCTTTAGTTTTAAAAGCAGTTTTTCACTCATCTCCAGGTCTAATTCTTATCTGATGATACCCACTTTTCAAATCAATTTTTGAGAAAATTTTAGCACCACTTAACATATCCAGCATGTCATCCAGTCTAGGAATTGGAAATCGGTATTTGATGGTTATTTTGTTTATAGCTCGGCTATCTACGCACATTCTCCAAGTTCCATCTTTTTTAGGAGTAAGTAAAGCAGGCATAGCACAAGGATTCATACTTTCTTGAATCAAATCCCTTTTTAACAATTCAGATACTTGTCTAAAAGTTCAGCATGCTTAGTTGGACTCATCCTATAATGAGGAATGTTAGGCAAAGTAGCTCCATGTATTAATTTAATATGATGTTGAATTTGACGCATATGAGGCAATCCAATTGGCAAATCATCAAGAGTTATAGCTTGCATTTTCTTAGGAACAGTATCAGATTCTTTTCCCAAAACCAAATAGGCAACCTCAAAATGTTTCAAATCATTAGTATTTAAAAGCAATTCATGAGAAGTAATTTTGGCAACTGTGTTTTTCTTAACGGGTGAATCTGGCACATTCTTTTGTGGTTGAAGAGTAAACTCTTTATTATTTTTCATCAAAGTATATGTATTTTTTTCTCCATTGTGAACAGTTTTGTTGTCATACTGCCAAGGTCGTCCTAGCAAAATATGGCAAACTTCAAGAGGCACATTATCACAAATAATTTGATCTTTAAATGATCCCTCAATTGATAAATTGACAGTACATTGTTTAGTGATTGGAACCTCACCCTTTTCTTTAAACCAAGAGATCTTATAGGATTTAGCAAGTGGTTTTGATTTGAGTTTAAGTTTGTCGATCAGTTTTTGAGAAACAAAATTTCCATAACTTCCACTATCTATCATAAGGGTACAAATTTTTCCTTCGATGGTGCAAGTTATTTTGAATATGTTTCCTCTTAGCCATCTATCCCCTTTGTCAATTATTGTTGTTAGAACTTGTCGAATTACTAAAAGCTCTTCACTTTCATCTCCTTCTAAATCAAATTTTTCTAATTCAGCTTCATTTTCAGATTCTGTTTCATTCTCCTTCTCTTCCTCTATCTCATCTTCACCTTCTATGAAATTAGTTCGTGGAGGATTATTCTTTCTGCAAGTAGCTGACAAGTGACCATATAACCCACATTTGTAACAAGGTCCAATTTGCTTAGATTGTTCAGACGGGTTATTTCCTGCTACTCTTTTTCCTTTTTCTTGATTTTGACTTTCAACAACTTTAATTTTCAGACCTGATGTTCCCCCAGAAGTTTGAGATTGAGATTTAATCCCGCTAGTTGAATGACGTTTATACGTTTCCACGATTTTATTGTGACCCTTTTCCCTTTGATGTTGCTTTTCTAATTTTAAAGCCATACGATAAGCCTCGTCAGTTTTAATGATATGATGCAAATTGAGTTGATCTTGGAATATTGTTCGAGCATGATCAGTTGGCAATAATTTTTCTTTCATTTTCTCCTTCATTCTTTCCCAATTTTGGACTTTTTCTTTGCCTCTCCTTAATCTGTTGTTTTGTAAGTTTTTCCACCAAGGTAATGCATGTCCCGTTAGTTTCAAACTTGCAAATTTTACTTTTCGATTATTCGGAATTTCTTTCCACTCAAAAAACTGATCCATTTTTTCTACCTATTCTATGAATTGTTCAGGTTGCAATTTTCCTTCAAAATTATGAACGTCGATTTTAATTCCGTGATCCCAATTTCTTTGTCGCCTATTTCGATTTCTAGGTTCTTCCTCTTCACTCCCAGAAGATATTATACTAGGATTAACGTTAGCTTGATTGACATTTAGATTAGCAACGGCTTCAGCTATTGTATTAATTTGATGTTGTAAATCATTCAATTGTTGCATCATTTGTTGCCAACCCCCTTGTTCATTAGCTTTTTTTTTTTTACACGAAAGAGAAAGACTCCTATAAAACCAAAAAAAGACGAACTTGCTCTGATACCAAATTGATGTAGACACACAAGAAGAAAACTGACACAATGAGTAGAACTTAAATCAAACTTTATTAAATAAAATCAAACGACCCAAAACTTGACAAACACAACAAAAGATGCGATCACAAAGGACACGACGGACTTCTACCGATGAAAATGACTAAAGATGAGGAAATGGACGAACAAACTCTTACATTTCAAATTAAAGAAATAAAAAGAAATTAAAATTACAAAACTCGACTCGATTACAAACGACTCCAAATAAAATTAAAAAGACACCCTAAAGTTGCTTTACTTTGAGAAGAAGGATACAGATGGAGTGGCACTTGCGGAGAGACGAAGAGGTTAGAAGCCCGAGAAGAAAGGGTGGAAAGAGCCCGCAGGATTTCCGAAGGGGATGAGAAAAGAAGGGTGGAAAGAGCCCGCAGGATTTCCGAATAAACTCGTAGGTTAATAGCAAATATGCTCACAAATATCAACTCCCTTTTCTTCACAACATCTTCTCATATTTATAGGCAAGAGAGAGGAATGCCAAGAGCCACATGTCTTTAATTTCCATTAGAACCAAAGCATAATAAGCATAGAAATCTCCCCCCAAAGCTCACGAATAAACACCCAAACTAGGAACCAAGGAGACAGCCACGGGAGACGAGGGAATCGCATGGACCGAGAGCCACGGCCATGGGAAACGAGGGACGGTCACGGAATAAGGAGCCAGCCGTGAGATCCCAAGAGGTAAAGCACAAAAATCATTAACTTCCCAATGAATTCAAAGTATAGAATTCAGCCCCCAATTAATACAAGCCAAGTATTCCTAAGAGACAAGAAGAAAGGGGAAGGGGAAGGGACAAGGCCACTCCAAAAGTAAGCTTCATATTGAGGTACCTTTTGAGAATTAAAGAGCTACTAAACTTCAGCTCAAGCAACTTAGAGAACAAGCTCAAAACCGAATGCTCCAAAACAACCAACCCGTGAACCTCCAGCAGCCAGGGACCAATCGAGCTAGCAAACCAAAGGTCTACCAAGCCATATGCACTACCTACCATGATCATTGGATGCTTTCCTATCATTGGATAGCTAAAAAAGAAAAGAAAACAAAATATACTATTGTTCAAATAAAATAAAAAGTACATAAATTCTTGATAGCATCAGTTTATGGGTGAGAGTTGTCGGCGGCTTGGAGTGGGAGGAGGGTTGGCCGGTGGTTTAGGGGAAATTTGGCAAGGTGGGCCGACGGTTGGGGAGATGAGTTGGGTTGGCCGGCAATGGGGGGAAGGGGAGTGGGTTGGCTGGGTGTGAAGGGGAAGAATGATGATGGACCGCGAGTTCCGAAACCACCGGCGGCTGATGGGTGTTGCAGGGCCCTCTCCTAGGGTTTCTCCTTTCAAGAACTCATAAAGAGATCAAACAAGAAAAACTGAAATTTCATTCATAATCATCATCCAAATACAAGACCAAGGACCTAATATATAGGCCATATAGAAAAGAAAAGAAAAAAAGACTAACATGCTCATGGGGCTACAACTCAAGTCAACACACAAGGGTATAAACTTAAATAAAGAAAATCTGAACTAATACATAAAATATATCAAATATATAAACTCATCATAGCCGTTGATCTATGATGCTTCCGGTGGTAGACATTCCAGAATCTCCTACTGATGTCCTCATCATTAACCCTAGCAAAACATACTACTTAATTTATAAGATTCAAAAGAAAATCTCTAAACAACCCCTACTTTGAATTTCCCTGCTAATTCCCTCAAAAATCCTTCCTAAACAGCTCTCTCATGCTGGAGCAATCCGATTGGGGGTACAGCATGGGTCGTTCCCGCATGGACCGGTTGGACCGGTCTAACATAAGACAATTCAATAAAGCTGTAGTCATTTATAATTTTCTCTCTTCTAATTCGGTTTTTGAGCCTATCATGAATAGAATGAATGATACCTATTATAAAATATGCTTGTGAAAGTAAGAATGATACCTATCATGAAAAAAAAAAAAAAGTATGTCTGTGTATATTTCTTAGCATTTAATATTTTCCCGTTTTTGTGCATTCTTGGGAACTTGGATATTTTCTGCATTTTCTCTACTTGTAAAAATCAATATTATTAGTCTTTGGTTCTGCTCTTGATATGTTGTTCGCTACTGCTTTCCTCTTATTGCAATGATACCTGAAAAGCAAATCCATCATAGTACATGCAAAGCCTTGCATCATTTACTAGGATTGTAATTTTACATAAAATTTATGCGCATGCATCAGTTGTAGGTTGCCACTAAAGGAGAGTAAGTTGATGCCATCCGCTAGGAACTATACCATCCATGCCTCCCCTTCCTCTCTTTCTTTTTATTCTTTATAGTCATTTGCTAATGCCAGTTTAAGACTTTCTTCTATATTGTCTTGCCAACAGGAAAGTTGTTCAACAAGACTTCGACACTAGCCTTGCTTTTCTCAGCCATGAGAAGAAGCAGAGAAATGAGGTACTTCTCGAGGCTTATCATACATAGTGCACCTTAAGTTTTTGCCTGAGTAACTAAGGTAGTTAAACTTGTTCAGCTTGGCATAATCACAGTACCCATAATTCCATTTCACAGCTTTGCAAAGTTTAAATGTCATGACAGGACTTTAGATATAAAACTTCATTTAAACTTTTTGTATTTGTTTAAAAAATCATGTTGTTTTCATTCAAAGCCTTGTTAGATTTGACTATATAGAAAAAGCATGGACAATAATATAGAGGGAGGTGAAAGAAGATCGCAGCAACATTAGTAAAGGAAAGTGATGCGCTGTTTTCAGCTTTACAGTTTCTGTGTTTCAGCAGATAATTCAGCCTTCATTCAGTAGGTTTTTGAGGGAGTTTTGGCAGGGTTTGAGTTGATAATAAGGAGAGGGAAAATTGGGTTGATTGTTTTGTGTTTGGGTGGAGCTTGGATAGGGAACTCCTATTGCATCATTTTGCAATGTTTGTAATTCATGTAAAAAGCTATAAGAGGCAGAGGAAAGAGTTATCTAATATTTTTTATTCATGATAAGCTCTAAGGTCTTGTTTATTGGTAGGGAGGGAGAGAGAGTTTTGCTAAATGTGCTTGTCAGTCATGGTGGGATAGAGTTCATCGCAACTCATCATGTGTCACCTACAGATTATCTGACAATGGAAGATGTTGCCAACAAAATAAATAATAAAGCCATGCCCAGCTTAAGGACCTGGTGTGACCTCATTAGATAAAATCTGCTCTATCTGGCAATTCAAGATGTTGTCAACAAAATAAATAATAATGATAGCTGAAGGACCTGATGTGACTTCATCAGATAAAATCTACTCTATTTGATATTCTTGGATTTGGTGGAAGAACTGGAACTAGTGCTACTATCGGTTAGAAGCTTTGCTTGCAAAGATGCCTACAAGAAATTTTGGATGCTTAGAAATGCCTATGTAAGCTAATAGATTCTCAACATAGAAAATATGACTAGCATTCATGTTTGAAAGGCATAACAAATACAATATTATAGGAATTAGCTTTCTAAAAATAAGGTAAGTCCTTGAGGATTTGGTTAGTATTTTATTGCATGTGGAATATGATTGATAAATTAAAAAACAAGCTTTATCATTTTTACCTTATATATTTAGAATGATACTCTGCAATTATTAATTTTTTTCCGATGCATGACTCAGACATCTATTATGTAAATGTACTGCTATTAATTAAATACAATCAAAATATAATGCATATAGTGGTATTAAAATAAGATCAATATAAGCTTTCTAGAAAAATGATGACTTCCAATTTCATAAGACAAAACAATTCAAGAACTTATGATAAATACCTAATGCAGTTTTAATATTTTTATTATGCATTACGTTTAATGCTAGAATCAATAAATGTCTCATGTAAATGAACTACGAGTAATTCATCACAATCAACATATAATAGTATAATACAGACATATGCGTTGAAGTAAGACCAATGAGCTTTCTAGAGAAAGTATGATTTTCATTATTATACAGACATACGCGAAGAAGTTTCGGGTCCCACTTTAGATGTTCAAATATTAGGCTATTAGCAAGTATTCATAGGAGTTATGCAGTGGCAAAGGCTTATGCTACAATAATCAAAGCAGATTCCATTTCTCCTCCTTCCTTCACCACCACCAGCAACAAAGGCTTCACCCAAAGATTGATCATCACCAAAGAAAAGGCTTATGCGGTATTCCCCTCCGGTCTTTCGTTCGTATTGCAAAGTGGGTCGATGCCAGCTATAGTGCACGTTCCTCATTCGAGCTTTCTTTATCTCTTCTATGAAATTCTTCTATTGTTCCAGATGATTCATATCATGCGTGCATCTTCAAGTTCCATCGTTTTGAAAAGTTCACAACTCCTGTGTATCAACATTCAATTTCGTGCATAGGTGGCAGAGCTGTAGGAGACCTCGCGCCTCGTTCGACTGCCTAGGAGAAGAACGAAAGGTAGGCAGCTAGGATCTTTCCTACTCATATGAGTACTATAAGCTGAGTCAGCTTTTGCTCCTCAGCAAAGTGTTCAGTTCTTTTTCGAATAGATCGCTGTGGGATTCGCTAGGAATGGAGCTCCATCGTTTCGTATTGAGTCAGGCTTATGTGAGCAAAGAGCGAAAGACCATCTCGGTTTCAGAACCCAACGGTAGAGAGCATCCCGAATGAACCGACGCATGCGTACGTGCCCGGCACTTTCTTCAAAACATCAGAATAAAGAAAGCAAGCCGGGAAGCAACGGCGAATTTAAGCGTGGTCCCGCGGGGGCACGTGCCCCCTCTGGGGAAAAAAACTCTATACATG
This sequence comes from Dendrobium officinale, assembly GCA_019514585.1. NCBI lineage: Eukaryota > Viridiplantae > Streptophyta > Magnoliopsida > Asparagales > Orchidaceae > Dendrobium > Dendrobium officinale. The sequence continues at coordinate 24,867,127 of CM033694.1, forward strand.
CGCATGGATGGGGTTTTTGGGTGGTTCGACTTTCTCTCGCCCTAATATTTCGGATGTTCCACATGATTTAGAAGCTCTCGCGGTGAAGGAAGCTCGTGTAGTCGTCGCCTCTGCCTCCAACATCCACGGTGCATGCAGCCTTGTATTCGGATTTCACGCACGAGGATCATCTCTTGGATCCACGCACGAGTTCGAACTGTAAATTCAAACCGTGCATCCAGCTAGCCTCCACCGATGCATCCAAGCCGGCCTCCACCAGTTCGTCCAGCCCATGCAGTCGATTACTTAGTACCTTCTACCATCTTCGATCCGGCATCCTGTATTTGAAGTCCTTAAGGTAAGCAGTTCTCAAAATCTTAAATTTTTTGTGATTCGTTTTACCGTTTCTATTTAGAAGCTATTTTTGTTTTGTATATAAGAGTGTAAGACCAAAATCTAATTGTTTCGTTTGTTGGATTTAAGTTATAAGTTAATGTTTTTATTCTTTAGTTTTATGTTTAGGAAAAAAAATTCGCTTCGTTTAACACTTTCTGTTTCACTATTTTTAGCTTTGTATATAAGAGTATAAGATCAAAATCTTATTATTTCGTTTGCTGCATTTAAGTTAAAAGTTACTGTTTTTATTCTTTAGTTTCTTTTTAGAAAAAAAAAATGATTCTTTTTACACTTTATGTTTCATTTTTTTAGTTTTCTATTTAGAGCAACTTATATTATATATGACTTAAGCAGTTTGACTTTGCATAGGGCTGCAAGCGAACCAAACGTTCGACGAACAACTTCGGTTTGATTAAAGCTCGTTTGTGATCGTTTAATTAACTAAACAAACAAATTTGAACAATATTTTAAATACTCGATTCTTAAATAAAAAAACTTGAACAAGGAATGGAATATTACCTATTTGGCCCCCAAAAGGGATTGGGGTTTTAGATCCTCGGGACATCCCTTTTCTTAATACTCCTATTCTCCCTTCATTCGGAGTTGTCGTAACTTGGGCTCATCATGCTATGCTCGCGGGGAAGGAAAAACGAGCAGTTTACGCTTTAGTAGCTACAGTTTCACTGGCTCTAGTATTCATTGGCTTTCAAGGAATGGAATATTACCAAGCACCCTCCACTATTTCGGATAGTATTTATGGTTCTACCTTTTTCTTAGCAACTGGCTTTCATGGTTTTCATGTGATTATAGGTACTCTCTTCTTGATCATATGTTGTATTCGCCAATATCTTGGTCATCTGACCAAGGAGCATCACGTTGGCTTTGAAGCAGCTGTATGGTACTGGCATTTTGTAGGCGTGGTTCGGTTATTCCCATTTGTCTCTATCTATTGGTGGGGAGGTCTATGAAAGAACGAATAAGTGGATTGAGGTTTGTCCGTCGACAGTGTTTCGACCTGGTTCGATTCATGGTCGCATCTGCAAATGTTTTCCCGGTGAGTCGAAGTGGGGTTCCGTCCTCCCTTGCGACCTCAGTCTTCCGTTTCTTGTTTCCGCCTCCGACATTTGGTTTCTTTTTATCAGCTTTTCATAAACTCCTGCTCGAGCTAATTGGCGAACTCTGGTTCTTTCGAAGAACACATTTTTTCTTGAAAAGAGAACTAGAGCTTTGCTTGATCCATTGAATAATCTCGTCCAGCAGTCGTTCGGTACACTCCCTCCTCGTATTCGTTCGCCATCACCTTTCCATCAGGCAATCCATGTTATGAACGGCTTGTAACCTCGAGGAATTCGTCTTCCACCAGTTCGTTCGCTCGCACCTCATTATCCTTTGAACGCATCGTCAAGCTCTATGCCAGCTTGTCCTGTCTCCGCTCTCGCAGGTACTCAGCTCTTCTTCATATCATCCTGCTTTCGTTCCAGCAAATCTTCCGCTGGAAGATTTTCTCGTATGAGAAAATCACATCCCTTGTCATCGGAAGCTCGTTCTTACTTGTTGGATTGCTTGGGACGTCTTCCTGTCCACTCGACTGAAAGGAGAGGAGTTCTATCTGACTGAATGGTTTATGTAGTTCTTAATGTAAAAGAACCAAGGATGTGATCTTAGAGCTCGCTTCGTACACACGAGGCACGTACCAAAGGAAAGGCGCTATAGTTAGTATACATTTATGGACTTTTCTACTGTACTGTGATGTAGAAAACATAATGAGAATTTCAGAAGTAAAAGATTCTAGAAAAGTAAGTACAAAAGGCGCTAGAAGAATCCGAGAGTCTAAGTTTCGTAGCTCTCTTTAGGAAAATATGTATTTTAGGAATTCAAACTAATTTTTGAAAGTGCATTGAGCTGAAGTGAAATTAGATGGTTTATCCATCAAATCTTTAATGCCAAAAGCATCCTTTGACCAAGCTTCAATGAAGGAAGCCACAAAAAGTTTGTATTTATATAGCTGTAATCTAAATTCTCCAAATAGGTCCTATATCTCGATGTCTTACAGAAATACCTGCAAATACATAACCAATGTCTTACAGAAAACACCTGCAAATGATGAATCTCAACACATAATTCCCAGTTAATGAGAGAATGAGAAGCCTTAACTATACTTGCAGCGTCAACAAAATATGAATTGCTCTCACTTTTGAATCTAGTTTTAGGCTTAAATTTGGAGTCTAGTTTAGATCCATAAGAAATGCAAGTGTGAGCTTAGGTGTGGTTGTGTGTGTGTGCATGTTTAAGTTCAATCTTTAGATTTAAGGTCAAATTCAAGTGTAGATTCAACATAAAATCATCATTTAATGAATAATCTTCTTTAAATTCATCAACATAAAGAAGTTTGTAGTCTTCTGTAACCTCAATATGACTAGATCATTTTTTTTAGGAGATTTAATTCAGGAACCATCTCTTGAAACTCGGATATTTGAGGGAATATCTTTAGTTGAAACTATGGAATCATTGGTTTGACTAGATTGGGATAATCAATATTGTCCTTAACAAAATTCTTATGGAATGGATGTGGTTGGCTTCAGGCTTTCTATTTTGTTGATAATATGGAGGACTTTGTTTATAAAGGCCTGAACATATTTATCATTATAAAGAGGGTTATGAGAATTATGATTTTAGGGTGATGTGCATGGTACTAATCGACATTATTTACCTTAAAGATCTATCTTAAGAGCTTTTCTTATTAGATGTTGTGGGTCAATCAATCTGTATATATACATATATATAGATTCATTTTACTCTTGGGTATAAGTTCACTTGCCTTTTGTGAAATCCCATTGTTATGATGAATCTATTTAGATGCAATGAGAGATGTAAATAGATGTGTTGTAAAATGAAAAGATATACAACCAACGGGTGTGCAACCTAAGCAGAATTATATGAATAAATTATTATGTTGACAACTGAAATTAAAAACATGGAAGATTCAATTTTCACTGCATCAACTCAATTCATACAAGTGTAAATTAAATTTATTCATATCTTGTGGTTCGAAACAAGGAAGATTTGAGCTCATGATATCTCACTTTTAAAGTTAAGTGGAGATAATTTATTCATGTTCATCAAAGAAGAGGTAGGTTTTTATTTGACGCTCAAGTAATGGATATATGGAGTTTTCTAGGCATAGTTCCTATGCATGGCGTGCCAAATAACTCCACGGCTCCACGCTGCTTCTTATGAACAGCAAGGAGTTTTCAACCCAAAGAATGATGGTTGATTTCGATAACCAGTTGTTGTCATTTCGATAACCGGGCGGTTTGTAATTATTTCAGGTGTTTGATTACTGTTTTGGATAGTGTCAGAAATGACAACAATCTAAGGGTGCAAAGTACAAAACAGTAAGGAAACTCAATGTAGGATATGCAGAAAAGGCAAAGGAAAGGAGGAAAGTCTTCCGGGAGGAAATAATCTCGGAAGATTATTGCTTTGATCACAGTGACCGTGGCAAAGAAAATGGTGCACTTTTTTCAGCGTTACACCTTTTCAATTTCAGTCTCAGACTCTCAGCATTGAATTTAGCTTTAATTTAGTGTAACCAATTTGAGAGTTTGGGTTGCACTGGAGCGAATTTTGAAGATGAGGTTCACTGGAGAGGGAAGTATGGATTTTGTGGGTTGTGTTGGGTTTGTAGCTTGGGTAAGGAACTCCTGCTACAACATTTTGCAATGGTTGCATGTAGTTGAAAAAATATATAAGAGGCTTTAAGAGATATTTGAGAGTGGCTCCGAGAGGGTAGAAGTCCAGTGCAAAATAAAACTTGGTATGATGCATTAATGATTAAATTTATCTTTTACCCAAAACCTCAAGCCAAAGAGAGAGGGCTAATTATTATTTTTCTATATAAAGAGTTTTTTTTTTAATTTATCTATTAAAGGACTAAATTAAATATTTTTGTACGCCTTGACCTTCTCTTTCACATGAGTCTTTTATATGGTTCATCATTCTCCCTCAACAAACAAACAAACAAACAAACAAACAAAATTAACATAATCAAGTTCATGTGCTAAAAGCCCACTCATCTTTATGGTTCCAATGTGAGAGTTGCAAATTTTTGTACTATGCTCAAATTTTTGTACTAAAACCCATAAACTGTTTGAACTAATTGATCTCAGTCAAATCAAATGCTCTTAATACTATTTGTTAAATTGTAAACTGGAGGGTGAGAAAAGTTAGGCTTGTTACATTGTTAAATCAATTTTTACCCAAAAACATATGCCTTTGGGAAAGGGTCAATCATTTGATTTTCTTTTACCAATAAATTTTTCACTAATCTTATATGAAATTAAAACCCAATAATTTCAAGCTTTGTAGGTAGAAGTATAGAAGTTTTTTTGGAGATAGAGAAGGGCGATTGGAGAATGGGACAGGGAGGAGATGGGAGGGAGAGCCCTAATACCTCTTTGATAAAGCCTTGGGGTCTCTTACTTACAGGAGAAAATGCCCATAAGAAAAGTTATTAACCAAATTTCTAATAAAATATCATCGCTAAACAAATAGTTCAATATAAATTGAATCAAATATCTGCTAACATAAATTAACTGATTAAATCAACTTGATAATCAATTCTACCAAAGAAGATGCAAGTTTGTCTTGATTGAATTGTTACAATCAATGAAACTCCTAACAACAGAACTCCGGCTAACAATGCACTATAAAATTTAGTATCTGTCTTCAGCAATCCAAAAACTACTAGCCTTTTGTTTTTTAACACAAACTACCACGAAATTTTCTTTTGCTGAAATTAAAAACAAAAATGAAAATAAAGTTCCTGACAGAATTTTTTCAATTTTTCTGGACCAATATTATTTGTAGAATATATCAGGAGGGTCAAATTGGAGAAGTATCATCCCCCAAGCTCTACCTTTTCCTGGCAACAATCATTTATCTTGTAAAATTTCTCTTGAGGGCGGTCCTAGTGATACAAAAGGAGTGGAAGCATCCTCAAGCTTCTCATCAGAGACCAATCCCATCATGGCTAACACTCCCAAACTACCTGAGGTGAGCCATTTTGTTCTCCCAATAGAAAAAGAAGAAAACTCTTCAATCACAATATTATATTAGTTTTTCATTGTTTCTGGTGATCAGGGAACGGAGTATCTGAGACAGCCTGCGGTGGCATCCTCAACTCTTATAGAACTAACTACACGTCTTGACTTCTTTAAAGAACGAAGGTCCCAACTCTTGGAGCAGTTGCATAATCTTGAACTGAATCATGGAATGTCTTCTCAAGGATTTGCATATGATCCTTCCTCCCCCCCTTGGAACAGTCCAAGATGAGATGGTATGAGATGATTCTTCTCTTCTCTTCTGTATTTTCTTCATTGAAGCTCTTTCTGCTGTATTCACCATTTTCGTCTTGTTTTGAAGACTTGTTAGGGTTGTATGAAATGCCTCCACTTACCAATTTGTGACCACTTAGCAATGTAAATTATGTCTAGGTTTTTTTTTTTGGTCCCAGCTTCTGTTGGTTTCTTGTCCTTGAATAGCACTGTTATTGTAAGAATGTTAGGTATATGCTGTTTCTTTTAAATTTTTTGTTAGTATGTAAACATGTACAAATTTATATATAGCTAATCTCTTGCAAACATTCTTGTGCAGCAGTTAACTCATTTAGTCTTCGTTTGGGATGGCTTTCTTACTTCTTTTTAAAGTAGTTTTTTTGTACAAAAATTAAAATTTTTGTACTAAGAAGATGCTTTAAAAAGCAAAAAGAAAGCCGTCCCAAATGAAGCCTTAGGCTTTGTTTGGGACGACTTTTTTACTGCTTCTTAAAATGACTTTTAAGTACAAAAATTAAAATTTTTATACTAGAAAGTCGCTTTAAGAAGCAGTAAAAAGGCCGTCCCAAACGAAGTTTTAGACTTCTTTTGGGATGGTTTTCTTACTAATTTTAAAGTAGTTTTTTATATAAAAAATTATTGAACTAAAAGCTAAAGCCAGACAATCCTACTTAGACAGGTGAAAATTTGGTTAGATAGCCTAATTTATTTTTTGTTATGGCATTTAAAATACTGAATTGGTATTTAAAAGTTCAGTAATATAATTGAATGAATCAATTTTGTTTCAAAATTTATTTAAAAATTAAATATTGTGTAGTTTTCTTGAAGATATAATATTAAATTTTAAAGATGTTTGCGCTTATAAGATTTTGGTTTTGGCATAATTATTTGTTTAAAAGTAAATACTTATTATTATTTGAATATACTATTCAACTGAAACAATTATCCAAAGTGTCAAAAGAAGCAGCTCGAGGAAAAAAAACAACTGAATTCCTTCAGTTTCTGCATAAATGATAGCTTCACATAAAATATCGATCTTCTGGTGATTTTGTTAGAAAAGATGTATTATATCTGATCTATATTAAGAGAAATAGAGGGGGAGCCAAAATAATATTGTTAGAGTATTATAAATAATATTTTTTTTAGATTTAAATGAGAATTTGACTCTTAATATATTATAATGGAGATAAAGATATTCATATAGTTAATCTCAATAGAATTCATTTGGGTTATTTTCTTAATGCTTTTCAAAGCAATTTTTTTAAGTATTAGAAAGTTGTTTTAGGCTTCGTTTGAGATTTTTTTGTTGCTTCTTAAAGTAATTTTTTAGTATAAAAATTTTAATTATTGTACTAAAAAGTTATTTTAAAAAATAATAAAAAAAGTCGTCTCAAACGAAGCCTTAAAAAGCAGTAAAAAAGCTTCCCAAAAAAACATTAGTGGAATAAAGTTAGCTGATTGGATACATTGCATTCTACTTCATAGAAAAATAAAGCTATGCATGATGAAAATTTGGTACTGAATTAACTCTCAGAAGAGTTGAGATGACAATTTTAGCCTAAATTTTAGTTCTTAGGTGGGAAAAATAATCAAATTTTGGGTTATTTTGTTGCAAGCCGAAATCAATTAATCAATTGTGGAAAGTGTTGAACTGATGCCTTTATTCTTAGCTTATGTGCATTGGTGGAAACAAGAATAAAAATTTAAAGTTGTTTATTAACTTTATGCACATCTTTTCATGTATTTTTAGTTTGGAAGTCATAAATAACATTATTCTTGCTGAAAATATATAAATATTAAAAATCTTCTATTCAAAAACTTTAATCTAGATTTAAGCCTAGTGGGATGAATTTTTTGTGGCAATATAAATATATTGGCATGATTAGGAAATATATGGGGATTGTAGCGAAATTAGGGGAGTAAATGAGCCAAGCTAAGCTCGAGTTGTCCATGGTTTAATTAGAAGAAAAAGGATAAAGAATCATTTAATTTAAGAATGTGAGATAATTTTTACACATTTTTAAATATTTTGTTCTTAAAATTCTAAATGTAATGTATGCTAAATGCAATTAATATTAGTATTTGTTAAATAAGCGGACTTGTGAGCTAATGAGTTGGGTTACGACTGGCTGAAGCATGGCTCTTAGCACATCGAGCTCAGCTCATGAGCAATTTATCGAGTCAAGCTCGAGCAAGCTTATGAGTTGGCTTGACTCGCATACACTCCTATGTGAAATCATATCAATATATATAAGAAAATAATTATATACAACAACAACAAGCCTTTATCCCACTATGTGGGGTCGGCTACATGAATACTTTTCTCCACTATCCTATTAAGAATCTAATTCTCATTTAAATCTAATAAAGATAAGTCATTTCTAATACTTTCTATCTAGGTCTTTGTAGGTCTACCTCAACCTCTCTTAACATAAGTCAATTCTAATACATCTACTTTCTTGGGTCATTAGAAGGTCTCCATTTTATTTGCCCAAAGCATCTAAGGTGACTTTCTCTAATCTTATCTTCCACTAGAGCCACTCAAACCTTTTCACATATATGCTCATTTTGTATCATGTCTCTAAGAGTAAAGCCACTCATCCACCTAAGCATATTCATCTCTGTAACACTTAATATTATGCTTCTCTTAATGGCCAACATTCTACATCATAATGTGTTATAGGTCTCACCACCATCTTATAATTTTTTTCCTTAAAGTATGTGAGGGACTTTCTACCCCACAACAAGCCCAATGCATTTCTCTACTTCAACCATCCAACTTGAATTCTATTAATAACATCAACATATATTTCACCATCATTCTGAACAATAGACCCAATATATCTAAAGCAAGTACTCTTATTAATGATTTGATCACCTAAAGTCACAATCCCCCTACTTGATCTATTATTACTAAAATTACACTTCACATATTCAATTTTAGATCTACTCAAACAAAAGCCTTTATATTCTAAGAATGAGCTCCATAATTCAATTTTACCTTCAACTCCCTCTCTAGTATTAACAAATGTCTAGAGAGAACATCCATGATAAAAGTAAAAATATATGGGCTAAGTCTGATTCTTGATGTAATCCAATTAAAATATGAAAATACTTGGTCAAACCACATTGTGTTTGAACACAAGTAATAGTTATACATTCACATTCGTAATGACTTGAATATAAGCATTATTAACCCATTTTTTTCTTGAACTCTCCATAGCACTTTTCTTGGAACCTTTCATATGCTTTCTCTAAATCAATAATATCATATGTAGATCCTCCTTATTCTATATATACTTCTCCATCAAGCATCCCAATAAATATATAGCTTCCATAGTAGACTTATCTGGCATGAATCCAAATTGATTTTGAGAAACATTAGTATCACGCCGCAACCTATGCTCCATAAGTCTCTCCCATAGGTTTAAAATAAAACAAATTAATTTAATTCCTCTATAATTCGCACAATCTTGTGTATTACTTTTATTCTTAAAAATTAGAATCAACACACTCATTCTTCACTCATTTGACATCCTTTTAGTGTTAAAAATAATATTAAAAAGTTTAATAAGCCAAGAAATTTCTTCATCTTCTAAGTATTTCCACACCTCTATTGGGATATCATCAGATCCAACAACTTTTCTACCCTTCATTTCTTTAAATATTCTCTAACTTCAGTTTCACTAATACGCCAATAAAAATAAAAATCATTATTTTCATTTAGAGTGATAAATTTTCTAAAGTGAATCATATTCTCGCAGCCTTTAATTATTGAAAAGTTTAGCAAAAAACTCATCCACCTTTGTTGAATATCCTCGTTAATAAAAGCAGCTTTTGATCTTCATCCTTAATACACTTTACTTCAACTAAATCCTCACTACTGTTATATCTTTATTTGACTAACTTATACATATATCTCACTCTCCTTAGTATCTAATTTATTATATAAATTATTAAAAGCTAAAAACTTTGCATAGTAAATTGCTTTCTTATACTCTTTACAAGCCTCCTTATATCTTCTCCAATTATTAAAATTTTGCATCTTAATCAAAATTTCCAACAATGTATACTATAGAAAATAATTATGTATAATATAAAAATATTAAGCTTGAATTCTCTTCCAACAATGTATACTACAGAAAAAGAATGAAATGCTTCTCTATTTGTCTTCACAACAACCAATAAATCATCTATAAAAAGAAGTTGAGAAATAAACATTTTGTTGATGGTAATAGGATACAAATCTTAAATAGACAACTCATAATCCAAAAGGCAAGACAAGCCATTCATAGATATGGTAAACATGAAATGGAAGAAAGGACATCCATGTTTGAACCATTAGTGAATTTGAAGAAACCATTTGTTTCACTATCTAAATATGACTATTCTAAGAAATAAATATTTTGTTATGTTACATAGGGAGATTGGTCTAAAATAGACAAAAAAAAAAAAGTAGCTATGAAATAGATAGCATAACATTTGTCTTCTAAAAAAATTGCGTCCCTTTAATGCACCACTAGATGTTTTGTAGTGAGGGGCTATTTGGTTGCTAGAATTTTGAATTTAGAAAATATTTCAATACAATACCATATAAAGAAAATATAGTGCATTTAAAATTTAGGGGTTTGTTTTCTTATTTTTGGCTAGAACAAATGAAAAAAATAAAGATAAATAATAATAATAATAATAAGGCATAGGGCACGAGATAAATCTCGCACGGCAGTAGGTATCAAAAACAATTGCGAAGGAAGCTCACTGGGGATGTATGAGGGAGTTAACGATGTGAGGAGCATAGGAGATTTTGCATGGATATTGTTTATAGGAAAGAGATCATGCGACCGATGGTGTGTGAAGGGTAAGAAGAGGCTGCAACAAGAGTTTGTGTGAGGATATATTAATGAGATCGAGGGTGTGTAATGGAGTAGGATCATGAATAGAGCTCGCTCATGATAGGGATCTATAGGATCCACGTCGTGTGTGAAGGAAAAGAAGTTGGGATAGTAACTTGTATGAGGGACAATCACAATGTATTATAAAATAATAATATTCAAATAGTTTTCAAATAAATAAGAATGAGTTACTAATGATCAGTTTCAATTAACTTTATCTAAAATATACTTTATATTTAATTATCAAACAATCAAAAGCTTAAAAGGACTGTACGTTAAATTTAATTAAGTAAAAGTAGAATAGTACTAATAATAATAATAATAATTAAAATAAAAATAATAAGGATCATAAACCTAAATTGGATTCACAATTTCATGTTTTCTCATTATTTTTTAAACTATTTTTTATATTTTATTCCATTTAATAATTTTTTTATATTCAATTTATTTTTAAAGCAGCACAATAAAAAATATTTTTTTTTTTCAATGTAAATTTTTTAATTTTATAATAAAAAATCATAAAATGATTTTATATTTATAAAAATATTTATAATTATCTTTAAATTTAATATGATTAATATTTAAAAAAATTATTTAAATAATAATAATATATATACAATTTTAAAGTAATATAAATTTATCATTATAATTTTTTGTTTCATTAAAAAGAAAAAAATTACAAGTTTTATAAGTTCTAATAAATCGAATAATATAAGTAATAATAAATTTTGAGTAATTAATTTTTTTTTTAGTAAAAATAATACACAACATGTGAGACTACACATATGATGAAATGGTCCTCCCTTAGTGGACATCTTTTCTTAATATTTATTGTAAAATCCTCTATTGAAAAAGGTACCCTTATATTATCACCCTTTTTCTTTCAATAATATTGTAACATTATGATAGTCTAGCAAGCTATAGACATGGAAAGGCATATGAACTCCCAAAAATCTACATCCAATGAGTCCCAATGCAATATGAGACAACTTTCTCATAGAATAAAAAAATTATACTTTCTCATAGAATAAAAAAATTATCTCGAATGAAGCCTAATTTAGGCTTCATTTGGGACAACTTTCTTATTGCTTCTCAAAGCAACTAGAAAGCTGCTTTAAGAAGCAGCAAAAACCGGCCCCAAACGAAGCTTAGTTTACCTTAAACCATTTAGGGGCTTTGCTCATGCCCATAAAATAGAATACTATAAGCAATTTGTTGTTAGCTTCTATGAGATTTTAATGATCCATATTATGGTTAACAAAATTTGAGTGGTAGATTGCAATAATGCTCCAACTTGCTAAGTGAAATCTTGTTACATAATACCTAATAATATTAATAAAAATTTTATTTGAAATTTGAAGAATAATACAGAAAGCTCTTATGTGACAACTTTATTTAATTAAACAAGACAAAAACCTATTCTAAAATAAAAGGGATAAGAATTCATACAAAGTAAAAATTAAATCAAAAAATTATTTAATCAATTTATTTAATCCGTTAATAGAATCCTCAAAGCCGATGCTAAATATTTGATAAAAATTTAAGAGAATGAACAATAAAAATAAGAGGAATTGCATAAAAAATAATTATAAAATACCTATTTACAAAACAAATTCCTATTTTATCCCTTTTTTTTTTCTTTTTACTTGTCCAATCAAATCATTAAAATTTTGATAAAAACAAAAAATATATGTTGAGACAACTTTCACAATGCTTTGCTATTTATATCACAATTAATCATTTTTTAGCAATTTATTTTATTATTTTCTTATTTTTAAATAAAAAACATTTTATAAGCAATTCTACTAACATATAAATAATATAAAAATATGCTATTCATTTTATATATAAAAATATTTATTTATTTTTAACAGTCATATCTTTAAAAAAATTATTTTTCCTTGCAATAATTTCACAATCATTTTCATTAAAAATTGAAACCATCTAAAAAACCGTTTATTTTCATATTTCAAAATAAAGTCATCACCTGCTGAGACAGTTAAATGTTTTATATCCAATTTATTTGCTCATCACTTGATGTTGCTATGAAGGCATGAACTGAATCCTTAAAACGGATTTAACTTGGCAAGTGAGTTTTGAGGTTTGAACAAATTGTTATTTTTAAAAATCTCTAATTTTGGAGAGATTATTAGGTGCGCAGTGGGGACGGAGAGAACCGTCCGCAACAAGCATTGGCAGAAGCTCGGTACCGATTACCCCCCACTATTTGTGCGGACGGTGTGCACTCCGCATCTAATAATTTTTTCTAGTTTTGGGGGCAGTTTTGTAACATGAATGGAATGTTTGTATATAGCTGAAGCTCTCAACTTTTTTTTTTCTAGGTGCAATTAATTTATCAACTTTCGTTTTATCACAATTGTTGATATTTTTGTATTTGTAATGTATAAAGTGGCTGTTTGAATTCTGTTTTCATTATTAAATATGCTGGAGAGAGAGAGAGATAGAGAGAGAGAGAGAGAGAGAGAGAGAGAGAGAGAGAGTTAATTTATGTAGTTAACAGGTGATTTGTAGCTCGTTCCAGCCCTGCGGAATCACATTCATGGCTGTTAGGGTTATTTTAAACAATGTAACGATGAGTGCTTCATTTCTATAACATGACAACGGTTATAACCGCTTCTACGTCGAAGTTCTACCCCACCGGTCCTTAAACCGTCGCTGAATATCTTTACAGTATATTGTAATCACGACGGACATCCAACAGAACTAAATCCGCTGCAAAAATATTAGTGGCTGGTAAGACCACCAGTAAAAAGTTATGCTGCAAAAGCCTGATTTTTTTATAGTTGTAGAATCACATATTATCTATTAAGTCAACAATTATTGTCAAAATGTCTCAAATACGATAGGTTAAATTTCAAAAATCAAAATAAGCATTAGTTAAAAGTTTCATTTAAAATTTCATTGGGATGATTTTATTAATGTTTCTTAAAACAATTTTTTATATTAAAAAACAATTTAAAAAAATATTAAAAAATCAACACAAACGAAACCTAAGACAACTTTCTTATTGCTTTTGAAAACAATTTTTAGTACAAAAATTTATTAAAAATAAAGAAAAAAATATTGATTAAAATTATAGCTGCTGGGAAGAACACATTCTATGTGCGTACCAATTTGAAGTTTTGACTATCAAATAAGTGATCTTCAATTTAAAATTTGCATATTTAATGTATGTAAGTTTGTCTTCATTGACTCAAACCCCTAAAAAAAAACATTTTTACATACATACCACATTATATCATATCATTTATATATATAACGCTCAAATTTTTAATATTTCATACTTATTACTTATAACCCATAGATCAAATATGAATGCACAAAAAAAATTAATAAAATTTGTAATGTAGCATGGTTGCAGGAGCCAAACCTCCTTCATGTCAGGAGACGGGTGCACAAACAAAATTAATAAAATTTGTTCAGGAGGGCAATTGCCTTGCCTAAAAAATTCATTATATTATTTTTTAAATAATTTGTCCCTCTCTATCTATTTTTTTATTTTTATTACAAAAAATTTTAAGCAATTAACCCTTACCCCTCCCTTCAAAATTTTAAAATACTATGATCTTTATTCAATTGCCCCAAACAATTATTTTATTTATTCATTTGAATTCCAAATATATCATTACAACCAAAATTTGTTTCAAGGGCCTTGTAAGAGCGCTGCCCCTTAACCCTTAATATATCTACAAAACATATAACGATCAATGATATGAACAAATAGATATTGCTATTGACCAAATTTCTTATAATAAAAGGTTAAGCTAAATTCTAGGCAACACAACAATAAATTAAGATTGATTCCGACTCTATATATATGTTATAAATAAAATATAAGACTAGCATATTTGGCATTAAAGTTAATTATAGGTAGTAAGCATGAAATATTAAATTTTAGACGTTATATACATAAATAATATGATATAAAATGATATATATATAAATCCAATCAAACTAACAGATAACTGCCAACTCAGTATTTCAATATCAAGCCATTCAAGGTCATAAAATAGCACTTATAACCCTCCATGCATCTAAAAGTATGATCATCCATCTGCTGGAAAACAAGTTTTTAAGTTTCAGACTGAATCAACTGAACACTTACTAGAAATTCACCATTTTGTCTGTTTCTCTTCTTTGTAGAATGGGCCAAATAGAAGAACCTAAGACAAACCAACAATATATTCTTGAAGAGGCCCTCGACAGGAAAGAAGAAGGAAAAGCTTGCGAAGTTATAGGTGAAGCAACACGCAACAAAGCAGTAACATAATGTTCCCATCATTATATATAGTAAGTTTTTTTGCAGCAAATTACAACATCGACAACATGGCCATAATGTCAGACACCCACATTTTTTCTGCATGTGAAGAAAGTACAACAAAATAATAGAAACACCTAACCGTTGGAGAATCAAACCAAAAGCATCAGTAATAATTGAGGTTTTTAATGAAAGCTACCATGCGCAATGCTACAACAAGATTTTTCACGTTAAGCTATTGTCATACAGGCTTGTTTAATGGATATTATCGAATGCTCTATCTCACCCTTACAAGAGTTGTCATGCCTTTAGGTGTGGCAATTCTATAAGAAGAGTGACAAAAAATTTAGATTTTATTTGGGATGACTTTGACTTTGTTCCTGCTTCTTAAAACAACTTTTTAGTATAAATTTTAAACTAAAAAACTGCTTTAAGTAACAATAAAAAAACAGTCCCAAACAAAGTGTTATAATTGTGATTTGTCTGATTATCATATTTAGCCTAATCTAATTATTTGGAGTTGATTTTAGGAATCCTTGTTATCTATTCCAACATAGGAATTAATTATGTTGATGTGTTAAGTGTGTTCCACGCAAAATCATTTTGAACATCTATCCAAATGATTATATGTCTACCAAATCTCCCACTTAATGCATTAACTCTAATGTCATCTACTAGTCCAAGGGGTGCATTATCTACAATTTGTTCTATATGTCCAAACTATTTACCTTCTTAATTTCTATAATAGAATATTTTTTTATCCTACATAACTTTCTTAGATCCATCTTGTTATTCTCATTTCTGTTGCACTTAACCTAATTTTTAATGATTTTTTAGTCCTAAAAGTATAATTCATGCATACAACATCATCAAACCAACCCACCATGCCGAGGTAACAAATTATATCAAGTTATACTATAAATTTTCAATTGGCATGAAAGATCATGTCCCCTCTTCCATGCCATTATGAAAAACTTTAAATAAATCAAATATATTTAAGTCAATTAAAGACAAACTCACATACGTTTAATTCATAGCCAAAACTCCAACCAATAGATAAAGATGAGCTACGATGATAGGCAAGTGCAAACACATGGTGAATTCTTAGACAGGCATTTTGAGTTAGTGCATTGAATGGATCCTCCTCAACCACAAAAAGTAAATAAAAATCTCATTCAAGTATTACGAAAAGTAGCTAATTAACGTTAGAGCAACTAAGCAAACACGGTCATTGTGATATGCTTAACAATCATTCACAATAGAGACGAGAAAAATGAAAGACCCTGAAGGTTAAGATGAGAAAACAACCGAAAAGCTAAATGATGTGGTTCTTAACGATGAAAGGAACGTGAAGTAATGACTATATATGAATTTTAGTACCAAGGATTTAAGACTTCGACTACGGTGAGCGGACTTCTCACAATCAGAAGTTTCCTCCTGCAAAACTTTGAAGATAACGTTGGAAAATTTAGTACCATACAAAAGAAAGAAAAAAAAAAACTATTTTTCAACCAAAATATTTCGCAGGAAACCAGAAAAATTGGTTGGTAACAAGATGATTCTAGCTGAAGAGTAAGATCCCAGCTCCGTTTAGATGTTCCTCCCACACTCTTTTTCGGCTTTGTTGGTGTGGCTCATTTTTTTTACTTAGAACATATTGCTATTGGATCGGCCACACTCATTTTTTTGGCTTTGTTGGTGTGGCTCATCTCCTTGTTAACAACTAATTCTACACTAATATAATAAAAAAGTCATTATAAGTATAAAACATAGAAAATTGAAGATTAAAAAGTATGCTACAGGTATGACCAAAAACCCAAAGGCAAGTCAGAATGCAGGACGACAGATAATAAAAAGCATTAACACATAATATAACGAAAACAAAAAATCATTCGCAATTGTCTTCCTGGTAGAAATTACAAACCCATCGAAGAAAAAAAAAATTATCATAGAAGAAAACAGAAACAAGACTGCTTACAAAGCTCAGAAATGGTAGACGATAAATGCAGTTTGCTTCAAATCACAGTTCATGGCTGCATGTACATAATTAGTAAGGATATCTTGTTCGCTAGGAACAAAATAATAAAGACAACTAAAATTTTGAATTCAGCTTTGTTAGAATCTAGGATGTGAAGATGTTGAAAATTTCTCAATAAAAAAAGATCTCTTAAACCTTACTATTCTATTTATTTTGAATAAAATTAAAGTCAACATACATGTTCAGGCACTATACTAAAATATTTACTATCAGAAAGTCTCAGAAAAAGGACAATACTGAGAATATTTGTAGTGAGGAAATGAAATCACAGCTACTTTTAAAACTTCATAAACTGGCATTTAACTAAATCAAGTAAGAAACAAATGGAGTATATCAAGCCTTTAGGAACAGTAAGACAAAACTAAGAATCAACAATTTAATATTAAACAAATGCAATCAACCAACGTAACTACTTAAAAAATCAAAACCACAATAAATAAATCATTGCAGGCTACAACATTAATAAAGCAAAAGCTGATGAAAAACTACAAATGCATAACCAAGTAAGGAATTGCCACTAAGAGCATCTCCAACCGAAAAACCCACTTTCCACTCCAAAATACATTAAAAATCCAAAATAAGTTAATTCGTCTCCAATCGAACTCAATTTCATATGCTTCTTCATCTCGCTGCCAAAAGTAACCGTCTTTCTCCTCTTTCGTGCACTTTCTCGACAAATCCCAAACATGCAGAAAAAATAACATGTTTATGCGACGTCAACCAATATTGACATCGCCCTGCTCTCTCCCAGAGAATAGCGGGAGACAATGCGTTCGGTTGGATCATTTGGCACGGCTATTGCATGTATGCTTTCCGATTACGGATGGTCTAAATAGACATTCCAACACAAGTAAATGCAGACAAAGCCCGGTATGAATAAAAGGCAAAATGCATGACATTATCAAACATAATTTCATAAACTCTATCACTCGTAAATGACACAATAAATAAGGCAACTGAGCCCCCTCAGAAAAGAAGAAATTAAATCCTCCGCCGTACTTAGAGAGTTAGAGTATGGACTGTGTAGAGAGTAAAGCTGGCAAGTTTTCTTAAAGGCCTTGTAAGGTCTTCACTACACCAAACAAAAGTTGCGATCAATGATACAAGTTCCAAGGACATGCTGTACAACAAGAAAACATTTATAAAATCTCGAGTCATGGCAAATACATTCCAGTGGAGCCAATATTACTTTATATGTATAGGGGTAATCTCTTGTGTAACATCAAAATTCTAAATAATTAAAAAAAAAAATATTATTTTTGAAAATTTCTATTTATAATAATCACTCAACAATCAACTTTTCTTTTCAATGATTGTTAATTTTATATAATTTAAATGCATCATGGTCAAAAACACAAAGTTCAACGGTTCCTTTTAAAAACTATAAACATGTATTCAGTAACAAAGGGAAAGACAATTGTAGTTTTGACTTTCGATTATCATTTTGTCATAAAATTTTCGGCGTTTATAGCACTTCCCCATACAAGTGTAATCGTTGAATAAAATAAATAGTATTCGTTGAAATATTCTTCCTCAAATCTAACATAGTCAAAGAATATAACAATCATTACGGAGAAGTTCAAAAGAGAGCGCATGTCAGTCAAACAAACAGCAATATCACATGAAAAAGGTGACATAAATCGAGCAGCTCATGCAGGTTTAAACAAGTAATCATTTATTTAATCCAGCAATAGTTCCATTTGCAAAAATATGAAGAGCAGGAGAGAATAAAAGCAGTTTTTCTAGCCAGCTGTTATTCAGAATTAATAATAATAAAGAAGGAAGCAAGCAGTTGCAGACTGAGCCAGATGAACCAATATCGCCGCCTACAAATTACACAAAGAATGAAGCAAGCCAACTCCATTATTCGTGCGAGAGAAAAAAGTTCAATTTATTGCGTTACCAAACGCTGCGCCACCCAGCAGTCCACCCAAGCCGTACATGTCGGAGTGAGGTACGTTCCGTACACCGCCGCCACCAAGATGGAGTTCCGAGAAGTTGGGAATAGCGTTGCTTGTATTGTTGACATTATTATTCTCAACATCAGCTGCCGTAGATGTTCCGGTGAGGTCGGTGCAAATTCCTTCATCGAAGCCTTGGTTGTAAAGAAATCCCTTAAAGACGTGGCCTCCGATATTCACCTTCGCATGATAAGCATACTCGTCTTCTCCGTCATCGATGGATGTAACTCTCACACACTTAAACACAGCCGGCGCTCGCACGTGCCCTGGTAAGTTCTCCCGGAAGCTCGGATCTGGAAAAAAAAAAAAACAAGCTTTGAGATAAAGTTGAAGGAAGAAGAAAAGAAATGATTTTATATAGCGGTACGAGGTAGTCGCCCTGGTGGCTTGAGCCGGTGTCGAAGCTACGAGGGGGAGTAGTGTTGGAGTTAGACGCGTGGGAAGTGGTGGTTGTATGAGAAGAGAAGAGACGGGGCTTCTTTAGAACTGAGGTGGGAGGGGAGGAGGCGGCGTTGGCGGATTCGGAAGCGATGAGGTGGCGCTCACGCCGGCGGGCGGCTGAAACCCAGGTGCTTCTGATGTGGGTCGAGCAATCAAAGCCGCGGCTTTTGCAGCATGTGCGGCATCGGCGGTGACTGCAATCCTTCTTGGCCTGGTTGCCGCAGTCTTGGCAAGTGGAGGGTCCCCCAGCTACAAAGAGGATGCCGGAGGACTCCAGTACTGATGAGGGTTTCTGAAAGTAGGATGTAGTGGAACTAGGGTTAGGGTTTTGAGTAGGCGCAGGCGGTTGAGGTGAAGCAATAAGCGGCTGGGATTGCCAGAACTGGATCTTGGATGAGCGGGAGGAGTCATCGTCGACGAGGTAGGGAGCGGCGGTAAGTCGGGGGATGACCGAGTGGGCCTCCGCGCTTGAGTGGAACGGTTCGTGGTGCGCCGCCACCGCCGCTGGGTGGAAGGACGTGGCAGGGCCCACTACGTAGACGTCGCGAAGGCCAACCATCTCTGCTATGCCGTAGTTGACTGTCTGTCGGCCAGCCGCCGAAGAGCTCGGCGCCGCCCATAATCCTGCTCCTCCGCTGCCACTTGCGGCGGCGGGAGGCTCCGCCTCCAGCATTGAAGCCGAGACAGAGATCATCCCCCCTCGCGGAAGCGGAGGATGCCACCCAGTCCGCAAAAGCTCCGTTGTCCGATGGGAATCGCTTTCCCGAAGCCACCACGCCGGTTCAATTAGCGAGATCTGCGCCGCTTTATGTACTCCTCTCTCTCCTCTCTCCCTCCCTTTCTCAGTCCTATTCTAAACTCTACGATTACCTATGAGCGCAGCGCGCCTGTCAAAAATCATTTAAAAAAAGAAAAGCTTGGAGATCTGATTGGAGGAGAGGAGAAATAGTGGGTGGCGACTGATCGATCTGGAAAACTATGAAATTCCTTGGCGATCTTCTCGCTAGCTCTCTCCCTTCTATTCCTTTTTCCCCTCTCTCTCTCCTGCTTCCTTTTTCTGATTTCTGTTCTGCTCCTGCTCTGCCGCCTGACCTCTCCTGCAGCAGCTAAAAGCTAAGCAGCTCTGCTTTCTTCATTTCTCACACGCGCGCACACTCTCTCTCTAACATCGGCAAGATCGGGTTTTGTCTGTTGGCTTGGCATGGCGTGGAGGTGAAGAGAGAGGGAGAGGACATTATTATTATCCGCGGCGGTCACGTGATGGATGTGGAAGAGATGGGGGGATGGAAGCGCGGCTGGGTTCAGAAGAAAGCCGGTCGAGAGCGACACGTGCAGAGAAAAATGCCACTCCTCATCAGATTGGGACCGCCCTGATTCCTTGCGCATCCGACCCGAACGGATACCCACTTCGAGCTTCCGAAAGTTACTGCTGTTATTAAATTTTTTTTCTTTAAAATCCTTAATCCTCGCTACTGCTCACTAGACAAAAATTAAGAGGAAAAATTAAAACATGAGAGCGAGAGATCCCACCTAATTACCATCAGAAAAAAAAAATCTATAAAAATATCTAGGGAGGCCGGGAGCCATTACCCAAAAAGAAGATCAAGAATTGTAGGATCTTGAAAAACCAACGATTGCTGTAAAAATTTATTCCTGCAACAAGAAAGCAAAGCAAGCAAGAGCATAGCAAAAATTATAACATAATAATGGCAATGCATAGGAACAGAGAACAACAAAGGAAATGGCACTCAGTAATAAAATGAAACAGTAAACCTCGGACCAGAGTAGAAGAAATTGGAACCCATGAGTAATCCATAGATTCAACACAGAGATCCACAAACAACACAAGACAACAATTAGAAAGGAAGAAATTTGAGAACAGAGAAAAAAATAGCAAACAACCACACCAGGAAGTAGGTGTGTCGATATTGGACATGACCCAAAAACCCAACACGAACCCGACATGAAAATTTTGGGTCCGGGTCAACCCGAACCTGAAACTGGTCGGGTTCGGGTCTTGATTTTCGATCAGTTTGAAATTCCGGGTTGGGTTCGGGTTTACCAGGAAACCCGATTTTGACCCGACATCCAGCAAGGAATCCGAACCCGAACGAAAAAGCGCACAAAAGGGAGAAACTTTCCTTCACAGTGAGCAAACTCCCCTCGTTGCTTCCGATCAAAATGTTGTAACTCCCAATCCGAATGGAAGGGAACGTTGTTAAAGGCACAAAGTCGAACAACACACGAAAGGGAGAAAGTTTCTTTCACAGCGAGCGAACTCCCCTCGTTGCTTCAATGCTTCCTATCAAAATGTTGTAACTTCCGATCCGAATGGAAGGGAACGTCCTCCAAGGAGCGAAGTCGAACAGCGCAAGAAAGGGAGAAAGTTTCCTTCACAGCGAGCGAACTCTCCTCATTGCTTCCGATCAAAATGTTGTAACTTTTGATCCGAATGGAAGTGAACGTCATCCAAGGAGCGAAGCCGAACAGCGCACTAGAGAAAGTTTCCTTCACAACGAGCGAACTCCCCTGGTTGCTTCCGATCAAAATGTTGGAACTTCCGACCCGATTGGAAGGGAACGTCGTCCAAGGAGCGAAGTCATGGGCGGATTTAGGGGGAGCCCAGGGGGCACATGTCTCCATCTTCACATTACTAGTTTTTTTTAATTAAAAATTTTATCAAATTTTTTTTTATATTTTAAAAGCTCAAATTCTAATTTATAGGAGATTTATGTAATTAAAGCCAACAAATTACATTATAGGAGAATTATAATATTTTAATTTAAATAAAGTGGCTTAAACTATGTGTATTATACATTTTTATATATTTTTTATATACTTTTATAATAATAAGATGTAGTTTTTTTATATATTTATTGTTTTTAAAATATTTTTTAGTTATATTTTTATTTAAATTAGAATGAAAATATACGGTAGAAGAGTAGTTGAAATAAATTAGTATGATAATATATAATTTAAATAAATTTGTGTTGAAATTAATTTATATGAGCATGACGATAAGTCTTTTTTCTTATCATGGAATTTATCTTCTTATAATTAAAAAATTAAAAAAATTAAAACAATAATATCAATTTCAAGCTAAAATGAAAAAACTTGAGGATATTTTTAAACTCAAAACTTTGTGCCCCGCAGATAAAAATTCGTAGCTCCGCCACTATGAGAAGTTAAACAACGCACGAAAGGGAATAGGTTTTCTTCACGGCGAGCGAAATCCCGTCATTGCTTCCGATCAAAATGTTGTAACTTCTGATTTCGACTGGAAGGGAATGTCGTCGAAGAGCGAACTATGTCGATTGAGTTCGGGTTGACTCGAACATTGCCAGGTTAGTTTCGGGTGGACCCAAACCCGACTCGTGACCCAATTTTAACAGCCCTACCAGCAAGCAATATGATGATGAGATGGAATGCCCACCAAAACACGGGAAGATGATTGCAACATAGAGCATGCATAATGAACATAAAAGAAAATAAGGCAAGATACAGCCACAATTAGCAAACGATAGGAAATCCAACATCATTCAAAAGGAAACCATATTTAACATAGTATCTTAATCTTACTTAGCTTATAAATAAATAAAACAAATTAAGATCCACATAAGAACAAAGAGAGCATTGCAATAAGCATATAGAATCTGATAAGCAGAACTGATAAGCCTTTGAACTTATCCTGCTTTAGCCGTTTGTGCAGCCACTACTCTGACTTGTCATACTTATGCTTGTACCTTTTTTAATCCTCACCTCTACTTTACAACTGCTTAATCAAACGGCTCAGGTTGAGGGCGTTTTGATATATCTTGTAACAGGGCTTTCGGTACAAGCAGATAATGAAAAGCTTTCCCTGTTATCTATTTTCTTCTTCCTGTTTTATCTTTCTCTGCAGGTTCAAGCTTGAGAGAAGCTCCAGCTGATTCAAGTCTTCATGGTATCAGAGCATCCAGGTTCGGGTCGTTGAACTAAGTGTTGCTGATTTCTTCTGTCTATTCTCAAAATGAGCTCAGCCGAATCTGGAACCAACGTCTCCTCAGTTTCTTCTCAAACTCCGGTAAAAATGAGCGAAGCAGTTATTCCGCCTCAACTCAAATTTCTGATGCTCAACATAAAATCTGTGTTGAACACTCAGTTAAACACAGATAATTATCTTATGTGGAAATCCCAAGTGTTAAAGCTTTTCACCGCCAATGGATTTGACGGTTATCTGGACGGAACTACACCGAAGCCAGAAAAACACATCGTGAAGGCGACTGGTGAAATTGCTTCTAATCCTCATTATCAAACTTGGATCCTTATAGATCAAAATTTATCTGCTGCTTTGTATTCGACTGTTTCTGCAAATCTCCTGCCCTACATTTTAAATTTGGATTCCTGCGCTGATATTTGGCTCACGATTGAACGGCGGCTGCAATCATCCAATCGTTCTAGAATGCTGCAGTTAAAGAACGAATTACATCATATTTCTATGAAAGATAGAACGATGATGCAGTATCTTTCGGACATTAAGAGCAAGTGCGACGCCATTGCTTCTTCGGGTACGCCGTTGGATCCTGAAGATATTATAATGTATACGCTAAATGGATTGCCATCGGGCTATCAAGCGTTCAAAACTTACATTCGAGCGAGTCCTCAATCTATTAAGCTGGATGATTTTTATGCATTACTATGCAGTGAGGAAGTTAATCTCGCGGCTGAAGCAGCTCGTGAAACCCAATTACTTCCATCCAACGATTCACACGTTTGCTTTGACAGCTTCTCGTGGTCGCGGTCGTTTCCGCTCAAACAGAGGACGCGGACGCTTCATCCAGTCAAATTCACAACCTGTGCAGCAAGATGTTCGAACATCTGGACGGACAACCAACAACTATGTCGAGTGTCAAATTTGTCGTAAGCCAGGACATTCTGCCTTTAAGTGTTGGCATCGAACTAATTTGCAGTATCAACCCGCAGCTTCTTCGGCATTTGTTGCAAGTTCGGCGTCTGAGACAAATGATTGGGTTTTAGATTCTGGAGCAACGTCTCACCTCACTCCTGATCTTACGCAGCTGCAACATCCACAACATTATATGGGAGCACAACAGGTGCAGATAGGGAATGGAGACATGCTACCGATTACACATTCTGGTCAAGGAATATTACCGACTCCAAATCGTAAGATTCTTTTGAAACCATTGCTTCATGTTCCTTCCATTTCACATAATCTGGTTTCAATTCATCAATTAGTCCGTAATAATTCTTGTTCTGTTGTTTTTGACAAATCCGGCTTTGTTATCAAGGATTTGAAGAACAATCAAATTCTTCTTCAAGGACCACCTCGTCACGGCCTCTATAGGTTCCAAACTTCACAACTGTCCAGCCATACTTCACCACCAACCAGTTCTTCTCCTATTGTTCTTCTCAGCAATCTCTGGCATCGTCGCTTGGGTCATCCGTCGTCTTCAACACAAGCGGATTTATCTTCCATTTTTCGCACATCTTTGTCTAGTTTTCATTGTAAATCTTGTGCACTCTCAAAGAGTCACAAACTTCCGTTTTCTCTCGTATTTCAAATTGTAGCAAGAAACCTTTAGATTTGATACATACTGATGTATGGGGTCCATCCCCAATTTTGTCAAATCAAGGATATAAATATTATATACTTTTTGTTGATGACTATTCTCGTTATTGTTGGGTGTTTCCAATGCGTTTCAAATCCGAAGCTCATTCAAAATTTCTTATTTTTAAAGCATCTGTGGAAAATCAATTTAACAATTCCATTAAAATACTTCGTTCTGATAATGGTGGGGAATTTGTAAATGCCTCCTTTCGAACTACTTTACAAAATGCTGGCATTATTCATCAACTCTCTTGCCCCTACACACCAGAACAGAATGGTATTGCTGAGAGGAAACACCGGCATATCATTGAAACTCTACGCAGTCTTATACATGATGCACACATTCCTTATTCCTTCTGGCCTGATACTTTGCTCACTACCATTTTTCTTTTTAAATCGTCTTCCCATCTCTCCAATTCCTAAGATTTCTCCTTTTCAACGTCTTTATCATAAGCCACCAGATTATTCCTTTTTCAAAACTTTCGGCTGCTTATGTTACCCATGGTTGCCCAACCTTCCTAAGAACAAATTTGATCCCAAATCTTCTCCTTGTGTTTTCCTTGGTTATGCCTCAAATTCTAAAGGCTACAAATGCTACAATTTGGAATCACAGAAAATTTTCATTTCTCGTCATGTTAAATTCTTTGAGCATATTTTTCCCTTTCAAACTTTACATCAAACACTTCCTCCTTCTACTACTTCTTCTTTAAACTACTCCCTTAACATTAGTTCCACTCACTTCTCAACAATTCCCAACTTCCTCCAGCTCTATTTCTACTTCTGATACTCTAAGCCAGCCGGTTTCTCCACAGAACATTCCTTCCAATCTCCCGGATACAACTTCAGCTGATCCCATACCTTCTGCCTCTACTACTTCTCCTATACTTCCTCAGCCGACGCATCAGATGCTTACCCGTTTCAAAACAGGAAGCTTAAAACCCAAACAAATTATAAGCATGTCTCATTCTCTAACACCTCAGGATCCATCTTGCTATACACAGGCGTCCAAACAATTGATTTGGCGCCAAGCCATGTCAAATGAATTTGATGCTTTACAAGCACAAGGTACATGGATTCTGGTACCTCCTTCTCCTACTCAAAATGTGCTCGGCTCGAAGTGGATTTATAAAACAAAATATAATGCTGATGGATCTATTGCTAGGCACAAAGCTCGCTTAGTAGCTCAAGGTTTTAAACAAGAATATGGGTTGGATTATTTAGAAACCTTCAGTCCAGTTGCCAAATTTCCCACGATCCGCATTTTTCTTACTGTTGCCGTGACTCGTAAATGGAACATTCTCCAACTGGACGTTTCTAATGCCTTCTTACATGGTGATCTCACTGATACAGTTTATATGTCTCAACCGATTGGGTTTATTGATAAGGCATATCCAAATCATGTATGTCTTTTAAAAAAATCAATCTATGGATTGAAACAATCGCCAAGACAGTGGTTTGCAAAGTTTTCTTCTCATCTGCTCAGTTTCGGTTTTCAACCAAGTTCGGCTGATCCTTCGCTCTTGCTGTACCGCAAAGAAGCCAAATGTTTGTTCATCCTAATCTATGTGGATGACATATTACTAACTGGTGATGATGATGATCTTATTCAGCGGCTTTTAACCACACTTCAACAGCATTTCAGCATTAAAAATCTTGGCTGCATTCATCACTTTCTCGGCATTCAGGTAGAACCGGCACAACAAGGATTAATCTTATCACAGACGTCCTATGCTACCAATATTCTAACGCGGGCTGGTATGGATAATTGTAAATCTTTATCTACACCAGTAGCTCTTAAAACTACTATGCCGTTAGATGCTGATGCTTCATTTCACAATCCTGATTTATACAAACATCTTGTTGGCTCCTTGCAATATTTAACTGTCACGAGACCCGACATCTCCTTTACAGTTAATAAACTGTGTCAATTTATGCACAACCCTTCGAATGGACATTTCTACTTACTCAAGCGGCTTCTCTCCGATATCTTAAAGGCACATTAGCCTTTGGTCTTCTCATTCAACCAACTGAATTATCTCTTTCCGCCTTTTCGGACTCTGATTGGGCTGGAGATCCAATAGACCGCAAATCAACCACTGGCTATTGTGCCTATCTTGGTCACAATCTCATTTCTTGGCAGGTCAAAAAGCAGAAAACTGTTGCTCGTTCTTCTACTGAGGCCGAGTACAGATCGTTGGCCACGGCAGCTGCTGATCTCGTTTGGTTACGGCGTCTTCTACTTGAGTTTGGCATTCTTGTTACAAATGCCACTCAATTATTTTGTGATAATATTTCAGCAATCGCATTAGCTAACAATCCTATTTTTCATGCGCGTACCAAACACATCGAGATAGATTATCATTTCATACGGGATTGTGTGAAGTCTAAAGATATTTCTATTCATCATATCAGTTCACTTGATCAGCTGGCAGATATATTTACCAAACCCTTACCTATCCAAAGGTTTCAAGATTTACGACACAAGCTCACACTCCGGAACTTGAGTATCATCTTGCGGGGGGATGATAAGCAGAACTGATAAGCCTTTGAACTTATCCTGCTTTAGCCGTTTGTGCAGCCACTACTCTGACTTGTCATACTTATGCTTGTACCTTTTTTAATCCTCACCTCTACTTTACAACTGCTTAATCAAACGGCTCAGGTTGAGGGCGTTTTGATATATCTTGTAACAGGGCTTTCGGTACAAGCAGATAATGAAAAGCTTTCCCTGTTATCTATTTTCTTCTTCCTGTTTTATCTTTCTCTGCAGGTTCAAGCTTGAGAGAAGCTCCAGCTGATTCAAGTCTTCAGAATCAAATAGAGTAGGTGAGAAACCAGTCAACCCAGCTTTCAATAAGAAGCACAGAGAAGGAAAATTCACAGGATCATCAAAATAGAACTTAGCCATCATAATATAATACAGCAGCAGAACACAATTAGTAAATATAAGGAAAACCAACAACATCCAATAACACTCTACCTTTCATCAAATGAGGTGCATTAGCCTGAGAATACAATAATACAACACAGCTTTTAAATCCAGTCTTAGCCAACCAAACAGCGCAAGCATTACTAGCTTTCAAAATGATATAAATCATATAAATAAATTTTCCAATCAAGAGTTTAATATGTTGAAAAACATAAAAGTTATTATAATTCACCATGTTATCCTGAGTAATAATCTCCACCAATTTCTCATAATCAATTTCAATCCATAAGAATTTAAAACTAAAACCAACATATTCCTTTAACCTAATATGAAGAGCATTAAGATTAGTAGAAGTTGTGTCCTGGAAAGTAATTCAATTAATTTCACAAACAACTATTAAACTTTTAGTAGCAGTGTTAGCTAGCAGTCGTAATGGTAGATAATTTATAGTGTATATAAAAATCAACTAAATATAATGATTTCTTAATACATTAAAATTTAACTAGATGGTTAATTTCAAATTCTTTAAAACTGAGACAACCCTATACAAAAGAAAATTTTATTTTATTTATGAGGCCCATTTACATAATTTCATTTCAAAGTGCATTAAAATATTTGCTAATTCGATCGAGCCACCTAGATCAAGCAATCCCAAGCTTAATTTTTATATCGATTCTTTTGGAGAGGGCAATAATATTATTTTATAATTTTGAGTGAATTTAATCACAAAATTACGTACACTATAAATGCAAGGCCTCGAAGCAGAGAACTATTTGTCAACAATTTAAGCCCCCAAGCAATAAGCTAAGCTGGGTGGCATTAACACTCCTTTTCAAAACAAAAACATATTTTTATCAGAAAGTGTTTCATTGCAAGACATAAAGTGCAGTTTGTCTACCACAATGTTGTCTTCCTTACCTTTTAACACAATCATGAGGATTTATGTTACCTATAGATTGATTTAGTGATTCCAAGTCAATGGTGTGATACTGTCAACTTACACCCTATGGTGTGATAGTGTCAACCGAACATGAATTTTATTGAGCTATTCAGGAGTATATGTCAATGGTGTGATAGTATCAACCTTATATGCTTGACTTTCAACCTAAACCCTTCTATGTGTCATTCATTTGACATTAGGGTAGTGATAAAATTTTGGACTTCCAAGCTACAAGGAAGAAAACCCCCCTTTTTCAATGAAGCAACAATGGAGATCTTGAACATCAAACCCTAAACCTAGAACACCTCTATGCATTGATCGCTTGATGTTGGTGGTAGTTGTGATCTCATAAATTAAACTTTGGCCGCAAACCCTTGTTGCAAAACCCTTTTTTCTATCATTTATTTGATGGCAAGGTGGTAGTGGAATTTCAAACCTTGAGCATTTCACCCATTTCTTAATGAAAATTGTTTGATTGATCTCAAAGCAGAGATGATTTCAAACAAATCATTTGACTCATACCTCAATAAATCTATTTAATAAACGGGTCAAGTTCTGTTTGAAAATTTGACTCATTTTTTAGAAGGGTTGGATTCGGGTTGACCCGCAGACCCACTTTCGATTTGAGAATTACTTATTTAATATTTTTGTCATTCATTTTTTGTGGGTATGATCTACTTATTTTTAATCAGTTTACCTGGATTCTATAGTTGATAAGTTATAATAAATAATTTTTAACTAAAATAGTTTAACAGGTCAGATTCAAGTTGGGATCGTCTGGGTTGCTGGTGGGTCAAGTTTGGGTTCATCTTGACACATTTATTAAATGGGTCTAATTTGATTTAATTGAATTTGAATCTAGTCAATTTCGAGTTGGACCTGGATCCAGTCCCTTAGCACCCCTATGAGCAACTTATAAGACATTGAGAAAATAGAAGAAGAGAGAGCATAATCACTAAAAGTAGATAATTATAATCAAATACTCGTATTAATAAAATTTTAAATTGGGTTAGCCCTTCTTGTTCTCTATTTTTTATTTTTCCATCTATTTAAGATGACTTCAACTTCGTGTAAAAATGAATGTAAAATTATTATGAGAATTTTAATTTTTTAAAAGCTATTGTACAAACAGCCCAAATATTTATTGAAAGTAATAAACAAGTAACCATATAAAAATTATGTTCATGACATAACCTTCATATAAAAAATATGTGATTTTTCTTTTATATATATTTGCCACATATTATAAAATATAAGATATAAACTTTTATATATTTCGGTTATCATCCTGATTTATTAAGCACATAATAATTCTAAAAATTGAAATAAAATTTAAACTATTTATTAATTTAAATATATTTTTAATCTTAATTTTGAAGTAAATATTTTTGAAATTATTTTTTATTATAAATTTACAAATTATATTTACATTATGAGTATGAGTATGAATTTGCTAATAAAAATTTAAAAATTAATTATAGATAATATTATTTATACATTTAAAAGGGTTATTTTTATTTTTTTATAACCTTAAATGTGAGAGTGAAGTTGAATTAAATAAACAGTGCCCTTAAATAAATAAGAGCCAGCGATTATTGGCGGAGGTCATGCTGCGGTGGGGCCCGCAGTGGGAAAACTTCAGCGAAGCGTACGGACGCGTTTCTGCGCGCCACCACCTCCTTAAATTTAGCTGGGATTGTGTCAGGGCCCGGCCGGAATGGCCTCCGCCGCGTTTTAGAGCTCCGCGCTTTTTGATATTCGTGCTATTGAAAATCTTTTTTATTATTATTTATTTTTTAATAAAATTTTAAAAGTTTGAGTTACGACAATAAGACAAAAGGTTTTAATTTCTTTTTTAAAACAAAATTATTGGATAATTGAAAATATATATTGATACTATTTTTAATATTTGAAAAATAGAAACGCTGTATAGATTTATAGTTAAAATTTTAAAATGAAATTATGACAGCATCAAATTTATATTTTAGTACTTAATATAAAATAAAATGCTTATCAAAATTATGTATAAATTAATTTGAAATTAATGAAATAGAATTTTAAATGTTAATGATAAATTTATTAATAATTAGGATCAGTAATATTTATTCATGTTTTATTATGATTTAGATTTTAAATAATAAACTAATTTAAATATTTTTAGGAATTTTTTAGATCAATTAAGATAAATTCACATACACATTATATATGTAAATTTTAAAATTAAAATTTCTTAAGTGATAGTCAAAACTTTCAACCAAGACTAATGGAATTTTATTAGGGATATAACTAAGATATTTTTTATTCTATTTTTTTTTAATTATCCCTTATTTGTTTTAAACCTTAATGTTCTATCATGATCAACTTAGTTTTAAATATTTATCATAATATCATAAATTCAATTATTCATTTTTAAAATAATAGGTAGAAGTAGACCATTTATTATAATCCCATAATCTCTTATAATAAAAGAGGTTATGCTCTAATGTTAACAATATAAATATATATTTTTAAAAACTTTGTCATTTAACTACATTTACAATATTAAAAAATGTATGTTTTTGTTGCGTGCTGGAATATACGCGGTGGTAGAGTTTGTAAAATTGCGTCCTAGCATTGCACGAGTATTCCGCACACAAATAGAAATGAGAAAGTGAACGCCAAGGTTTTTACGTGGAAAACCCAAAAGAGAGAAAAAACCACGGGGCCTCGCCCAGTTGCAAAGTTCCACTAATGTTTTTGTAGATTACAAATGGCGGATTCGTCCCACAAGTTGGGATAATTCAAATACAATTTGTTTCTTCCAAGAAGTTTACAAAATTCTGTGAATTCCTGACGTTTCTTGAAAATCCGGCAGAGTTCCGGCGTCTTCAGGCGGCAGGAAGAGCTCCAGCGGTGGTCGAGGAGGTGAGGAATCTCCTTTTCCCCTTTCTCCTTCTCCTTCTCCTTCTCTTCTTCTTCTCTCTCTTCACTTGAGTCCCCTTGATGTAGAATGAGGGCTCTATTTATAGTTTTTTTGGAGTGGCATAGCCCGTAAATAGGCGTGAGATCAAGGGTGAATTTGGAGTGGTTTGAATGGACGGCCGATATCGAATCCTTTGATCATGCACAGTTCGTTGGACATTTGAGGCCTTAATGATGTAGGAATTCAATGATCTTGGGCTCGTTGGATTCGTCTCATCGAGCCGTTCGATTCGAGTATAAGCTAGTCAAAATTGGAGACCGTTTGGTAACTCAAATTGCGGTTTGAACCTTTCAACTGCGCTTTGAACCCTTGATTCGGACTCATTTGGGCTTGGATTGGGTTGATCTTGGTGTTGTTGGGTTCGTATTTCCGAGACGCTCAGTTTGACTGTAAGCTCGCTGAAATCGGAGATCATATGCTCCCGAAATTAATTTTTTAAGTTTCCAACTAGCTTTTGCCTCGAGATTCGTGCCCAATCAAGATAATTTTGCGATGTCGTATCAGTTTTTAATACTTTTGAATAAGATTATGTAAATAAATAAAAATAATACTTACATTTTATGTTGAAGCTATAGTGAAAGTTTATTATTAAATGTTAGCAAGAAGCTCAACTTCTATTCGTTATTAATATTTTTGTTTAATATTTGATAGTGTTGAATGTTTCTCAAAGATGAGCATGAGATCTCATCAAATTATGATGAGAAGTGGAGTAGGTTGTTTTAGGAAGTCTTGTTAGTGACATAACGTAGCCAAATATTTTGGTGAAATAATAAAGCAAAGGATTAGTTAAATAGTAACATGGAATAATTCCTTAAAAAATAATTTAAGCTTCATTTGGAACAGTTTTTATCACTATTTTCACAATATTTTTTTAAAGGGATTTTTACATACATAACATCTTAAACATAGCTATTTATTTATCTCACGCCCAAACTTAAGTTTTTACACTTTTACCACTTAAATAGACGCATCCCGTTTACTCCGTCAAAACTACGCCAATAACGAATCCCTACTTATCTGAGTCGCTAATTTTTCCCTCGTAAAAGCTTGCTCCGACAACCATCGCATGTTCTTCGCCTCGCCAGATCATGGTAGCCGCTGTGAAACTATGCTAGAAGCGATAACGTAGGGATAAGCTTTTGGCATAGGGATAAGCTCTGAGCTCTACTTCAACGATGCATTTTTCTTCCGCGTGAAAGGCTGTCAGGTGCGTAATTTTGAAAATCTAATCTTTCATGCACAATGTCAATACATAGATGGATTTAAGAATAATACAAATTTATGTTGCTTAGAGAAGAAAAATGCGTCATTTTGGCTGCATCATTTTGAATTTTTTTTTTTTTTTGCATCATTTTGAAAATATAATCTTTCATCCTAGGTGCATCATTTTGAAAGGCTCTCTGACAAAACTATCACACCCAGGTGCTCTCCGACATCTAATATTGCATAAATTTTTCTTTCTGCGAAAAACAGAGATGCATATTTCTGTGACAAACACAATCTCGGGTAATGGCGTCTACATTCTAGAAAAATGGAAGCAAGCAGTTCGGTCTGATGCAATTTTTAAGAATTATGCTATAAAGATTAAGGCTAGTGACAAATTAAGAATTATAGTTACTTGCACATATATAGGTTGTTCATGGAGAGTAAGTGCATCATTGTCTCGTGATGGTCATTCCTTCGAAGTTAGAAAAATGGAATCAACACATTTATGCCATGGGATCAATAGAGCAGGAAACAAACAAGTTATAACTAGTTGGGTGGCTCATGAAATCAAGGACATTGTAAAAAAAATCCTGATATCACACCAAAAGATATTAGCAATAACTTGGACACAACTTACGGGTTATCATTGTCATATATGAAAATTTGGAGATCAAGAGAGTTAGCAATAGATGTAATATTTGGTTCTGTTGATGATAACTACACGTGGGTGCCTATGTTGAGGTCAAAGTGAATTAACATGAATCTTGTCTCTCACATTACATACATGTGTGAATGCAAAGGAAATGCATTTAAGAGATTCTTTGTTAGCTTCAAAATATGTATTGAAGGTTTCATTGCTGGATATAGATTCTTAATTGGGGTTGATGCTTGCCACCTCAAATCAAAGTATCTTGGCGTATTGCTATCCGTAAATTATTTGGATGTAAACAATGGTTTGTACACAATAGAAAATGCTGTTGCTGAATCAGAATCTAAGAAATCATGGGAGTGTTTCATGAGGAACTTGTCCGAAAGTTTTGGAAGTGATATTGAACATTTAGCCTTCATGTCCTACATGGAGAAGGGCCTTGGCGAAGCTATAAAACTTATTTTCCATAATGCTAAACAGAGAATGTGCATGAGACACTTGTGGATGAATATTAAAAAACTATTTCATTGTGAAGATGGCATCAAACTTCATAATTTGGTTTGGACAGCATCAAACACTTATAACCTAAATGTTTTGCATATGAAACTTGAGGAGATCTTCAAAATAAGTATACTCGTATTTGAATTATTTGTAATGCAAGTGGTCTAAGGCGACGTTTTCAAAGCACATTAAAAATCACTCCAATAGAAACAACATGTCAGAATCGTTTAATACTTGGTTTAAGAAGCTAGAACTAAGCCAGATGTTGATTTGGTCGACATGATTAAGGCCAAGATTATGGAACAACGATCGCAAAGAAATGTAATTTCCTCCTCTTGGAGAGGTCAACTAGTTCCTCATGTGGAAGAGTACATCAGGAACATCACAATGAGGATAGAGCATTTTATAATTTGCTAGTCAACATTGAGTAGAGCTGAAGTTGAGTGTCTTCATGAAAGGCACGCGGTCGACATAGAAAAGAATGATTATACTTGTAGACTTTGACAATTAACTGGTCTACCATGTATACACAGTGCTGCATTCATTGGTACTATACAACATTCTTTATGGTATACGTATGTTGATGATACCTACCATGTGTATATGTATATTGATAAAGCCTTGTACACTTCCTATCTATTTTTCATGTTGGTTATCTAAATTTTTTCCTAAATTATTAGGTACAAATTGGCATATGATGGTGCAATTTCGACCCTACCTAGTAAGGATATGTGGGCTGCAGTTAGTGATGGGGAGGTTGTTATGCCACTTTCACTAAGACCACGTGGTAGACCCAAAAAAAGGTGAATAAAGAATTTCTTAGAAGTAGGGAAAAAATAAAACTTGGATTTAAGTGTAGTCATTGTAATTTAAGCGGCCATTATAGAAGTACTTGTAAAAATTCATTAAATGGGGAAGGTGACGAAATTAGATATACGCCATCCACAATATAGTTCTGATTTCACATTGGATTACAGCAATACATATTTTTTGGATTTTGCTTTATGTTGGATTAGACCAACTGTGACAACCCCAAGATCCGTGTAGCGAAAGGATTCATCTGATCGTTCTATTGCCTCTTTTTTTTTTCTTTTCTTTTCTTTCTATCGGTTTCCTCATAACAATCCATACATACATATATCCAGAGCCAGAGATAATTACATTACAGAAAAGAAACAGCAGCGGATACTATAATTCACATATAATACAATAGTCACAGTACAGTCAAAAGAGAAATATACACTAGCCGTACATGCGACAAAAGAAAAACTACAGAACTCGGCAGAAAGATCTTCAAGCTGGAGGCCCTGCACCTGAAATTATTAACCACATATAATGAGCTTACAAAGCCCAGCAGGTCACCAAAGCCTACAACTGAAATCAAAGCACGATACTGAAAACAATATGCAGGTTAATCAAATCAAGTCAAATCAATCAATCGTACATGATCAATGAGTCAATGCAATATAGAAATCAATAAAATCAAGAACCAGTAGGAAATCCATAAAGCTCAAAAATCAATGCGTCAATCCATTCTCAACAATCTCGTCGATGTCGGTATCTATGAATCAATCAAGTCGAGAATATCAATCGAAAAAGCAATACGATAAAATCAATAAATCCATATCAATATCAATAAATCAATCGACAATCAATAAATCAATACAGATCGGGAAATCTATGCAATGCAATATCATATACATGCAATTTCATAGAATGGTCTTACTCGACAAGCACAAACACTAGCTATTATCAATAGTGCTGTTGTAGACATCAACCAGATTAACTGGCTATTATCAATAGTGCTGTTGTAGACATCAACCAGATTAACTGGCTATTATCAATAGTGCTGTTGTAGACATCCATATTGCTGTTGTAGATATCCATACGTTGGTTTCTATAACCAACGTTCAACCAGGTTTCCACTTGTCTTTCAGAGTCAATCAATTCAATCAATAGTCAATGCAATAATCGATGCAATAAGAAATATTAAAGAAATCTAAAATGATCATATCAATAATCATGTACATATCAATTCAATCTATCAATTTCGGGCAAATCAGAAATCGTACGAAAATCGGGCAGAGTAACGGCAGTCGGTCAAATTTACACAAAAATCCTGCAAAAAGGCACAATTTCCAAATTCTTCCAAATTACAGTAGAATCTCAACAACATCAATACAAGACTATTGTCCTATAGAAACCAAATCAAATCAAGTCCCGATATTCTTCTATTCGATTAAAATCACGTAGAATCAATTCCGACCGGTAAAATCGTTGTAGAATACAGTCAAATCGTGTACAATAATCATATCTATAACATACTAAAAGTTGTGCGGTGAAAGTTGTGTCAATACGAAATCACGTCAAAAATTCGACTACGAAAACACAAAACAGATCACAACTCGGTCAAAACTCAATATCTTTGAAAACAGAAATAGGGTTCGGAGTCCTTACAGCGAGACAAATAAAATATCCAACAGCAACGAACGACGAAAATCGCTCCGCGGGCCCCAAAATCGGACTTCTTCCTTTGCTTTTCCGCCCTTTCTCTCTCCTCAAAATATCTGATTTTTTTATAAATGTTTTTCTCTCTCCTCAAAACGAGCTCATTTTCTTATATCATTAGTGGGATCGGCCCGGCCGATCGCCACATCGTCCCGGGATGATCAGACCAAAATCGATCGTCCTGGACGACTCCCAGAACAATTCTCAGGACGATATTTTCTACAGTGCAGATCGGCCTGAACGATCTCACTATCGTCCCGGCCGATCCTGGGAAAAATTCACTTTTCCCAGCAGCTACAGCTACAGCAAAGGAACGAGGTCTCACACCAACATTAAGTTCAGCCTTTATTGGATACCAATTTTGGGATATAAACTTCCATTGTAATGGAGCAATACAGATTTTATGCTATGTTTTTTTGTCTTTTGCATGGATACCAATATTAAGAGCAATATAGATTTTATGCTATGTTTTTTGTCTTTTGCATGGATACCAATATTAAGAGCAATACATATTTTATGCTCTGTTTTTGTCTTTTGAATGTATACCAATATTTACATTATTTTTCTATTAAAATCATTTGTAATTGGATACCGATTGTTTTTACCAAACAGTTCCGTTCAATTACATATTTAATAACAAAATGAAAATGAGAGGCAATATAAAACAATTCCTTTTGTAATGGAGGCTGATATACAATTAAAAACAGTTCCTTTCATAATGTGAAATCTTTGAGAAATGATTTTTTTTGTCTTTTACCAACCAGTTCCGTTCAATTACATATGCAACATAACTTAAACTAGTATGAATGAGAGGCTGATATATAATTAAAACAGAACTAAAACTTACAATTCACAATAGAAGTTCAACTTTTATATTTAATAACAAAATCAAGTACATTATAGTTTCTTTGTAACATTCAAAGTTACGTTCATTTGCAATTACAAGTCTTCGATAGCGAATTGATGGCAACAACATCAACAAGTAAAATAATGATAACCAATAAGAATTTAATTTGAAGCAACTCAAATGTAACTGAAACTGCATGCTTGGAATGACCTTCTGATGCTTTTCCACTACTTAAGTGATTCATTTCTTATAGTTCATCATTTACTTCATCAATCCACTTAAAAAAATATCTACAATCATCTTCCGATCTATTTCAGGGGCATCTATAGAACTTTCTTCTTCGATTATTAGCTTTGTAGTAAGTATAGATTTGACATTGCAGATTATAACGGCAATAAATTGCATTGTTTAGGCTTCTCGTTGATGGAGTCGAGCGGCTCGAACTCATGTCAGATATTCCAAATAATTGCAATATCAAAACAAATATAAATTTGTATTCAACTAAATCAAATGCTATAAATAAAACCAATCCAATAAACATAACTCAAATATGTAAAAATTTGTGAAGAAAATCTAAGCAACATCCACAATGTCAATACAGATATGCACTGGTTTTCATCCAGCATTTGATTTAGTTGAATACAAATCAAAATTTGGAAATCTAATCTTTCATCCACATTGTCAATACAGATATACACTGGTTTTCATTCAGCCATCCGTCAACGTCAAATAAGAAATTAAGGATTAAAGATCAAAATCTATTATTCTGCTTTGGGTGCATAGCTTCGTTCAAGACCTTCCTCCAAGGAGGCGGTGAGATGTGGTTGCGGCAGGGTAAGAATCCCAGATTGATTTGATTGATGCAGTGGAGAGATGTGCTGAAATGGACCAGAACAACAACCTTAAGCAAACATAAAGAGACATCAAACCTATACATCTCCTTTATCAGGCACAAACACAAAAAATCCGTTCTAATGTACAAGAAAACATCAAGAGGAGGCCAAACACAGTTCTCGCGACCTGTTATTGAAAAAGAGACGGTGAAATGGAGAAGAAAATACCTAGCCGAGCGAGCGAGGGAGATGAACTGAAGTCAAATCAAAACCTCTTATCGCGACCTGTTGTTCTCGAAGATGAAAAAGAGACGGTGAAATGGAGAAGAAAAGACCTAGCCAAGAGAGCGAGGGAGACGAACTGAAGGCGAATAAGAACCTCTTCTCGTGACTTGTTGTTCTCGAAGATGAAAAAGATATGGTGAAATGGAGAAGAAAATACCTAGCTGAGCGAGCGAGGGAGACGCACTGAAGGCCGGCAAAGCAGAACCTCTCCTCGAGACCTATTTTGACGAAGCAAACAGAATGGCATTTAAGTGGTAAAATCGTAAAAGCGTAAAAACATAAGTTTGGGTGTGAGATAAGTAAATAGCTATGTTTAAGATGTTATGTATGTAAAAATTTCTTTTTTAAAATTATACTAAAAAGTTACTTTAAAAAACAATAAGAAAGTTGTTCGAAACAAAGCCTTAATTATATCATAAAACTTATTAGATTAAGGATCTGTTTGAGGCGGCCGTAACTTTTTATAAAGGTAGTTTAAAGTTGTTGTAAAGAAAGTAGCTTCCTAACACAAAAAAAAAATATTTAAAATAGTGAAAAAAAGATCAAACAAAAAATATTGTCATAGTTGCAGTATGAAAAATAAAACATTGAAATTAGGCTTTGATTGGGACAGCTTTAGACCACTACTTTTCAAAAAAATTTGTACTAAAAAGCAGCTTTACAAAGCAGTAAAAAAGTCATCCCAAACAAATCATTAATTAGACATATTACGTATGATATAGTTAATGATAGCAAATGAGTTTATTAAATCCTCATGGGACTTTTTTAATAATTATTAAACTTGAAGATAATTAATCAAAATGGATAAAATATTGTATACACATTGAAAAAACATTTATATAAGCATCTGGATCCTTAAGATCAGTTTTGTGTAGATTTTGTGTTCCCATTATATTTAGCACATCTGACTCCTCTATAATCTCTTTAGCAACTGGACTTGTGAGGCTATGATCTGCATAAAATATCAGATCTCCAACTATAGATTTGATTTTCTCAAAAGAATTGTTAATGATCTGATCATTATAATGTTCCATGATCTTTGGTAGGATGGATCAAATATAGGAGTTTTTTTTTTCATTTTTTTTTAAATCTCAATTGTTTGATCTAATACATCTATTGGTACCAGCAAAATATGGGATCATCCATATACACCATGATAATTAAAAATGATGTTTGGATAAATTGTGCAGCTGGCATGAGAAAAATAGATTAACTTTGGCCAATCATGCATTTCGATTATTTCATTGAGAGGAGAAATGTCTATTTTAATTATTGTATATTTTCTTCGTCTTTTGCAGATTCAAATTGGTCTAACTTTGGGGTTCATCGGCTTCCTGACGGGAAATAAAACATTTGAAAAGTCTCGGTTGAGGCCAGCCGGTGTGTCACACTAAAGTGATGAAGAAAATATACATAGAAAAAAGGACGAAAGTGTTAATCATTTGTTTTTTGAATGCTCATACTCCTTTTCAGTTCTGACTGCTCTTATTCTTGATGCTAGAGTATTTCTTCTTAGGCCTTGGATTTTGCATCTCTTCCAGTGGTTGGATAATGAGTTTTCTGGAACTCATTATATTAAAAATTTTTATATGCTGATTGTTTGATGCATTATTTATCAAATCTGGATAGAAAGGAACAATCGAAGGTTTGGAGATGTTATTCTTAGCAGCTCGTCCTTGTTGCTATGTATTAAAAGGAAGGCTTTTAAGGAAGCATTAAAATGGAAAAATTCTTCTGAACTCCTGGAGAAGTTTTGAGAAGGTGGAGGCAGGCGTTATTCTCGGTATGTTGTCCCTTTTATTCGATATGCTAGAGTTGATAGCCTGGACAATGATGAAGCTCCAATAGTGGGTTTTGTTAGCCTCACCCCGTGGATGGTCTATTAGCAACCGGGGGTTCGTGACTGACTATGATCGAGTAATCTTACCTGAGTCCTAGCTTATATGTATTTGGAGCCCTTTTTTGTGTTTTTTAAAGTAGTTTCACACCTGTTGGTGCCCAATTTTGATGTATTTGGTGCTCTTTTGAGCTTTTGCCCCTCTTTTTAGCTGGGCATTTTTTCATTTCTTACAATTTTGTAACCATTTTGGTATTAATATACGGGCCTTGCCCAAAATTTTCCAAAAAAAAAAAAAAAAAATTACATCAAGAAAGGATGAAAAACAATGCTAGGCCCACATAATAGCTCAGCTAGAGATTTTCGAGCACACCAGGGGTCCCACCAAAGAGCAACCTTATTACCATCTGTTATCCTAAATGACATATTGGATTTGATCAAAGCAACAACTTTAACTAGTGCTACAAGCGAACCAAATGTTCGACGAGCTATGCGTTGCTCGGTTTGATTAAAGCTCGTTTGTTATTGTTTAACTATCTAAATAAATACATTTGAACAACATTTTTAATACTCAATCCTTAATATAAACAAATTTGAACACTAATGTTTTGGGTTCATTTATGTTCACAAACAACATTATTTGAAGCTCGTGAACAAGCTCGACATTAAGCTCGATAATAAACTCGATAAAAATTTAATTCGTGTTCGATTTAGAACCCGTGAATAAGCTCGATAAATATATTCATATCGATTAATCATATTTTCATTTTAAATGGACAATTTCTTTTATTATAAATTTAATTTAATTTAATTTTATACCTTCAA
Organism: Dendrobium officinale; assembly: GCA_019514585.1. Classification (NCBI taxonomy): domain Eukaryota; kingdom Viridiplantae; phylum Streptophyta; class Magnoliopsida; order Asparagales; family Orchidaceae; genus Dendrobium; species Dendrobium officinale. The sequence goes on from CM033694.1 coordinate 24,908,379, forward strand.
TATAATTAAATTGTTTATGAACAAGAAACATTTCACACTTGTTAATGTTTGTTAGATTGTGTTTAAGATGTTCATGAACAAATATATGATGAATTATAGATCGTTTGCTTGCAAACGAGCTCATTTCGTATATCGAAAATACTAGTTATGTATATATTCATGATCTTGCTCATTTGATAGCTCAATAATACTCATTAGATTTGTTTATGAACATGCTTGTTTGATAGTGTAAAAATATTTACAAAATATTTTCACGAACATAGCTTGTTAAGACTTATTTGTTTAAAGCTCGATAAGTACTAAACAAATCAAACATAAACACCATTAATTTAAACGAATCAAACATGAATAAAAACAATAACGCTCGAAGCAAACACTAACAAAACTTGAACAAGCAAATAATAAACGAACTCAAACATGAACACTCACATACTCGACTTAGCTCGATTCGTTTGCAGAACTAATTTTAACCAAATTGCTTCCACCATGTTCAAGTTTTCCCAGAGATAAGTTTCTAGAGAAAAAAATATACGAGTCCTTAAACCAATCACTAAGGAGAGAGTCACAATAAATACATTTTCAAATTAAAGAAGAAGAGTAAGCATACATCAAGGCAAAAATGAAAGGAAGGCCAATACCACTTAGGAAAAGGGACCTCATATACACAAGCATGAATCCAAGACAAAAAACCTTAGGAAAGTCTTTTTGTAACATCATATGTAAAAAAAAAATAAAAATTCTAGAAATAAAATCAAAGGCTTTAAATATGTTAATATGAAGATAGAAATATTTAGACTTATCCTGAGAGTTAAAATTAGAGAGGATATTTGAAGTAAAATAGTATTATCAACAATAATTCTCATTAATAAACTGAAATTTACTAGAATAAATAATATAAGACATAACAGGTTTAGCATCAAAGCAAAAAAATTTAACTGTATTTTTGTAAAAAATATTGCACAAAAAGTTAGGCCTAATTTTTTTTATATATGGGAGGCATGAGGGCCTCTATGGATGAGGCCTTAGCTGAGAAAATAGAGATGGAAAAAGTATGGGAGATTTAAATATATATGACTTTATTTTATGTTATTTACATATTTAACATATAAAATTTTAAAACTTTAATACTATATGTCTATCACCTATAAAATAAATATGGGTGCATGAAATGAAATATTAAAGTTCATAAGATGATATGAGTGATAAGAATGAAATATATAAATGATATATTTGATATTAATATTTTATATAAATGATAGGAATATAATATTAAAACTTTAGATGTTAAAAATATAAATAACGTAAATGTAAATCATCCAAAAAGTATTTAACAGCCCTACCAACTTTATTGTTAATAATAAGCCAAAATTTCTGGTAAAACTTAAAAGAAGCCATCATCACCCACCACTGTTTGTATTGGTGGTGAAGAGCCGACCGCTAGGTAAAGTCCAGGTCCCTGGTTTCACTCCCTTGGCAAGCAGTAAAAGCTTTAAGTGTTGGCCCGTGTAAATTGGTGTGGGTTGCATACTTGGTTGACCGGGATTTACACTGGCCTAAGAACACTGCTTCATCGAACAAAAAAAAAAAAAACCATCAAGTCTAAGGGGTAGAGGAGTTGGGACTAGAGAAAACAACTCTTTTTATTTCCTCATCAAACACAGGGACAACTAAAATAGGAATAAGATGAGCAAGACTATTAGGAGAGCCAATGGCAATATTGATAGGGAGATCAGAAACACGAGAAGAAGAATTAAACCGATTAGAAAAATGATTGATTAGAGACTACTGATACTCTTAATGGCATTGCAGGTTTACTTGAGACAATATTTTTGCTGTTGCTGAAGAAGTTGCAGGCGAAATCAATGGAGGATTTGTGTGATGAGGACGTTGGGGACGGAGAAGGCTGGAAGGGATGAAAGTGTGAGGGGACCGTTGGAGATCGGCGTTTCACTGTTTGAGATCGACCATCATAATATTGCCATGCATTGAATCTCTGTTCAGTGTGCGGCTCAATGCAGCGCTAAAGACAATGAAGACAGGGACGATGCAAAGAGCGGCTATGGAAGGTGACGTTGTTGCGGCAGAAGCAAACGGCGCTGGTTGTCGCTCATGATGATCTTGATGCGGAAGTGGGATCTGTCCAAAAAAGGCTGGGACCAGCTTGAATTGACAACGGATATGAAGTCATAATTTTTTTTTTTTTTTTTTTTTGGGAAACGATAACATAAAAATGTGATTAGGATTCATTAAAGTGAAAATTATAAATTATTTTTATAATAGTAAACTAAATTTTATAAAATTATAATTATAAAATTCAAGCAATAGGAGTTTTATATTATAATTTTCTACAAAGATTCAGCTTAGAAATAAATAGTTAAAAGAGATTTTTTAGGTGAAAATTTGACAAAAAAAGAGAAAAAAAAGTAGGGTCTTGTCCAATTGAAAAATAATTACACTATATGTGCATTAGTTAATGATATTGACATGTCCCTTAGAGTTGGAGATGACAAAATCACAAGGGTAGGGAGAATTGGTAGAAAGAGTCGTAATGTTTGTATGGATGCTTGAGAATGAAAGACCATGAGTCCAACTTAGGTGGTCCAACGGAGGAGGTCTGATTGCGACGATTAGCTAATGAAAGGTTTGATAGCAATGGTAGAGGGATAAGGTCTAAAACTCTGGGATACTTCAAGCCTTTAAACTCTTTTGAATCTCTAGCTAAGTATCCTCCTCATGTAGGAAGTAGATGTCTTTTTATAAATTTTCGGAGTGACATATAATTTAGGTTAATTGATCAAAAATATAAGGTCATACCAATAATCAAAAGAATTGAAGGGGAAAAAAATAAACGAGTTACTTCAGGTAAAAACCGAATTTGAGGGTAAACTTAAACTCGACACATTTAATAAATGGGTAGGTATTTCTAGACCTGACACAACCTTTTTATTAAATGGGTCAGTTCGAATTCAAACTTTTTGGTCAAGTTAAGATTGAGTTGGCTAGTCATGTTATTTAATGACAACTCCACTTAAACTCTCATTCAACTACAGTTTATACATGAATTATATTGTGGAGTATTCTACTTCAAATTTTTAATTGAGTGATCATGTAATTGAGTTAGACATTTCTTATTATATGTTAATGGTTGAGTCCAAGACTTTTTGAATTGATTCTATAAAGAACCAATGATTCTTTTCAACCCTTCCAAAAGATTTTTTTTTCTTTCATGAAAGTCTTGAATGAAATCTCTATTAAGCCGAGTACATTCTCAAGCTTAGTACATTCTTTTGGATGGTTCTATTTTGTGATGTGAATTTCTTACTGTTTTAAAATCTTAGTACAATATTTATTTTCCATATCCGCTGAAATAAGCCATTTGGTTCCATAAAAATATATCTTTCACCGTCGAAGTCATTTACTCACTAGTTAAATCAAACCATTCAGTGAGCTTTGGACTTCCATCACCTCCATAACCCTTTTTCAACTCCGCCAAAACCACATATTTTAATTTAGGAATTTTTACATACATAACACCTAAAATTATTGAAAATACATATTTAACACATAAACTTCTATATTTACTAATATACCACATAAAACATCTCTTTTAATCAATTCTAACATTCCGTTTAAACCTTCCGTAAAAAAATCACTATCAGTGACTGTCTTCCCCATCAATGGCATCTTTTCACAATGAATACAAGTATCTCTTCGCTTCAATAGAGTGGTCGAATAGAAGGAAAGAGAAATTTTAGGTGGTATATTAGTATATATAAAAGTTTAGGTGTTAAATATGTATTTTCAATAATTTTAGGTGTTATGTATGTAAAAATCCCTCTAATTTATTCCATCTTACCATATTACCTACTTACGACAGTTGAACTCTTGATATTTCTTAGGCACATAAGTTGAGCTTTTAGCGTTCACATTTTTCATAATCGAAGAAAACCCAACATCCCCTTATAAACTATAACAATTTAAACTTTTAACCATCGATATATTGTCCACTTTGGCATAATGGCCTCATGAGTTTCTCCTTTTGATACAGCTTCTTAGGAGGCACTGATAGCCTTTTAACAAAGTTTGCAATAAAAAAAAACGCTAGATCTAAATTAAGAAAGATTGATTTGTATGCTAGTACATGTCATTGAAGTAATAAAGAGGTGAATTGAGTGTTGATGCCACAAGGAACTAAACTATTTTATTGTTACCCTAGGATTGCCTATGTGACCACAAGATTTATCCTACCAATTCAAATGAAAAAGAGTTTTCAATGCAAGTGCTGAATTGAAAAAGTTTAATAAATGAAAATATTCCGAACCTATAATAGTGTAGAAATACATGCTTGCTTAAGTTTGATTCCTCAAATATGTGCAGTAAATCAAACAAAAATTACACTTAGATCTATGCCGAGCTTATAAGAGTTTCAAGTAAAGTTTTCACTACATTGAAATTATTCTATCTTCTTATATTTCAAAATCCTAGTCATCATATATTGTGCATTGTAATGTTTTATTTCAGTTCTTTTATTTGTTTATTTATTTATTTATTCCTCAATTAAGGTAATAATGCATACTAAGTTTTAAATTAGCCCACGTCAAATGCAATAATTAAATGAAGATCGAGAGAATTAAAAAATACGTACATTTAACATTACAAGCACTGGAGTTTACTTAGGTAAACCATATTTTCTCACTCATCACAAGTACAAAACTTGTAAATTAGCCAGTCGTCACCTTTGCATACTTGGCTACTAATGCCATACATAGGCCAGCCACTCGACCCCCTCCACTCGAAATTGGACATTTTATTGGGTTAGTTAAAATGTCTAATATAATACATAACTTAAAACGGCTTATTAAAACACAAAAATGCAATAACACTTATAAAGAAACTTCTACTACTACATATGAGACTATACATTCACATAAAGATAATAATAAATACTTAATTCTTGATTCCTTGCTCTAATGAAGCCTCCTAGCCATGGATCTTGCATTGGACATCCCTTCTCTCTTTATTAGTTCCATGTACTGCAACATCAGCTCTTGCTTTATTCGCAGTATGGTTTGAGAATTCTTTTACGATCATTATATCCTTGCAAAATGCGTCACGAACATCTTCTTAAACTTGACAAAAGAGGTAATGACGCTAACTAGCAGATGCAAGAACGACCTCAGACGCAATTCTTTATAGGTAGTAGGGAATAAACTACACTTCAATATATTGTTGATGTCAAGAAGTGAAATAACATTTTAGGAGTTGTTCTTTCCAACCTCTCCAATACTTTCTAAATTATCTCAATCATCATCTTCTTCAGTCAAGTAAGCTGTCAAACAATCATGAATTCTTAATTCTCCATATTAATAAATTATTCTCCACTTAGATCCTGTTTTGTTGCATGTAGTACTCCTTATATAATTACTAACATGCTCGGTGCTAATCGCGTCATTTAGGCTTTGTTTGTAACAGTTTTTTAGTACAAAATTTTCTTAAACTATATATAAATTTGGTACTAAAACGTTATTTTAGAAAATAATGAAAAAAATTGTCCCAAATGAAGCTTTAGGATGTTAGAATGAAGAATTATTTGTAACTCGATCCTAATTATACTTAAAATATGAAGCGAAAAAAGAACGAGAAAATGGAGAGGATATTTCTAGAGTATGACATACGAAGATTTCTATAAAATATACAAAATTATAAAAAATTATGTAAAGTGAGTTCACCTCTGAATCTCCTATTTAAATTTGGGTAGGGTTCGGGCTTTATTATTATTAAATTTTCTAAATATTTGACTCTACAAATTAGCTTTAATAATAATAAAAAAAAATTTGTGAAGTCTTATTTTTGGGTATAAAATAGCCTATTTCTAAGGCACCTCGAGCCCTTCAAAATCCACATTCTTAATGGCAAAGGAAGAGAGTAACACACAACTCTCCTTGGCCTATTGGTTGAAAGCTTAGGCTTCCAACCAAGTGGTCCAAGGTTCGAGTCCATGTGTATGCGTTGTGTGTGTGAGTTTGCCTTAAATGGCCTAAATGTCCCCAAAAAAAAAAAAAAAAGGAAGAGAGTAACAGAGAAGAAAAGCAAAAGGACAAAAAAGAATGAAACGAAAGGCTACAGATTTTTGCGAACCGAATTCTAAATGGAATGGAATTAGGTCCTCGGGACCAGGCCATTTTGTTCCTCAGGGCCAGACTTTAATATTTTTATTAAATATTTAATAATTCATTTTTGAGAAATTTACATACATACCACTTTATTTCATGCTATTTATATATCTAACACTCAAAATATTAATACTACATACCCACCATCCATATACAATTTTAATATTAAATATATCATTCCTATAATTCATTTCTACCATTCATACTATCCTATGCTTTTTAATATTTCATATCATGCACCTAAATTTATTATATGGGTGTTAGTCATATAATATTAATATTTTAGGTGTTAGATATATAAATAACATGAAATAAAGTGGTATATATGTAAAACCCTCTTTATTTTTTCATAATAATAATAGTGCAGCTTTAGTATTCATTTATATAATATCGAAACAATTTATTTAAACTGTTTAGTATAATTTTATTTAGGATTTAGGTTATCCAATCATATATTTCTCAAATAAAAAATCGTTATAATTTTTTTGTATATTATTTTGAAAAGTGCAGTAATAATTTTTTTATAATACCACAATTATTATTTTTCTTTATCAAAATTTTATGATTTTCTTATTATATCAATTTTTTTTTCGCCTCAAATCAATGAGTTATGAAAATAAACCAAATATTTATTTTTTTATTTTTTCTAAATTTTTAGTGAAGCATTACTCTAGAGTAGGGGTGTAAGTGAGTCAAGCCGACTCGTAAGCCGGCTCAGGCTAAGCTAAGTAAATGACTTGTGAGTCGAGCTTAATTAGCTAGCGAGCCAAACTTGAGCTAGCCCCAACTCAACTCGTAAACTTGTGAGCCAGCAATTTAATATAAATATGCTTAAAATATATTAGAATTCAAGTTTTTAAATACAAAGTTGTTAAAAATTGTTAAAAATGTTTAAAAATTATATCACAATTTCTTATATTATGTAATTCTTTATAATTTTTCTTATAATTTCTTATTTCTTTTTTATCATTTTATTATAATAATTGATTAAATCAGAATCATTTTTTCTATTTCATAATAAACGACCTAGCTCGAACTCGTAGAATAAAGCTCGATCTCGACTCGTTCAAACCTTAGTTAATATGTACTCTTTGTATACTCAAAAAATTAGAATACACAATAAGTATATATCTACGCATATGATCGATTGTAAATTTTTTCCAACCCTACGAAAAAATGGATAATCACTCCCTTTTTTTTTTTTTTTAATCATAGCGGTAAGCCTTCTATACTTTTAGTTTTATCGCTTATTTTGCCATTTATCTTACTCTTCATGAATCAACTCCTACAAAATTTGATCATAGATTATATATTACCTTAAATTATATTTTATATTACTCTAAATTTATCTATAATTATGATAATTTATTTTGATTTATTTTCTATTTGATTAATTTAAATGTATTTCTTATTTACATAACTTATAATAAGTAGTAATCATACACTAAATATTTATATAATTCTAGAATTGATTACTAATATTATTATAAAAAAATATGATTTTTCATAGTTGTATCATTGATTTTAATTTTTTACTGTGACATGTTAATTATACTTAATTAAGTTAATCATAATTAATTAATTTATATCTTATCAAATTTAATAAATTTTTTATTTTTATGATAACTTATATCTTTTTCTCTGCACAAAATCTTTTGAATTTTTTGGAGCTTATTTTATATATTTAAAAACTAAAAAAAAAGAGTTAAAATTAATATTAATGAATAAATTAATTCATGCTTTCAAAATTCAGGTGCAATTCTTATTCCATTGGATTTACTGAATTTTTATATGTGAATTTATAAGTTATATGGCCTACTTTGAATAAAAAACAATTTAATTATTTTTCTATATATTAAATTATATTCATATTCAAATATATTGATGATTCAAATGCATAATGCATATAAAAATATATGAGCATTTTGAGCATAAAAGTTGTTGCATCGAAGCAGAAAATTCAAATGTTCTTCCACTCTCTTGAGATCAAATTTAGAGTAACATTTCTCTTAATTTCATAGTTCAATTCTATCTAATTTTATTTTTTACTTATCTTGCAATCATTTGTGTGAGATTGTGTTGAGTTTTGTAATAGTTTGTAATAGTTTGGGATGGCTGAAGCTTTTTATAAATGTAGTTGTAAAGCTGCTAAAATTGTTGGAAAAGTAGCTTCTTAATATAAAATTTTCTTAAAAGCAATAAGAAAATAGTGATCAAATAAAAAATGTGGCTGTGCTTTGAAAAATAAAGCAATAAGAAAGGATACAAACAAAACCTTAGGCTTTGTTTGAGACGATTTTTTACTGCTTCTTAAAACATCATTTAAATAAAAAAAACCAAATAAATGAAGTCTTAGGTTTAGTTTGGGATGGTTTTCTTATTGCTTCTCAAATCAACTTTTTAGTACAAATTTTTTTCTTTTTGTACTAGAAAGCTATTTCAAGAAGCACTTAAAAAACTATCCCAAACAAAGCCTTATTAATCTGCACCGAATTGTTGGATAAATTTTAAGGTGTTCCCTAAAAAGTCATAGGCTTAGAGATGATGTTTATATCCAAGTGGCTGTTTAATTCCCCTTAACCGAAAAGCAATGTTTTAAAAATCAGATCGAATCGGCCGGTCCGATCGGTTCAACAGTGAATCAGTCATATGACCAGTCCGGTTCATCTTAAAAAATGCTTCTGCATCAAACCGGCCAGAACCAGCCAAAATTGCTGGTTCAACCAGAAACCACTGAACCGGCCGGTTCAACTTTTAAATTTTTTTGAATATTTAAATAAACCATTTAAAAATATTAAGTAATATTTTTAATTTAATTCTAAATTTGAAATGCTTAATTTTAAATTAAAAAAATCAAACTAAGCATTTCATAAAGTTTCATCACATTACATGAGGTAATACTTCATTTTAGCTCAAAAATCAATATAAAGTAAAAACATTACTAAGAGAAAGTCTTATAAGTGATGTGAGACTAAAAAAATTAAACTCCTATTTCTTATTTCTTACCTCTTAAGTTTACAAAGCACACTATGTATTTTAAAATAATTTTTTTAAATAAACTTTTTATGATGCAAATAATATTTATTTTTAATTAATAATATTAAATAAATTATATTCTTCTTTTATTTTATTACGTGCTATAAAAATTAATTAATTAATTAATTATAATAAATTATCTAATCTAACCCCAATAATTTATAAATATAAAATAATAATATGAATTTAATATATACATTATAAATATAAATTATATATAAATATATAACATAAATTAATAATATAAATTAATTTATTTTAAACTTACTAATTAATATGTAAGTTAAATTTTTGCTAAATTTGAATTAAAATTAAAGATCGAATAAGTTTAAATTTTAAATTAAATAAGATATTAATAATGTGTGAGTTCAATTTATTTTTAATAAAAATTTTATATTATTATATGATTTTTGCATCATCTAAATTTTATTTATTACATTATCCGGTTCGACCGAGTTCGACCTGTTGAACTGTGAACCGCTCATTCTACCGGTTTATTATCCGGTCCAACTTTCAAGGTCGAAAGTGCGCTTCACCTTCAAAAGAATAAATTGTAAAGATTTCTTCAATATATCTCCTACTCAAATATATTGAAGTCCAAAGTACAAAGTTTGTAAGCATGAATATAGACCACTGAATAGGCTGAATCATGTAAATAAAAATTCCTTCAATTTCACTCTATAGTTTAAATTTACAATTGTTATATATTTACATTTTTTATCATATTCATGTGATGATATGTCCAATTGATGCTTCATTTGGAACCGTTTTTTTTTACTATTTTCTAAAACAATTTTTTCGCACAAATTTTTTGGACTAAAAATATTTTTTACCAAAAAATTACTTTAAAAAGCAGCAAGAAAACCATCCCAAACGAAACCTAAATCATTTTTATATTGAAGTAATTGAGCAACCTTTAAGAAATAAATTAATTTCTCTTAGGCATAAATTTACTTGCATCACTTCATACTTATATTGTGTGACACTTAGGTTGATACCTAATAAAATTATTAATACAAGTTAGTATAGTGTAATTTTTTGCTTATAATTACACTTATATCTTAAATAAAATATATATAAAAAAATAAAAATATAAGTGATCCCAAATGCTTATAAATATAAGGGGACAACTTGATTCAGATTTTCACTACATGAATAGTTTTTGAATTTCATTTGGAAATAAATACATCACATGCAATTCAAACACAAAGCCTGTTTGAAAGCGTACCGCAGCATGGAATCACTGTACTAATTAACACTAACTCCGTGTAGCTCAGCCTGAGCTACTGCAGCATTGACTGCATCAACAATCTGCATCTCCCCCCTAGCAACAGCTTCATCCATTGGGGTGCGTTCATAGCTATTAAGCATAACAATAAAGGGGATAAAATGGGAAAAAGAGAAACTAGGTAATGTCATCTAACGGAGAAATTATTACGTGCGGTCATCGGATATCAATCAGAGGCGAATCAGGATGCGCCGCGGTTCCGTGTACCGGGGTGACATGATGCATCCTGATTCGCCTTTGAACCGTTCGATGACCGCACGTAATAATTTCTCGATCTAAAGTGGCCATCTCAAAAAGTTCAAAATATGATGGTGAGAAATTATAAACATACCTATTTAGCAAACTTACAGTAGCTCCAGCCAGAATCAAAGCCTTCACCACCTTGAACATTAGTTGTTCCTTCAGAATAATTTCATTAAGGTTTTATGATGTTCAATGTGCAGAAGAAAGGGCATCACCTCTTTTTTCCCGTTGAGACAAGCCCAATGAAGAGGAGTATTCTTCTCATTGTTTGAAGCATTTACATCCTGCATTGAACGTGAAACTGAAGCAAAGTTAGAATAAACCATTATTTGGGTGAGGAGATTGCACCACATTTAAAACCGACTTTACTTCCAATTCATTGGAATGCATAAACAAGACTTCACTAAGGCTTCGTTTGAGACGGCTTCTTAAAGCTGCTTTTTAGTACAAAAATTAAAATTTTTGTATTAAAAAACGTCTTTAAGAAGCAGTAAAAAAACCGTCCCAAACGAAGCCTAAGTCTTGCTGTGCGATGGCTTTCTCATTGTTTCTTAAAACCACTTTTTAATACAATATTTTTAGGCTTTAGGTTTCATATGGGATGGCTTTCTTACTGCTTTGTAAAGTTATTATTTAATACAAAAACCTCTTGAAAGTTAGGAAAAAACATGGATTTAAAACTGTCCCAAACGAAACCTTAATTTTATACTAAAAAACTACTTTAAGAAGCAGTAAGAAAACCATTCCAAACGGAGCCTAAATCATAATCATGGTCATTAGCCTTATCCCAACTATTTATGATTGGTATTATGAATCCCAATTTTTCATTCTTTTCTGGTGGGCATTGTCAAAGGAGTCGAAAATATTCTTCTCAAATCATTCTAAATAGCGCGCGCGCACACACACACATATATATATATATATATATATATATATATATATATATATATATATATATATATATATATATATATATATATATATATATATATATATATATATATATATAATCTTAGACCTACTTATTTCTTTCCTAATCTGCTTACACTAATTTTATTAACTCGTCTACTAAGTGTATTAATTATGACCACATTTTCTCAAATCATTACAAATGTCCCAAAAACTACAATCTATTTTTAAACACATTTTCATAAGATATCATGCAACTTATTCTCTAATATAATCATTACTTAATTTAATTTTTTCATATATATTCATTTTAATATTCTTATTTTTTTTTTCAAACTCAGCTTACATATCGATCCCTTTTTTACAGCCCAAAATTGGATTCATACAATATTGACAGCCAAATTGCAATTTTAAAAAATGTATCTTTAAGCATCATTAATATCCTCTTATCATATAAAACTACCAATGCACTTATATTTTAATCATTTAGCCTTACCTTAGAAGTTATATCCTCAGTTATACTTTTATTTTTTTATATAATAGATCCAAAACACTTAAAACTATTATACTTGGGCATCATATCATCTTCTAACAATATTGAATCATAATTATTAACATTATGCCTACTAAAATTGCATAACAATACTAAACAAGTATAACATTAATTGCTGGAGTACTTGTTTGGTTTGAAAGAGATGATCTCTTAAAATAAAAGCATATGAACTTGGTAGAACCCATGTGAAATTGGATATCATAAAAAATCACAATAAAAAAATTGCTCGTGTGCGGCCCTCATGTTTTGAATGGTGACATTGCCCAAAAATCAACATTAAAAGTAAAGAAAATTTTAATATTAATTGCTAAGGTCAATTATCCATGCATTTAAAGGAAATTAAGCTTCGTTTAGGATGACTTTCTTACTGCTTGTTAAAGTAACTTTTTAGTAAAAAATTAAAATTTTTGTATTAAAAAACTGCTTTAAGAAGTAGTAAATAAGCCATCCCAAATGAATCCTTAACTTGATGATGAGTTTCAGGATAATGAAGGATCTAGTGTTTTATGCTGATACAAAGGATGAAGGCATATAAATTCTGTAATATTTTAGTAAGTTGGGCCTAAATAAATGCTTCAACAAAAGGGTATAAAAAAACTTAATGAATGACATGTCATAATAAATATAAATTTCAGCAAGTGAAGAACGGGCTACCGAATTATTGCCTCCTTACCACTCCATTGCGGATAAGATACTCCACAATATCAACGTGCCCATTAGCAGCAGCCATGTGAAGTGCTGAAGAAGAGGGTAGTTGAAAAAATGCATCATAATTTGTAAAGGCTTACTGGGTAAATATATTTAACTCATAAATAAATTGCTATTCAGGACCAATCTCCATTAAAATAAACAACAAGCTGGTTTTCAGAAAATAAATGTCATTAAAAGATCAAGAAATGTCATTGCAAATGATGATCTTTAAATTCTCCCAGTTTCATTTGAAGCTAGCTACGGTATACTATGGTAACAAGAAATGTCCTACAGTATGATGAAAGCATAAAATTCACAAAAGTTTTTGAAAGGATTCGAAGTTTCCAACCTTAGCTGATAATATTAGAGATCTAAGTCAACATTACTCAACTAAATGGTCGATGGTCAAAGTGGTTAAAATTCACAGAATACATAGAATGGGAAGGGAAGTTAATTCTCAACATCCTCTGATTATAAATAAATGTCCAATTTAACTTTAGAATTTCCTATTGCCCCCATTTTAGTCTCTCGACTATTAGAAAATGATTCAATTTATTCATAGAGCTTAAAATAAGAGTTAAAGTTAATTCCAAAGTTAAATATAAAAATTGTTTTAGGTAGTACAAAGAAATATGAGATTACATTGTTCTATTTTATCATTTAATAAATTATAGTATATAGTTAATCTAACAAATAATAAGGGTGAATAAACAGTGAAAAAATTAATATTTTTTAAAGCAAAATCTAACATTGCTCTTATTTATCATATTTTAATATAGATTATAGTATATAGTTAATCTAACACAAAGTTAATAATGTTAGTTTTTGCTTTAAAAAATATAAATTTTTTCACTATTTATTCACCCTTATTTTATACTAGACTAGCTATATACTATAATTTATTAAATGATACAATAGAGCAATGTAATCTCATATTCTCTTGTAACACTAAAAATATTCTTCATATTTAACTTTGAAGTTAACTCTTATTTTAAGCTCTATGACTAAATTAGCTTAATTTCTAATAGTTGAAGGACTAAAATGAGGCAATGCTAAACTATGGAATTTAATTGGACATTTATTAATATTAGGGAGACTATTTTGAACTTTTACTCATAATAATTCTATGATCAACAATTATTATCATAGCAACTTTTCCTCTTAACAGTTCAAGTAGCCGTTGACTACCCACTTAAGAATAGAATCACAGTTATAGCAAAGATCATATAATTAGTCATTTAAATTTTATGTTATGAAATATAAGCTACAGGTTTAAATAATAATATTTAACAAATACATATTTTAGCATGGTTCCTTGGTTTATTCAAGTATTGTTGCTCAAAAAGGAGAATATTACATAAGCCAATATGTGATATGACAAATTTTATTTTTTTTCCTTGTAATAAATGTTTAAAATTGTGCAATTGGGTATTGAGGTATTTTTTGTTCGTGAGGCGAGACGTAAGCCTCAAGGCATTTTGAGGCGTGAGCCTCAAAATAAAAATTTGCATAAAGTGCAAATAAAGGTTAAAAGTGATTTTTTCGTGAGATGAGGCGTAAGCCTCAAAGCATTTTGAGGCGTGAGCCTAAAAAAAAAAGGGTATTGACAAATTTTATTTTTCTTGTAATAAATGTTTAAAATTGCGCAATTAGTATCGAGGCATTTTTTATTTGTGAGGCGAGGCGTAAGCCTCAAGGCATTTTGAGGCGTGAGCCTCAAGGCATTTTGAGGCGTGAGCCTCAAAATCAAAAATTTGCATAAAGTGCATCATATAATATTTAGTTCAACTACAAATTCTTTCTTTCTCAATTCCTACTTATCCATATTTAATTTCTAAAAAAGGTTGAAATAGTTGGCAATTACTAGAAAATCATCTATACTGTCATCACCGAGTGGGTCTTTATTTGAGTCGTCATTATAACAAATTGATCTCTCCCGTCTCATCCTGTGGAGTCCAATATTTCCCAATATGCTTCTTCTTTATTTATTTTAGTCATCTTCATCTTTCATAAATATTTTTTGTCAACATAAAGATGAGATTAATACTCCAAAACTTTAGAAAAGGAAGTGGTGGTGGTGTGCTGCTTTCAAATGATCCTTGATGGCGGCTGCAAAGGTGGTGGCTGTGGCGAAGGCAGCGGGCTAAAGGTTGAGGCAGTTAAGAGGAAGTTACTGTGACTTGGGGGTGCATGAATGTGTAATTTGTTTAGGGCTTTAGTTTATGATTTATCTAAATTATATATATATATATATATATATATAAAGTGGGTGAGGCATAAGCCTCACGCCAGCGAGGCAAGGCACGCCTCAAGGCGGGCCTCAACCAACCTGAGATGCAAGCCTTATAAAAAACTCAAGGCGTAAGTCTCGAGATGTTTTCACTGGAATTGCATTGAGGCGAGCCTCATATTACGCAATTCTAGACAATGCCTGTAATAACAATGATTTACCCCTGTTCTTTTTATTCTTAAATTCTAAATTGTAATAGGTTATACATGCTATAGAAATAAGACTGCGTTGAAACAACGGAATTGCACTATCTGGTATAAGTTCGTCATACAAGGAATCCAAGTGTTTATCCAATAGTTTAAAAATTAAAGCTGTTATCTAATCTTATTGGTTTAATCAAATATTCTTATTCAATATATGGAACATTATATCTCTTAATGTTTGCAGCTATCCAGACTTCCTGTTTCCTACATACAGAAATAGCATTTATCATTTAAAAACCTAAGGTAACAAACTAATTTCACAAACTATGCTAAAAAGACTATTTAAAGTAGGATACTAGCAAGACAGATGTCTAATACTTTTACTTTTTTAGTCAAATATTTGGTGCAAAAAGGCCACAATATTGTAAATAGAGCCAACAACTACCTTGACATGACAGAAATCCTATGAGAAAAACACTAAAGCTTTTTTTTTATTCATATTCATATCAGTCCTCCTTCCTTCAATCCAAACACAGCCAAAGTGAATTGCTGAGCTTGGCAGGAATTAAGGATTTCAGAAGATAACCTGTTCGTCCCTGAGAGTCTTTAGCATTGAGAGAAACACCCATCGAATATAAGCTTACGACATCATCAAGGTCATCATACCTAGCAGCCTGCCAAAGAAATAATAATCAGAAAATGAGTTGGTGAATCTAGAAAAGCCTAGACAAGTCAAGAATTCTTAACAACTTTGGTGTATGAAACTATACTGACATTTAGGCTTGCATGGATTATCGCAAGCAGGATGTGTTGTGCAGAGTCCTCTGTTAATTAATTATTTACAATTATGAAAAACATAACCATTAAAAGAGAAGCATAATACTAAGTTAAGTGTTGCAGAGATGAGGATGCTTAGGTGGATGAGTGGCTTGACCCTTAGAGATAGGATACGAAATGAGCATATACGTGAAAAGGTTGGAGTAACTCTAGTGGAAGATAAGATTAGATAGAGTCACCTTAGATGGTTTGGTCACATTAAACGGAGACCTTCCAATGACCCGGTTAGGAAAGTTGAGGCATTAGATTTGACTTATGTTAAGAACGGTAGAGGTAGACCTAAAAAGACTTGGTTAGAAAATATTAGAAATGATCTTTCTTTATTAGATTAAAATGAGACTTTGACTTTTAACCGGACAAAATGGCGAAAAAGGATTCATGTAGACGACCCCACGTAGTGGGACAAGGGCTTGATGTTGTTGTTGTTGTATGAAAAACATACATTAAAAGGTCCAAAGAGTAAAAGAAAATGCATAAAAAGAAAGTTAGATTCTCTTATGACACGATTACTGACCAGTTTCCCATAATTGAACAAAGAAAACAAACATTTTCTGAAGAAAGAATCATGTGATAGTAAGATCTCATAACAACAAACAAGAATGAATAAAAAAGGAAGATTCATAAAACTCATCCCAAATTTGGGATAAGTCAAATGATAGCAATGATGAACAGATGGTATGATAATAAAATATAAAGATCATCCAACACTTCAGATTTAACCAAACAAAGCCAAGTTCATCCTGCCACACCAATTCATCCAAGTAACACCTATGGTTTATTTTGTAATTTCCATCACAATAGTATCTGCAATAGAATGTAGATCTGCTTCAGAGCAAAGAATTTACATGCTGAATGATGCATGCCAGTGATCAGTTACTTCCCATGCCGAATATGATCCAATGATAAGCAGTTATTAGTACTCTTCAGTGAATTTCAGAATGAACGTTGCATTTGGGAAAAAGAATAAACACATACCCGACATAGAACAGGGAGAGGAATGCCAAAGCAACAAGAAAGTAACACCATGCAATACATGGGATAATTAAAAATTTAATCAGACTCACTCAAATTTAAAGTTCTGATTCATGTTCACTCAGAATCTATTACAATAAACTCAAAATCAAATTTTAACTTTTAGAAATCAAAATATATTTCAAGAACACCATAAAAGATTGTTAAAGGTGTTTTCTAAGTTAGCAAAAAGAAATAAATATTAAAAAACGGGAATCCAGCAGATGATTAACTCCACCATTATTCTTTTGAAACTTTTTTGTTTCTCCTTTCAATTTGAATTCTGCCACGATCTATCCATATCTAATAACCAAATTCGTGGATTCCACTGTAATTCATATTTAAAAATCAGCATCGAAACAAAAGCTCGAAGAGCTCAAGGGAATTCATCACTGAAAAATCAAAATAAAGAAACAAGCTGAGATCAAACAAAGACCAAGAGAAATGCTAACAAGAAAAGGAAAAGCAGCAACAAAAGGAAGGCACCTCGAGCAACGCGTCAACTGGGTCAGAAACGGAATCGTCGGATGTCGGCTGCTGAACTGAGTTTGATTCGTTGGCCATGGCTAGAGAGGGCTTAGGGTTTCCTCTGATGAGAGGGCAGAATTGCTATTTCTCCGTTTGCTGGTGACAGGCCATCGAGTTACACTGTTACAGTAATCACATTAGCGTATTAAACACCAATGATAAAAAAAAAGACTAATTTTATTTCTTTTTTTAATTTTCTTTAAGAATGGTAGATTAAACATTTTATTTAATTTTGAGTGCTCTCAATGAAGCAAACAATAAAAATTATGTAATTAATTTGCAATATGGGATATGTATTATACATAAAGGCGCAAATTTATGTATGATGCCTGATGCTAGGGGCAGTGGCGGAGCCAGAAATTTTATTGAGGGGGGGCCTAAATTAAAATAATTTTGTTTGTTGTCTCATTACCATGGGGTCTCTCTTTGGAGGCAAGAGAGGAGTGAAAGATATTTAAATGAGTTTTACTAAACATTTTTTAAAATATTTTTATTTCAATTAATTTTAGTGAGTTTCAATTTCAGAAATCAACGATCTTTAGCTCTTTGGATTCGTCTCGTCGAGTCGCTGATTAGACTATAAGCAAATAAATTTTGAAAACCGTTTTATCATCCAAATTATGTTTTGAATCTTCCAACTGTGCTTTGGGTCCTTGATTTGGACTCATTTGTGCTCGGATTGAGTCGAATTTGATATTGTTGGGTTCGTATTTTTGAGACGTTCAGTTCGACTATAAGTTTATTGAAATCAGAGTTTAGATGGTCTCCGATTTAATTTTTGAAGTTTCCAACTTGTCTTTTTTCAAAATTTGTGCCCGATCAAGATTATTTTTGATGATATATCAATAGCTTAGACTTGATTTAGAAAAATAAATTAATCCAATTACTTCTTACTCTTAAATCTAGCATGCATATAAGAGAAAATAATATATTTCTCTCATATATAAAAAATGTACAAGTGAACCTTTGCTCTTCCTTGTTCTCCTTTTGTGGTAATGATTGGTTGAATATACTAACAATTAAATTTTTTTTTTTTTAGGGGGGGCACGTGCCCCCCTTGGCCCCCCCTTCCCTCCGCCAATGGCTAGGGGTGTCAATTTCGGGTCAAGGGTCGGGTTCGGGTCAAACCCGAAATTGACCCGGCACTATTCGGGTTCGGGTCGACCCGACCCGTTTTTGCAAACGGGTCAATTTTCTGGACCCGAACCCGACCCGCTTCGGGTTCGGGTCAACCCGAACCCAATTGTTTCAGCCGCGGCAACAGGTTACGCTGAATGAGTCGCCGGAACGCGTTATGCGCAGACCGAAGTTGCGGACGGTGGAGCGCACACTCGCGCTAGGGCCTGCGGCAGCGGGGCTGGGCGAGCCAGGCACGACGCGGGGCCGAATGCCGGGTTTACGTGTTATTTCGGGTCAAATCGGGTCACTCCCGGGTTTCCGGGTCAACCCGAACCCGACCCAGTTTTGCAAACGGGTTGATTTTTCAGACCCGAACCCGACCCGTTTCAGGTTCGGGTCAACCCTAACCCGAAATTTTCGGGTCGGGTTTGCGTCGGGTTCTCGAGTCGGGTCCATTATTGACAGCTCTACCTGATGCCCAATTCATTTTATGAGACGAGTCTTACTTACTAGGAAGTGTAAAGATCATACCATTAGGTAGTGTGTTCCAGAAGATTAGATTGTGCCCATCATTAGCCAATGTCATGATTCCAAGTATAGAGAGT
The DNA here is from genome assembly GCA_019514585.1 of Dendrobium officinale. Taxonomy (NCBI): domain Eukaryota; kingdom Viridiplantae; phylum Streptophyta; class Magnoliopsida; order Asparagales; family Orchidaceae; genus Dendrobium; species Dendrobium officinale. Next base: position 24,927,804 of record CM033694.1, read on the forward strand.
ATTTTGGAGGGTTTAAAACTTCTTTTAAGATCCTTCAATCTAGATTTTATTGGCTTACCCTATTTAAATATGTTAATGATTATGTTAAAATAAGTGATAGAAGTTAGAAGAAAAGAAATATCACTAAAAGAAATGAAATGCACATTAACTACATGTTAGAAGTGGAGATTTTTCATGTTTGAATATTCGACTTAATGGGTCTTTTTTTTCAATCTCATGAAAGTCAATACATTTTGATAGCAGTTGATGATGTCTCCAAGTGGATAGAATGAATAATGACACCCAAAACTAATGTTTAGGTAGTAATTAAAATTTAAAAAATATATATATTTTCTAGATTTGGAGTGCCTAAAGTCATCATTAGTAATGGGGGTAGTCATTTCTTTAATAGAAGAGTGGAGAACATAATTTTGAAATATGAAATTAAGCATAGGGTAGCAATTGCTTATCATCCTCAAATCAATAGTCAAAATGAAATAAGTAATAGGAAAATCAAAAGGATTTTAGAGAAAAATGTGAGTTTAAATATGAAGGATTGGGCATTAAAATTGGATGATACACTCTAGGCTTATGGGATTGTTTATATAACCCCAATTAGAATGTCTCCCTATAAGTTAATTTTTGAAAACAACTTATCACTTACCTTTAGAGTTTGAGTACAAAGCTTACTAGGAGGTGAAGAAAATTAAATTATAATGTTAATGATGTCGAAAAAAAGATTAATGCAGTTTAATGAGTTATAGTGATTAAAAAATGATGCCTATGAGAATACCAAATTGAATAAGGAGCAAATTAAAAAATAACATGATCATAATTAAGTTCATTAAAAAAGAATTCATATAACACTCCATAACTTAGTAAATCATAATAAAAAAAATAGTAATGTGTGGTTTATGTGAATCATTATGCTTTCAAGTAGTTTAGATGGTTTTTTTTAGTGTAGAGTATATATTCACTATATTAACTAAATAGCATGTTATTTTAACAACATTTGACCAAAAATACTTAGGTAATTTTATTCATTCTATGAGCTCTGAAAATTCATGCTTTTCTCTTCTAATATAATTGTTTATGGGTTAAAATTTCAAAAGGTAAATTTGATTGTGCATAGGAAAGTATCCAAAAATCTTGCTCTCATGTTATAAGTACTTTATGATATAGTCGTAAGTTTTGCATAGGTACAAGCCTTTATGGTTAATTATCCCTTTCACATATTAAGAGAGAACTTTTGATTAAAGCTAGTTGATATGCACTAAATATTTAGTTCACAATAGCATTAGTTTGTATTCAAAGTAATAAGTTTTTATCACATTTAGTTTAAAATGGTTGGTGTGTAGATTGATGATGAATCTGATCAAAATTTAATGGTTATATCATCTCAAAATTTCAAGGACCTTGATCTACTTAGTTAGTAAAGGTAGTTGATTCAACTTGTTCAAAAGATTCTTGTCAACAGCTAAGGGTTGTGTCATCCAAGAGAATCATGTGTGACATAAAGAGGATGTTTATCTAAGGAGAATTTTAAGTTGACTATTACAAACAAAGGGCTTCATGCCCTCTAAGTGCACTTTATGATTCGTTACTCAGAGGATTGAGTCATTAGAGAACTTTTGAGCTTTGGCATTGATCATAATTTAATAGTTTCATTTTTTGATCACTTAGTTAGAAGGCTCTAGTCATAATTGTATCTTTTAGGCGCTATGTTGTGATAAAATCACTCGAAGGACACATGTTATGTCCTTATTGGTATGAAACTTTTGAAAGTGACCATAAAATTATGCTTGATATGACATTGACTCTTTATGAGCTTAAACTATTTTTAAATTATTCATCTTTGATAAACTATTATGGAGGATGGAATGATATTTTCTCTTAGCTTTACCTAGAAGATTTTTGCTAAAATATTTTTATATCATTTAAATTTTTTATATTTTTTGTCAAAATTTTAGCCTAAATTATTTTCTTAGGGATATGAGAGGATTTTAAAAATATGGTCCCCTCCAACTAACATTTTATATTAAAGTGGCTATCATCATCGTATTTAGCTTAAGTCAATCTTTTTCATGGTTGAGAACATGATTTTCCTAATAAGCCCCTATGATTATGATGTATTATGATAGTTCCTATTATAGAAATATGTTAATAAAACTTTGATTGATTGCACCTTATCGACTATGGTCCCTTACCTATAGAGAATCAAGTTTAAAATTAAATATGATTTGAGTTCATTTGAATGTCTAATGCTTTGTAGGACTTATCAACTCTACTCTCATATGTAGAGGATTGGACAAATAAATTAGAACTTAAAATTATATTTTATGGACATGACATAAGGTGTTTATATTTTTTAAAACAAGTTCCATTATCAAAGGCTTTGGAAGTCTTATGCAAATGGAAGACAAAGGTGACTGTGGATTTCTTCGAGTATTGATTCCATCATATGATGATATATACTTATTTGATAACCATAAGAGATAAATTAAGATCAATTTTTGAACATGTTTGTTTTATATTTATTCCAATGATTCTTGCAAAAGGGCTTAAGATTTCAACTCTAATTAGTGGAACAAGGTGGTTCATACTTGAGATGTTAGACTTATGACATTGCCTTGTAAACAAGGTGACCGCTTAAAAGTGTTCATATATGTTGATGAACATGATTTTGAAAGAGAACAATTTGAAAGTTTCAAAGTGATAGCATGCATTTGGGGTAGTTACATGTTTTATGAAGAGGGATAAGTTCAAATTTATCTTATCTTTTGTCCGCATAGTATTATCTAACTTTAAATTCATCAATTTTGCATATTTTTCAAAGTATGTTAATGAAACTTTGATTAATTGCACCTTATCGACTGTATTCTCTTACATATAGAGAATCAAGTTTAAAATTAAATATGATTTGAGTTCATTTGAATGTCTAATACTTTGTAGGACTTATCAACTCTACTCTCATATGTAGAGGATTGGACCAATAAATTTGAACTTAAAATTATATTTTATAGACATGCCATAAGGAGTTTGTATTTTTAAAAACAAGTTTCATTATCGAAGGCTTTGGAGGTCTTATGCAAATGGAAGATAAAGCTGACTGTGGATTTCTTTGAGTACTTGGTTCCATCACATAATGATATATACTTATTTGATAACCATAAGAGATAATTTAAGATCAATTTTTGAACATGTTTGTTTTAAATTTATTCCAATGATTCTTTTCAGAGGGCTTAAGATTTCAACTCTAATTAGTGGAAGATGGTGGTTCACATTTGAGATGTTAGACTTATGACATTGCCTTGTAAACAAGGTGACCTGCTTGAAAGGGTTCATATATGTTGATGAACATGATTTTGAAAGAGAACAATTTGAAAGTTTCAAAGTGATTGCATGCATTTGGGGCAGTTACATGCTTTATGAAGAGGGATAAATTCAAATTTATCTAATTTTTAGTCCGCATAGTATTATCTAACTTTAAATTCATCAGTTTTGCATATTTTACAAAGCACATGCATATATATTAGTCGGTGCATCATTCTAATTGGACATTAATACCTTATCAACATGCATGTTGGTTTCGCAGGTGTGATTGTGAATGATTATGTGTTTACTTGGTTCCATCACATTATAATATATACTTATTTGATACCCATAAGAGATAACTTAAGATCAATTTTTGAACATGTTTGTTTTAAATTTATTCCAATGATTCTTCTCAGAGGGCTCATGATTTCAACTATAATTAGTGGAACATGGTGGTTCATACTTGAGATGTTAGACTTATGACATTGCCTTGTAAATAAGGTGATCAGCTTAAAAGGGTTCATATATGTTGATGAACATAATTTTGAAAGAGAACAATTTGAAAGTTTCAAAGTAATTGCATGCATTTGGGGCAGTTACATGTTTTATGATGAGGGATAAATTCAAATTTATCTTCTTTTAGTCCACATATTATTATCTAACTATAAACTCATAATTTTTGCATATTTTTCAAAGTATGTTAATGGAACTTTGATTGATTGCACCTTATCGACTATGTTCTCTTACCTATAGAGAATCAAGTTTAAAATTAAATATGATTTGAGTTCATTTGAATGTCTAATGCTTTTTAAGAATTATCAACACTACTCTAATATTTTAGAGGATTGGACCAATAAATTAGAACTTAAAATTATATTTTATAGACATGACATAAGGAGTTTGTATTTTTTAAAACAAGTTTCATTATCGAAGGCTTTGGAGGTCTTATGCAAATGGAAGACAAAGGTGAATGTGGATTTCTTTGAGTACTTGGTTCTATCACATAAGGATATATACTTATTTGATAACCATAAGAGATAATTTAAGATCAATTTTTGAACATGTTTGTTTTAAATTTATTCCAATGATTCTTGTTAGAGGGTTAAGGATTTCAACTCTAATTAGTGGAACATGGTGGTTCATACTTGAGATGTTAGACTTATGACATTGCCTTGTAAACAATATGACCTGCTTGAAAGGGTTCATATATGTTGATGAACATGATTTTGAAAGAGAACAATTTGAAAGTTTCATAGTGATTGCATGCATTTGGGGCAGTTACATGTTTTATGAAGAGGGATAAATTCAAATTTATCTTATTTTTAGTCCGTATAGTATTATCTAACTTAAATTCATCAGTTTTGCATGCATGCATATATATATATATATATATATATATATATATATATATATATATATATATATATATATATATATATATATATTATCTTGATCGGGTACGAATCTCGAGGCAAAAAATGAGTTCGAAGCATCAAAAATTAAATTCGGGATCATCTAAACTCCAAATTCAACAAACTTATAGTCGAACTAAACATCTCGGAAATACAAATCCAATGACACCAAATTCAACTTAATATATGCTCAAACTAATCCAAATCAATCACCCAAAGCACATTTAGAAGGTTCAATCCATAGTTTGGATTTCCAAACAGTTTCCAAATATGGCTTGCTTATAGTCAATCAAGCAACTGGACGAGATGAATCCAATGAGCCCAAGATCATCAAATTCTGATATCATTAGAGCCTTTAAATGTTTGATAAATGATCCATGATCAAGGGATTCAATATAGGTTGTCCATTCAAACCACTCCCAATTCACCCCTGATCTTCCTCTTATTTACTGGTCATGCCACTATAAAAAAACTATAAATAGACCTCTCATTTCCTTTGAGAGGGGGACCCAAGGAAGAAGAGAAGAGAATGAAGAGACTCCTCCTTGACCACTGCTAGAGTTCCACCCAAACTCTAAGTGACGCTGGAGTTCCGCCCGACCTTCAAGTGACGCCGGAGTTCTACCCGAAATCCAAGTGACACCAGAGTTCTGCCCGACCTCAAAGTGATTCTAGATCTCTGTTTGACAACCGACAGACGCCAGTTTTCTATCTGATCGCTAGCTGATGTCGGCATTTTGATATCCATTTGTAACTGAATTTCAACACGAGAGTTGATTATTATAATTTGATCGTCCTTAATTTTAGGGACGAGTCAGGCTCTTGTAACCTAAGTAAACACTAGTGAAATTCTTTCAACTGGGTGTGATCCCATGATTTTTTGCTTTCCAGGGTTTTACACGTAAAAATCTTGGTATTCTTTTATCTTCTATTTGTGTATTGGATATTCGTACAATGTTGAGACAAAAATTTTCTAACTCTATCACCGTGTATATTCTAGCACGCAACAAACATATATATTATTGTGTTCTAGTTTCACTATTTTTCCATAGGTTTTAGGCACTGGTACTATTCCTTAAGAAATTAGTATATGTGAGTACAAGTGGGTTTTCTAGGACCTTTAGATATATGTTTTGCAAACCAATTTCGCCTAAGCATTTTAGATTTGCTTAGCTAACTTTTGAATGTTTTTTCATAAATTTTGGTTCTTTGAATTTTAATATATAAAAGGATTTATAATGATCTTTGTATTTAAATAGCATAATTATCATTTTACCCTTAATATATTTAATATATTTTATTATTAAATAAATCCATTTCCACTTATAAGTTTCATTTTCCCATTCATTTATTGTAACAGAAATAAACTTGAGAAATTTGAGAAAAATATAGGTGCAAAAAGAATAAAAGCTATGATTTAGAGGGCGTAGAATCGTTTTTGTTCATTGGCCCAGTAAAAAAATTTGGATGACTCAACATAGGTTATATTTTGCCTATTCCACTTAAATTGAAATAGGATTCTGCATGTAGGAGTGAGATAGCATGGCTAAGGATTCTGTTATGCATATTTCAAATTAAATCCTATGGCTCTATTACGATTTGATTCTCCAACCTTACTATACTACAAAAAATGCTTATCACAGCCTAACATGATATGACCCAATATCACACTGATCATACTATTGTGGGCCTCTGAAGGGACATCGCTCAGCGGGGGACAGAATGCAAAGGGAAGGATCGTTATATCCCGTAGAGTAAAATGGTCAAAAGTATTTTTGCACTCCTCGCAAGCAGACCAATTGGAGGGCAGATGAGATCATGCATATAATTAACCATTGAGGATAGCGGATTTTTCCTACACACATCGATGGGTAATAATATGTATAACATGATCAAAGTCATGAGATTTTTCATACCCGATACATCAGCTCGAGTGAGAATTATTTGATGTGGGATTCAGCTTCTCATGGGCGCAAGCCCACGTGATTAATTATGTCTTAAATTAGAGACTAAGAAGACTCTTGATTAATGATTATACATTATTCTCTCAGATGGGATTAGTACATAGAGAGGGGTCTAGGACATTCATATTAAAAGGGAAGAAAAGGTTCAACTTGGCTTGGTCAACATGCACGTCTCATATCATCATCCGAAAGGATTAAGGTAGGGAAAAGAAACTAGAGGAAAAAAATAACACTGCATTCTAAGCATATAAGAGAGAAAGATGGAGATGGCATCATTCATGTGACACAAACATGTGGGATTTATGGCCTCTGAAGGATAGAGAGTTACCCGTCGATAAGGCATATTATGGGACACTAATAGTAGTAGCATTAAACCCAAAATCTATAGTGGGTTTAGTGTTCTACATATAATAGTAGTACTTGTATCCTAGCAAATACATCTTGGACTTATATCCTGCCTAAAAAGGAAAGACAGCTAACCACCTAATTATATAAAATCCATGCTATCCGATCTTTATGAAAGATGGGTGGGTGACTGAATTTTTAGAAATTAAGGCTGACATCTAGATGAGACCCTAAGTAGCTTTGTACTTATGAAGGGTATTATGCTTCTAAGATTAATGCAATTAAAATTTGATTTTAGTTAGTTTCTAATACAATGCATGCTAATTAAAATCTCCAAATCAGGAATGCATGAAATTTAAAAAATTGCTTATAAAAATAATTTTTTTAGAAGACTAAACTTTCTCAAGTTCAGCACCTCATCCTCATAGGTCGGATTATATGAACTCTACCAGTAGGAAGGGAAGTGTCTAAACAAGGAGAGAGAAGAATGCATTAAGATACATGTGACTTTGGACGACCTCCGGCTTATTTCCTAGGTCATTATCTTTCTATGCTATTTAATTCTTAAAATTTTGAATCTTAATTATGAATATAAAAGTTTTATCCCTAGAGATCCTAGTGAAATCAGGATATGGTCGGGGAAATAATAAAATGAGTCTTCTAATATATATGCTACACATATCTACTACTGAATGTAATATAAAGCGAAAGACTATTAAATCTCAAAAATAATTTTCTATATATATCGTAAATATATATATATATATATATATATATATATATATATATATATATATATATATATATATATATATATATATATATATATATATATATATATATATATATATATATATATATATATATATATATATATATATATATATATATAACATAAAATCTATCTACAACAATGCTTAACAATAATGAAAATAATAAAATAAAAGTCAAGCCTGCAAAAATCAACTAACCAAACTAAAATGCATACTTACAACACAACTTAGAGCCTGCTATCCAAACTACTTTGCTCGCTTCTTACCTTTACCCTAGCATGAAAATAGAAGCAAAAGTAGGAGTGAGCTATCATGGCTCAATAGGTTATCACAACCTAAAATAGAACTCAATAATTGATATTAAAAGAATTAAAAATATCGTGTTGTAATAATAAATTGAAATATTGTATGAAAAATAAAAAATGAAACGTGTATTGAACCGAATGCACTTAAAAAAATAATGAAACTAACTGAATTATGAGTAAAAAATTATAGCGATATCATAATTATATAAGAATGGCTCGCGTGCCCAAATTTTCATATATCTTTGTTGACAAAATCCTACCTTAGTAGTCCGACACAATAGAACCCTACCTTTGTCCCACATTGGTGACATCATAACATCACATCATATCTCTTTTATATTTTTTGATGCATTTTATTAATTAAAGCATAATTGGACTAAATTCAAAAATTGTTGAAATGCCTCAACGGTATGCAATAAAATATCCTTATGAGCATAAGTTCACATTTTAAAAAATTAACCAAATTATCAGAGATCGTGTATAACAATATTCTAAAGCTTTAATTAAACTAAAACATTATTTATCATAAACTAATCTACAATATATAATGACTAATATTGTGCCTATTTCAAATTAAATCATATGGCTTTAGTTTTCTTCTATTACCAATGTCGTGTAACGCTATAAAAATAACAAAAGTCCCATCTCGATTACCCATTGGCACCAACATAACATAATTTTACCTCGGTTGCTTGCTAGTGTATGCGTAACATCAAATCACATAATGTCACATCACGATATATTTCATTAATTATGCTTTAATTAATGAAATGCATAAGAAATATGAAAGATATGTGATGTGATATTATGTCTGCGCTAGTGGGTGATCGAGGTGGGATTCTATTATGCCAGCGATAGTGGGCGACCGAGGTGGGATTGTGTTATGCTTATACTAGTGGGGGACCAAGGTGAGATTATGTTATGCTAGGGCCTGAGGTCTATCGAGGTAGAATTTTGTTTACAAAGATATATGAAAAGTTAGGCTTGAGAGTCATTCTGATAATCACTCTGATATCACTATAAACTGTTTACTCATAATTCAGTTAGTTTTAGTATTTGTTTAAGTTCATTTAGTTCAGTACACATTTCAGTTTCAACTTTTTGTATAGTACTTCAGTTTATTATTATAGTATAATATTTTTTAATCTTTTGGATTTGATTATTAATATCTATTTTAGGTTGTGATAGCATACTGAATAGTGTTAGCTCACTCTTACTTTTACTTTCATTTTTAGGCCAGGGGAAGGGTAAGGAGCAAGCTAATTAGTTTGCAAAGCAAGCTCTAATCTGTGCTATAGGTATGCATTTTGGTTTGGATAGCTAATTTTTGTAAGCTTAGTTCTCTCTAGGTATGCTTCACAATTGGTTAGTACTTCTGAGGAGAAATGCTATATATTTCTAAATGGATTCTAAGATGCTTTGAGGTAGCCACTATTAGCACAAGATATTACATATTTTTCTTAGTTGGTCTAGAGGGCTAAGAGGATAAACTGATCTGGTAGCAGTTCAACACCAATCAACTATTAGCATGAAATATTCAGTGGTGAGACAACTGGTAGTAGTCATTATGAGAAGAAGAGCATGTTTGGACTTGTTGAGTTCAATTAAAGCTTGGTTTTCTATAATATTTGGATCTGATTTGATTTTACTTGATTTAATTTGAAATAGGTACAACGTAAGAATTCAATGACTATTGTTATGCGCACACTATAGAATGACCACTGTTGGGAAATTTTCTCTATAACATATGAAAAAACACAGTATTTTCCAATTCTTTTGGTTTCAATTATTGATATCTATTTTAGGTCGCAATATCCTTCTGAGCTGTGTTAGCTCACTCTTACTTTTACTTCCACTTAAGACCATGGAAAGTCTAACGGTAATGGTAGGTTTTCCTATAGTGATAGTTTGGATAGCATGCTCTAATTTATGTTGTAGATATGTATTTTGGTTTGGTTAGTTTATTTTTGTATGTTTGACATTTATTTTGTTATTTTCTTTATTGTTAAGTGCTGTTGTAGATAGACTTCAGATTATATATTTTTTTATAATATATATATATATATATATTGCAGTATATTACTCAAAAAGATAACTCGACTTCAAGTGGTGGGACTGCTTTAGCTCTATATACTAAGGCATGAGAAGTGGATTTAGTCATTGTCTTGTAGGTAATATGAGATGACTAGAACAATCCTCTCATTTTTATATGTTATTCTATTTTATTCTTGATGTGAATCTTCTTGAATAGTTTAACTAATGCATTGTTGAAGACTTTCATTTAGCCCTTTGTACTTGTATTATAAATTGATGAATATTACCAATTAATGTCATGATGAAAAATGAACTGGTAGTTTCATTACTTGAGAGAATATGGTGTAGATTTAGGTACTTCAAAAACTGCCCTATTATTTGAGATAATATGGTGTGTAGATAATGATATGGGTGAAAAAAGTTGATTACTTGCTTGATAGTAGTTTCTTTGACATGTTGCTACTTGTGTGCTACCTGTGTCCATTTAGAGAAATAGTCGGTTATTGACAAACAAATATAACGCCCAACTAACGATGGCTAATCGATGGCGATGAGTCCAACTATATATGTACACAAACATTCAAATAGACATGCTGTCATTTTGAGTGTAATGGGTTTAGAGATTAGTAAATAATATAAATATAAGTTTAACACTAGTGGCGCTTCTTGACATGATCAACACAATCATTTACGATCAATATCCAATAATAATAGTTTTTTTTTTCTTTTTTTCTTTTTGTGTTATCCATGGAGTTGACTCGTGTGAGTCACAAAGTCTTTTATAGTATTTTGTTACAACTTTTTGGCTTCCTCCATTCCTATACACTACAACCACATTTAATCAATAATATAGGATAGAAAATATTATTGATAAAAGCTTAGCATAAATGATTTATCTTTGTGGCTAACATTGACACCCCTACATAAATCCCTCTTTATAATCTGTGGCTAATTGTATATTTATCTATAATTGCCTTCTTTAAAGTGACTGACAAAAAGTTGTCTCTAATCATTTTGCTCTTCTATGATTCTATCATAAAGGTTTCTTGCTTTGATTTTGAAATATCCTTAAGCTTGTGTTCTTCTTGCATTGTTGGGATCCTCTTCAAAGCTTGAAAAAATTTATTGTGAATGAGAGCAAGGAATAACCAAAGGTGCATTCTGACATTTTGAATTACATATTTTGTATTTATCAACGGTTACTCAAGTTCGGCTCTGCTCATTTACACCCATTGCAAAACACCATATAAGACAACAATGTCAAACAAAATTACATATTTTATTTACTAACAAAATAACTATATTATAAATTCATATTAGTGTCGCAACAAGAAATCATTAAACATCTCCTAACAGTATAAATAATAAATTAAACATCAAGCATTCATGCATCAACACAACATACCATCATATAACACAACAAAATAGAACCCACCGATGTCGAATATATTTCATAACATTACATTGTGTAGAAGATAAGAATAAAATGATCATCATTGTCATAGCAATGACTGTGTTGATCATAATTCTAAAATTATTAACAGGTCCCAAATAAGATAGAACTGACCTTATAAAAGGATTCAAATTATAAATCAACAGATGGAACATCGAAATATGTACATCGGACCCCATGATTCCTTCACATGTATGTCCTAGATCTCTTGAAATGATCATTTGCGGCCCAGCCTCTGCAGGTGTTGCTGGTGCTTAGCTGCAGCAGCTTTATCAGCAGTAGAAGAAGCAGCTTTATCAGCAGCAGCTTTATTAGCAGCTTCTCTCTTGAGGGCTCGCTTTGCCCGACGCCCTGTTGGTGGAGTATTACTCAAAACCTCCTTATTTTTGGGTTGCCGGGACGAGCCGGCTTCATTATTATCCTTAGAAGGTCGCTGGCTCAGAGGCCTTGCTTCCTTGCGACCAGCTCTCACATACCCATTATCTCCCCACCTTCTATTTCCAATTCGGATGCTTGACGAAGCTCTGGTTAAATAAGATTCATTCAGCTCGGCATCGTACTCATCATCATCACCATTATCATCATCATCATCATAATAGTACTGGAAAAGTTTCTTCCTCTTCATGGGAATCATCCTGAGGCTCTACAATGAGAGGAACAAACCAAGCGGCTCTAAGGAGAAGCCAGACACTCTCCTCAAACATGCACTCATGAATACTGAATCAAGGAGAAAAAGCAGTAGTTGCTCAGTGACAGTGCACACATGAATTCAATCTCTGCAAAGAAGGAAGAAGAGGAAGTACCAGCCATCAAGTGAACGATGCAAGTTCAAGAATTCAAATGGATTCTTGCACTGGGGGCATGAAGGGTTCTCCTCCTTGTATGTTGCCCATCTCAGGATACATATCGTACTGTTTACATAAAGAAGTTAGTCTAAAAAAATATACAATAACTTAAAAGCATGTTTATCCAATGAATTTTTTTCCAAAAAGCGCCCAAACTTTTGAAAAACAGCAATAATGATAAGCAATTTAAATCTGCCTTAGAAAAAAGCTCTACTAAGGTTTCATTTGAAATGATTTTCTTAGTGCTTCTTAAATCAGCTTTTTAATAAAAAATTTTAATTTTTAAACTAAAAAGTTGTTTTAAGAAGCAACAAAGAAGCCATCCCAAACGAAGCCTAAATGTCTTAAAATAGGAAAAATTCTAGGACAAATCCACACAAGCGCTTATTAATCAGTTTTACCAAAGAGAAATAAGGTAACATAAACAGGATTCTAAATATTTCATTATGAGACCACCACTATGCCAGCAGTGATAATCATTTAAATGAACTTTTAGGCTTCGTTTGGGACGGCTTTCTAATTGCTTCTCAAAACAAGTTTTTAGTACAAAATTTTTTCATTTTTTACTAAAAAGTGGTTTTAAGAAGCAACAAAAATATTGTCCCAAACGAAAAAATCTTAATCACAGTTTGTTTTATACTAGATGGAAAGAAGCATCTCATTCTGGTTAATAAGAACTGAAATCCACACAGACTCCTAGGGTAGGCTTAATGATTTCTCTTTGATGCACCCTTGATGAAGGAAATGACATGCTTCATAATTACAATGTCAAGATAAATCTCAAAGAGAACAACACGAAGTAAAAAATGGAATATGCTTGAATTTGAAAAAGGGCAAAAGGGACAAAGGAAAATGACGGTGGGGATAATGCAGAAAGTTGCTCATGCACTATATTCTTTTAAAACTGCACTTAAAAAATATCAAAGATCAAAATGAAAATCAATAACTGAAATGGAAGTTCGCTATCTAATGAAGAATCCATGATCTGATTCTTCGATTTTACCTAAGATTGTCTTGTTCCGGTACAAAACAACGACACAAATGATGTGCTTACGACTGAATCTCTTGATTTAGGCATGGGCATTTAGTGAAACCTCAGTTTTCGAAAAATGGGTACTCAAAGAAACCAACTTAGAAAAATTATCTAGATGTTTGTCAGAGAAGTGGATCTTCATACTGCTGCTTATTTGATTTACCTAAGATTGCTGATTCCATGCAATAGGGGAGAACATCTTGAACAGATTTTCTACCCACTGACGACCATTTCCAGAGTAAGTTATCCATTTTCTCCCAGTCTGACGAAAAACCCAATTCAACGGTTCCAACAAACACTTCTACAGGACAACTAAGTGAATTATTACACATTAACTTCCAAAATATCATGGAAGCAAGAACAAATTCCCTCAATCGACCAACTCAAGAACTTGCAGATGAAGAGAAACGAATACCCCAGGGAAAGCATCAAAGTAAAGTAAAAAAATCACCAATGATTAGTAAAAAACAAACCAGTATGCGTGTTCGCAACCTTTTACAATAGCTGCTTCCTGGATCTTTATCTTCTCCAAACAAATAGCGCAAGCACCATAGCCATCGATCAAACCCTCTGACACAGCCCACTCATCGGCTATCGAATCATTTGCGTCCTGAACAAGAAAAGTGTATACGGGTAAAAATATCAGAACACTTCAAACTCCAAGAAAATCATATAACCGTTGAAGCATCCAAATCTTTCATAGATCCATATTAGGAGAAGCCTGATGAGATCGCACGCGACCAGTTACCTGCTTTTCATGAACGGCGACGAGATCGCTCTCCGGCTTGGCTTCCATGGGCGGGCCTAGCTAGGGCAGAACGGGGGAAAGAGCGGGCCACGGGAATGGGGATGGAGAAAAAAACGACAGGATACAGAGAGCGTACCAGCAGTTACTCTATTGGCCCGCTGATGACCGGTTAAGCAAGGAGCGCAGAATAAGCCTAAGACTGTTCCAGTAATATATTATGGATTTAATATTTATATAGACTCAAATTATTTATTTATTTATTTGATATAAAAAAATTATTTACTTATATAAACCTTAAAATTTTAAATAATAATAAAAAAATCACTAAACTGATATTTATTTTAGAGATCATCAATAGTACTTAACCAATATTCAAATTTTATTATGTCAAATATTTAATATTATAAATATGATTCATAAAAAAATCATCTTAATTAGACACTAATCTAGAAAAATATTTGAGCCAAAAAAATTCAAAATTAAATTTGGGACCATTCAAATTCTTATATCTGTACTTTCATGGTCTAATTGAACGTCTCGATAAGATGAATCTAATGACATCAAAATCGGTCCAATCTGACTTGAAATGGCTTAAAATCAAGGAGCTAAAGCATACTTGGAAGCTTAAAAGTATTATAGTAACAAAATGATTTTCAAATATGACATATTTATAGTTGAATCGAGCAGCTCAACGAGACAAATCCAACGAGCCTAAGACCAATTGATTCTGACATCATTAAGGCTTTAAATGCTTGATGAAAATCTATAGGATCAAAGGAATCCATATGAACTGTATGATGAAGCACTTCTAATTTGTTATAAATTTTCTTCATATTTATGAAATATGTCACTTCTAAAGCCTGTAAAGAGGCCCTCATTCTTCACATGAGACAGAGGACTAAAAAAAGGAGGAAATAGAGAATTAGTGAGAGCTCTCTTGCATTTTTGAGTCATCGCCTCTAACAAACACCACCAGCTATTGCCACCAACAACCTACATCGCCACCAACGATCAGCTTTAAAAATCACCACTTTCTCCAAAATACTAAGAAGATTTAACCCTGATGTTGGGTATAATTGTCTAATTGTGGATATTTACTTTCTATAATCCCTATTGAAAAAAATCAAACCTTGTGGACATCAGTTTTCTAAAACCCCTCTTGAAAAAATTAAGCTTTGTTGTAGAGCATAGATCATCCATATGTGGACATTTGATCTTTGTGCTCTTCCTCTTATTCAATAGTGAAGAAAGGAGAATCTTTGTATCAATTACAACATAATGAATTTTGTAATTGGGCTGGACTCCATGGTTTTTCCCTTTTTGGGTTTTGCACGTAAAAAATTCTTCAAGTCTTATAATATTTATATGTTCGTGTTGAATCTTTGCACACTACTAAGACATAAAACATAAACTCTGCTGACTCAAAATTTCTAGCACAAAATAGTTTACCACCATTTGTATGAAATAATTCCCGGCTAAGGGCAACCTTTATTGTAACATCGAAAGTCCGTTCACGTCACCAACCTGGGCATGGTTGAAGCAAGATAGTTCCTTTGCCATGATATATCATCAGGTCCAAAGGAGGACCTTCAATATTAAGGGTGACCTTATGCATTGTTCTATTGCCTTTCTAGCATCAGTCACTACTGCATCAATTTTATGGGAAGCAAATTTGGACTAAAGGGCAACCTTGGCTGCAATCTCATGTGTGACTGCAGCAAAAAAATCTTCTCCAATATAATTAACGTCCAAGATAATGTCAATGGAAACCACTTTTTATAAAAGCTCCCTAAAAATATAAGGATGCTTCAAGTAAATATAAAGCTCTATGCATCTCTAGCTGGACTTTTACTCCTTGGGTAAAGTTTTAATTTCAACCTAAAAAAGATAGTAATAGTCTAAAGATAGACTAATCTTCAATTTTGATTTGGGATACACACAACATTTTCCCCCCTCCCATTTAAGGCAAATTCGATCCTAAAGATTTGATTCGACATCTTTTGTATATGTTAATATTATCGAGCAATACTCTCGCAAATAATCTCAGACAAGTCAAACATCCTTAGTGTATTCTCTTGGACTTTCATACATGTTGACATCATCAAGCAATGCTTTGATAAATAATCTTGGATATGTCAAATATCCCTTGTGAATTTTCTCAACATTTTAAATACAAGTTAATGACATTGATCAATGCTCTAACAAATAATCCCAAGAAGGCATGCTCATAAGGTAGCCTCAAAGGGGAAGTTAGTAGTGGATAAGATCCTCACCAGAAATATCATGCCTTGAGAAAGAATTGCATTTATCTTTTATTTTAGCATTTAACTAAAGTTTACCAATTTTTTGTGAACAATGAAAAGAATTTGCATGCTATTTGAAGCCTCATATTATATGATTCTTACATTTATCTAAAATCATGTAAAACCACATAATGAGCACACAACCCAACAAATAACCAAAATCCTACAACTGAAATCATTACAGGGTAAAAGAGAATAATATATTATAAATTATAGAAAGAAATATATGCATCAATATATATATATATATATATATACCTGTTATTTGTATCAATAATCAATTTATAACATATCATATCTCAGCTAGTTTTGTTTCAGTCAATGTTTATCACATAATAAATTCCATTTAATCTTATTATCCATTCAATTCACATCAATTTGTTAGTTATAGTTATAGTATCAATAATATTATTAGGTATTATTAATATAATTGTATCATTAACATTATTAATATTCTCAGTGTTAGTCATAGAAATAATGGCATTAATCACTAATTATGATTAGTATATTAATATCCATATAATATCCATATTAGTAATAATATTTAGATATTCATGAGAGGATATCTTGAGGGTATCTTGCTCATGCAGTTATAACTCCTAATCAGTCACCCCTTATGACTCCCAATCGGTGTACTCCTTATAACTCACTTTTAATCACATGAATCAACCACCCTAACTCCTTATAACTCTCAATAAATCTCCAGCTCTTATGACTCCCATTAGTAAACCATATAAATCTTAAGGATATCACATGAGGTTATCATATCATATATCTGATATCAATTAGTGCATCATATTCAAACATCATATTAAATTTATACTATTAGTAAACATTTTTACATAATTCAATCATACTAATCATGTCAGTACATATTACCTTGCAATCTTATCCTTGGTTTTAAAAATCAGACTAGCCCGGCTAGTTTAATTGGTTCAACGGTAAACCTACCACAAGACCAATATGGTCCACTCAGAAAACCATTTCTACATCTAACCGGACTGAACCATCGATTCAATCAGTGAACTGACTAATTTAAATTTAAAATATTTAATTTAAATTAACATGAAATTTTTATTATAAATATTTGCCCCAAACCACCATGAAGCATCTTCACAAGACCCCACCACTCCATGTGAGCTCTTAACAGAAGAAAACTCAAAAAGTTATATAAATAATAACAAGAAAGAGTAAGTGATGTGAGACTAAAGAGAAAAGTTGGGTTAATTAGGAGCTCATAGCATATATAATGTCCATAAATTTTTTTTTTAAACATATTTTTTAATTATTTATTTGTAAATAATTTATTTCTTTATACAAAGAAATAATTTTATCTTTTTATTAATGATACTTTTTTTTCATAAATAATTTTGAGATATAAATTTATAAAATAAATTTGGTATATAACATATAGATGCAAAATATATTTAATTATATAACATAAATTAATAATAATTTATATTAAATTTATAAACATATGTTAGAATTAAATTTATATTAAATATATTATATAAATTAGTAATAATTTAAATTAAATTATATGGTTATATGCAAATTAAATTTAGATTAAAAATTAAATTTAAAAATATCAACCACAACACTTTACTTCAAAACTTATATATTTTCAAATAAATTCATTTCACACTTTTGGGTTATTATAAGAAAGACTCCATGAGGGCAACTGATATATATGGTCTCCACTCACAACTTCAGTAAGGCACACTCATGAGGTAACATTGAAGGGAAGCTAATAGTGAACAAGTTCCTCACTAAAAAGACTCCATAAGAGCAAGTGGTTGACAGAGTCACCACTCATTCAAAGATCTTAAAAGGCTAAAAGTCTCAAAAGACACAAGTACATCATAGACCTTAAAGTCTAAAAGCCTCAAAAGATATAAGTATATCAAAGACTTTAGAAGGCTAAAAGCCTCAAAAGGTACAAGTTAACCAAAAATCTTAGAAGACTAAAAGTCTCAAAAGGTACAAGTAAACCAAAATCTTAAAAGAGTAAAAGCCTTAAAATATATATATGCATATCAAAATCTTAGAAGGCTAAAAGCCTTAAAAGATACATATAATGAAATATTAGAAAGCTAGAAGCCATAGAAAATATACATTTCTTTAACTATAAACCTCAAAAGTCTAAAAGCTATATAAGGAATAAATTCATTTAATCTAGATGCTCTAATTAGGGGAAATATATTAAAAACTTAAAAAAAATGCATAAAGGACTTAATTTTTTCTGGGGAACAAGTTCATAAATCAACAAAAATAGAATATTCATTACTTCAAACAAACATTAATCTCATAAAAATATCTTAAAGTCATATATAATATTAATACATTGATATGATCATCTGAAAAGTTGAATCACCGTAAGTAAAGTGCTTTCATCAACATCATCTCGTGCACTATAATGAATCTCAATGGAAGAGCATGTGCCCGATCAGACCTTTTTGGCGCAATGATTACCACATCATTCAACAAATAAATCTTATTACAAATCACCAGCAGACAATTATGCCTCCACTAAATTTGCACTATGAGTGTGCCTCTAGATTATTACGGTCGACATAGTATTTAATCCCCTCCATCAAATTGCTCATTGTCTGCTCTTCAGTATTTATACCTACTATCTCCAATAAAATGCAGCTTGATTATCGTCATAAGCTCGCTCCCAAATTACCAATATCAGAATGTCATCAAACCATCTTGGTTAAGCTTTCATCATTTGACCACTACTATAGGCATATTGTCTGACTCCCTACATTAAAGGATTGACTTATGATAACTGAATCTCTTCCAAACTATCAACCAATTTTGGAATTTCTCGTCTGCTAACTATCATTGGGTCTCCTCCTATGTAATACTACCATTAGATCTCTTTGGATCATCATTTTGTACATGAGGTGGTTGATCTTCTTTTAACAGAAGTAGTCTAAGGGGAGAATAGTCTCTCATTGAAACTTCTATATAATGAGAAGCAGTGGAGCTTGATAGGGGATATTGCCTATTCAAGATAGTGGAATGCCTCTAATTAAGAGGAAGTATAAAAGAGAAAGAGAAGAAAAATAAGAGCTACTCATTCTACACAAAGAGGGGCTATAGAATACATGCATCTAATGTAACAAGAAATAGATGATAGAAGAAGAAGAGAAGATCATGAAATAAAAGGGGACAAGAGAAAATTATTCTACGTAAGGAGGGACACTAGAGCTTGATAGTGGATATCATCTATTCAAAGTAGTAGAATGCCTCTAATATAAGAAGCAAAAGAAAAAGAAAAAAAAAAGAGCAAGAATAACTTCTTCTACGCAAAGAGGGGCATTGGAGCATGATAGAAGATATTGCCTATTCAAGAAGATGGAATGACTCTAATATAGGAATAAATGGAGAAGAGAGAGAAAGTATGGGAAATAGAAGATTGGAAAGGACAAGTGGTGCAAATTCCTTCTCCCACGAAGAGATATTTATACTTGAAGGAGAGAGAGAGACAGAGAGAGGAAGAGTTACATAATTTTAAATGAAGAAAAATTATGTGACTTTAATGAAAAGAGTTACATAACCTTAAAAGTAGAGAGTTATGTGACTTTAATGAAGAGAGTTACATAACTTTAAATGCAGAGAGTTGTGTGAATTTAATGAAGAAAATTACATAAATTAAAATTAAAGATTAAATTTTTTAAAATACATCCATATAATAATAATAATGATTTTTTTTAACAAAAAAAGAAAAAAGAACTTTTTCTTTAAATATTGAGGTTACCGAAAACCATCTTGATTAGGCACTAATCTCAAGGAATATTTGAACTAGAAACTTTCAAAATTAAATTTGGGACTATCCATACTCTTATCTTTATATCTTTATAGTTAAACTAATCGTCTCGGCAAGGTGAATCCAATGACACATAAATCGGTCTAATCCGAGTCCAAATGGGCTCGTATTAAGGAGCTAAAGCATACTTGGAAGCTTAAAATCATTAATTTAGTAACCAAATGATTTTCAAATATGACATGTTTATTGTTGAATCGAGCAGCTCGACGATACAAATCCAACGAGCCCAACATCACTTGATTCTAACATTATTAAGGTACTTAAATGCTTGATGAAAGCTCTAGGATTAAAAGAATAAATATGGACTGTCTGATGGAGCACTCCTAAATTGTTCTAGATTTTCTCCATATTTACTGAGCATGCCACTTTCAAAAACCTATGCAGAGGCCCTCATTCTTCACCGAGAGGGGGGAGGAAAAAAGGAGAAAAGTGATAACTAGTGAGAGCTCTCTTATATTTTCCAGCCATCACCTCCGATGACTAGCACTAGCTATTACCACATATAACCACTGCCGCCACCGACGATCAGAAAACACCACTTTCTCCTCAATACTAAGAATATTTAACACTATTTTTGGGTATAAATATCCATTTGTGGACATTTACCTTATATAATCCTTATTGAAACAAATTAAATCCTTATGGACATCAATTTTCTAAAATTCCTATTGGAAAATTAAGCTTTTATTGTTGTGCATAGATCGTCCATCTATGAATATTTGATCTTTGTACTTTTCCTCTTCTTCAATAGTGAAGAAAGGAAGTTATTTGTATCACTTACTATATAATGAATTTTGAAACTAGGTCAAGCACGTGGTGTTTCACATTCTTGGTTTTTCATATAAAAAATTCTTCTAAACTTATCCTTTTTATCTGTTTGTACTAAATCTTTACACACTGCTAAGACATGAAGCAAAAACTCTACGGACTCAAATTTTCTAGTATGCAACAAAACAAAATACATATCTTGTTCGGATCTTAATCAAATTTTATTCCAACAAACGAGTGTTCAAATAATATTTGAATCATATTCGAATTATATTCTAATATCTTTATAATCATATTTAAATAAATATCATCTGAGCCATATTCAAACCTTATTCAAATCATATATATATATATATATATATATATATATATATATATATATATATAAACTAGCTCTGAATATTGTTTGAATATTATTTGAATCTTATTTGAGATCTGAGCCCGATTTAAAAATGATTCAAACAAGATCGGAATGAAAAAAAGTGATGTCTAATGCAATTTGGATTTAATATTTAGAATGAAAATGACTATTCAAATGTTAATAAGCCAATACATAACACCACTACTCTTGAACAACTATCAAGAATAGATAGAAACTTTAAAATTTTGTCAAGCTCAAAGCTTGTTTGTAGGAGTGTTAAATGGGTCAACACGTATGATTCGGGTCTAAATTGAAATTGATTCGATCCAAATTTAGGCTTCGTTTGGGGTGGCTTTTTTATTGCTTTCTAAAACGGAGTTTTAGTACAAAAATAAAAAAATTTGTACTAAAACTCCGTTTTAGAAAGCAATAAAAAAACCGTCCCAAACGAAGCCTTAATCAACCCGAGCTAACCCGTTTAATAAATTGATCGAAATTTGAACCCAATTCCAACCTACTAGTAACATGAACTCAACCCAATTACCCATTTTAATTTTAAAAAGTATTTTTTCTTTACTTATTGTTGCGTGTTAGAAAATACGCGGCGGTAGAGTTTGTAAATTTGCGTCCGAGCGTTGCACGTAAGTTTAACACACAAACAGAAAAGAGAAGTGAACACCAAGAGTTTTTACGTGGAAAACCCAAAAAGGAAAAAAAATCACGGGGCCTTGCCCAGTTGCAAAATTCCACTAGTTTTTTCGTAGATTACAAATGACGGATTTCGTCCCACAAGTTGGGATAATCCAAGTACAATTTGTTTCTTCCACAAAATTTATAAAATTCTGCGAATTCCTGACGTTTCTTAAAAATCCGGCAGAGTTCTGGCGTCTTCAGGCGGCAGGAAGAGCTCCGGCGGCGGTGGTCGAGGAGGTGAGGAATCTCCTTTTCCCCTTTCTCCTTCTCCTTCTCTTCTTCTTCTCTCTCTTCACTTGAGTCCCTTTGGTGTAGAATGAGGGCTCTATTTAAAGTTTTTCTGGAGTGGCATAGCCCGTAAATAGGCGTGAGATCAAGGGCGAACAGGGAGTGGTTTGAATGGACGGCCGATATCGAATCCTTTGATTATGCACCGTTTATTGGACATTTGAAGGTCTTAATGATGTTGGAATTCGATGATCTTGGGCTCGTTGGATTCGTCTCGTCGAGCCGCTCAATTCGAGTATAAGCTCGTCAAAATCGGAGACCGTTTGGTAACTCAAATCGCGGTTTGAATCTTCCAACAGCGCTTTGAACCCTTGATTCAGACTCATTTGGGCTCGGATTGGGTTGATCTTGGTGTCGTTGGGTTCGTATTTCCGAGACGCTCAGTTTGACTGTAAGCTCGCTGAAATCAGAGTTCATATGATCCCGAAATTAATTTTTGAAGTTCCCAACCAGCTTTTGCCTCGAGATTCGTGCCCGACCATGATAATTTTGAGATGACGTATCACTTATTAATCATATATTTAAGATTAACTGATAAAAATAAGAAGATTATATCAATAAATAAAAAAAATTAAGAAAAATTAATTAAACATGTCATTTCTTCTGGCCAAAATTGAGTTGTCGGACTAACCCATTTAATAAACTAGTCAAAATATTCTATTCGAAATTTCGAATTAGGAGGCATGTAATGTGAAATTTCAGTTTACCAAATTCCGGTTCAAAACTTCTGGATTGACTCGTTTGGGCCCACCTCAAACCTTCATTCTCCTCCCACCACAAGCCGAATTTCTCTTTCCAAAAGGCTGGGAATTTTTCCTCAAATATCATACTTTGGCATACTGCAACAATCCAATCTGTAACACAGGGAGAGAGAGAGAGAGGGGGAGGGAGGGGAGAGAAGATTAATGGCAGCGAATCAAGTGATCAATGTGGCAGCAATCTCCGGCTCCCTTCGCAAGGCCTCCTTCAATCACGGTCTCATCCGAAGCGGTCTCTGCCTTTCTCTCTCTATCTACTGTCCTTTCATCCTCGTCTTCTCTTTTTCTTCCTCTGTTTACATCTTTATTATTGATGAACAAATATCTCCGTTGCATATGAAGCAATCGAGCTCTGCAACGAGTCTATTGAATTGGAAGGTCTGCAGATCGAGCATGTGGACATCTCTCTGCTTCCTCTACTCAACACGGACCTCGAGTTCAACGGCACTTACCCTCCCGCCATCGACTCCTTTCGCCGCAAGATCCTCGGAGCTGACAGCATCCTCTTTGCTTCCCCTGAGTACAATTACTCTTTTTCCGGTAATAATTTGATTTTATTCTCTAACCTCCGCCCCCCTTTCGATTTATGGTCTTGATTCTTAGGATTAATTGGCAAATTATCCGTGGGGTAATTGTTCTTAATGTTCCCAGAATTATTCTATTGCTTAATCGGAAATAGCTTTTATTTAAATTTCGAGCTTTTCTCACTACGTAAAGGCTAGATTTAGGTGTTCATTCAAACGGATGTCTTTCTCGGGTGAGGAGAATAGATTTAAAGAAAGAGATGAACACTCTGATTAGGAGTTGGCGAAAGAATGTAATTGCTTTTCTGTGATTAAGAGTTCGAAGAGGGAAAAGAAAGCGATCAATCTGATTGGGAGTTCTACGAGAGGGAGAGAAAGATATATATTCTTTTCTCTTTGATTGGGAGTTCTATGAGGGAAAAAAGTGATTCGTTCTAATTTTGATTATGCGTTGGATGAAAGAAAATATTATAATGTATTTTGATATATATGCTCTTCTAGAATAAAGTGCTTAAAACAGGGTGTCAAAATCCTACGCCACTCGGAAAAAATTGGGTTCGTATCAACCCATTTGTTATACGGGTTGGTTTCGGTTTGAGATTTCGACATGTTTCTGAAATCGGGTCGGGTTGACCCGCTAACCTAAAATTAACCCGGTTTGACCCGCCATAAACCCGTGTCTGCGTAACCACTAGCCATGTAGTGTGTCTCCAACCCCGCAGGTGGCAGTGGCATGCCTCAGCTAGACGGCTAGTTGGCCTCGACTAGCAGCTGCAGTCCATGGTGTCCGTTGGTCCAGCATTTTGGCGGGTGGCGGCTGGCCTTGCGTACTACGCGTAGCCACTCGCCTCGCTGGCCCTCACACTCGCTGGCCTGTGGTCACAGACCTCGCCCGAGTTGCACCTCAGGCCTCGCACGACATGCCTACTCCGCGTCTGCGCCAGCCACGTGACACTGCAGCCTTTGGGTTCGCATTTTATGAATGGGTCACGGGTCCGGTCAACCCGATAATCCGCGCGGGTGCGGGTTCGGGTTGGAAAATCTGACCCGTTTGCAAAAACGGGTCAAGTTCGAGTTGACCCGTTTACGTCCATGTCAAGTCAGATTCAACTTGAACCCAGCCCGTTGACCCGAATTGACACCCCTGCATAAAAATGAGACACTTAAATTAATATATAATTAGTTTGATCATAGAAATTCATCAAATTAAATATTAAATCTCATAATTTTAGCATAAAAAAACTTAAAAAATCATATTTCTTTTAACACACAAAATGAGATAATTTTGTGCCAACAATTTTTGTGTGAAGCATATGCATTGAAAGATCACGCAACAAAAAAATTTGGCGAAAAGTTGAGAAAAATGAAAAAAAAAAAAGTGCAAAGGTCGACAAAAATCAATCAAAATTATAAAAAACCAAGTTATTGATGGAACCATGCATCAACTTTATTGAAGGAACCTCCTTCCTCTATCATCTCCGCTTGACCTCCTTGATGGCGAGTTATACCGTGGATATAATCTTCTCAACATTGATAATAGACCCATTTTCAAAGGAAGATTGGAAGCCGGCATGGTGATTCTTAACCTCTGGCATCTCTCATCAGATCAAACAGTTAAATGAGGGCAATCGATCCTATTTTCTTAAAAAGACTGGTGCTTCGCCATAGGGATTATCAACCTCGAACATTGTTCTTGCATCTTATTTGTTCAACAAGAACTATCAATCTCATTTTTTAGAGGAAGACTGGAGTCTCGCTGGAGGAGTTATGATCAAACTTCCTGATACATTTTTGATAGGATTAAGCTATATATAAAGCTCCTCTTATTCATGAATTTTAAGAAATTAAGGTAGTCTACTTAATGTGTAGTGGAAGTTTTGTTGCTCTTTAATGGATTAGTATTTTGCATTTTTTTTTTCTCACTGAAAAATATTCATGTTCTAATCCAATCCTGAAAATACATCTCATCTTATTTGTATTGTTTGAGCCAGAAAATGGGACTCTTCTAACTAGATTTACTAGGTGATATTTTTTTCTTAATGGTTTTTTTTTTTGGTAAGAATGCAGTAGCCTAGGACCTAGTTGAATACATTTCCATTGGCATCTGGAATAAATAGGAAGACTATTTGCAAAGCCATCTTTAAACATTTCCAATGCATAGTTCATTGTTTTTAACGACAAAACCTTCAATTGGAATGATTAATGTCCTTTAAAAATTAAAAGTCAAATATACCTCACTGGCCTATTTTTCCATTTTGCTACCTGGAATGCTGTATGGTGCCGAATGTTGGTCATTAAAAGATAAACATAATACTAAGTTAAGTGTTGCAGAGATGAGGATGCTCAAGTGGATGAGTGGCTTTACCTTTAGAGATAGATACGAAATGAGCATATACGTGAAAAGGTTGGAGTAGCTCCAGTGGAAGATAAGATTAGAGTGAGTCGCCTTAGATGGTTTGGTCACATAAGACGGCGGCCTCCCGATGACCCGGTTAGGAAAGTTGAGGGAAAGACTTGGTTAGAAAATATTAGAAATGATCTTTCTTTGTTAGATTTAAATGAGAATTTAGACTTTTAATAGAACACAATGGAGAAAAAAGATTCATATAGCCGACTCCACATAGTGGGACAAAGGCTGATGTTATTGTTGTTGCTACTTGCGGCCCCTCTGAAGAATGCAATTGACTGGGCATCTCGGCCCCCAAATGTTTTTGCCGATAAGCCTGCAGCCATTGTGAGTGCTGGGGGAGGCTTTGGAGGTGGAAGATCTCAGTATCATCTGCGCCAGATTGGAGTTTTCCTGGATCTTCATTTCATCAACAAACCTGAACTTTTTGTTCAGGCATTCCAACCTCCTAGGAAATTTGATGATGAAGGAAATCTCATTGATCCTGAAATAAAGGAAAAGTTGAAGCAGGTACTCTTATCTTTGCAGGGTTTTACCCTCAGACTCCAGAACAAAATTTAACTATATTTACGTATTCTTGTTCTGTCTTTTAAGGTCTTCTCACTTGCTGAATTGCCTTATAAATTTGAACGTTACTGTGCTTTGGATATTACTTCCGTCTATAGTATTTACTCTTTTGATTAAGCTTTTGTATAGTACACAACATGAGATTTCACCCCACAGAATTTCCTCATGGCTTGTACTAGCTGCTTTTATCTTAAATATTCTGGCTATATATTTCTATTTAAAATAAAATATATCTTTTTATGTATATATTTTGATATGATTTAGGTGAATAAATATAAAATATTAGATATTAAGTATATAAGTATTTGAGGAATTTAGTGTTATGCAATCCCCCCTAAAAAACGTTATGTTAAGCCGATCATCAATATGGCGGCGTTGCGGTAACTGGAAAATGTAAGGATGATTATCTATAAGGCATAAATTAGTATTAATCATTAAATTGGTTGTAAAATATTATCATTTGTAGTGTAATCGCAAATTATGAGACATATTTTTGATAAAAAATACATCCAAAATTATATTTGTTCTCGTTAAGAAGGAATATATATATATCACTTTCTATCTTATTATTTATTAAGAGATTAATATTTTTTTCATAAGATTGTTAATGAATTGAGTTCAAATAAATTAATTTTATGTTTATGATTATTTTATTTGAATTAGTTAAATTAAGTCTTAGTTTTGAATTATATTTAGATTAATTATAATTAAATGAGTATAAGATAATATTCTACCTAATTCTAATTTAATTATTTATTAAATTAATTTTACATAATAGTTCACATTTTGTTCAAGAAAATCATAAATAATAGAATATTATAAAGTTAATATTATTAAATTAAATAATTTTCTTGCTAAGATTTATTAAAACTTCTTATTAATTAATTAACCTCGATCCACTTCACCTTCCTTCATCCTTCATCTTTCATCTGTGCACAATCCATGCAGAATTATGTGGAACATCCCTATGCAATACTTTTTTGCCCTTTTCATATGCTTTTGCATTCTTCCTTTCTCTACAGAATTGCCAACTCTCCCTTATTTCCTTGGTGTGCTTCATTCTGCTCTCCAGAATTATCCATTAGTTTTTTTTCTCTTAAGATGGGAAGTATCTCGTATTGATGACCTGCACTCTCTTCGGAGGAGCGGGGAAATTATTGGGTTCGGACACCGGATGCCGTTCAGAGTCCAATGAAAATGCGCTACATCACCTCCTACTCGGTACTGAGCTCGGTAGTGAGCAGTACTGCAGTACCGAGCTCGGTTTTGCTTGGTATTGGATAACATAGCTGCACCTGATTGGTCTCCAAAAAGTAAACTGTGTCCGGTGTCCGAACGGTAAGCCTTCGAGCGCCACCTCTCCTTTATTCCCATGTGGCAACTGCCAAAAGGCAGGCCACATTTTATTCTTTAAAGTGGTCCTTTATAATTTCAAATTAGTATTAAGCTTTGGGGCAATTTTTTTACTCTTATATGAAGTAGTTTTTTAATACATAAATTTTAAATTCAAAAAAATTTTATACTAAGAAACTGGTTCAAACCAATAAGAAAGTTGACCTAATGAAGCCTTAGTTGGACCATTTTAATTAGATTTTCATAGAAAATTTTTTAGTTTCATGTGCAACTACTAGAAAGTTAGATTTTTCGCACCACTTCGGTTTTAGAACCGCTTCTAAAAATCTCTTTTAGCACCGGTTTTAACCGGTGCTTTTTAAGCACCGGTTTTAACTGATGTAAATTATCCTCTTTTGATCCCGCTACAGCCCTATTTCCATGCGCGCGAAACTAATTCTTCCATCCCGCTAAAGCCCTAATTCTCTGATCCCTAACTTTCTCGTTCTTGCGCGCGACTCAAGCGGAGCATTCGAGGTTCGTCTCCGGCCGATCACTCTTCTCCTTCCCGCGCGCGACTCAAGCGGACCATACGAGGGTTCGTCTCCGATCCCTCTTCTTCCTCCTGCATTCGACTCAAACAACACATTTTGCTCGGTATTCTTCTCACGCGACGAGGCACCAGATTAGGCTTCATTGTGAGTCTCCTCTGCTTCTTCCTCTTCTTCTTCTTCTCATTCTTCTACTTATTTTGTTAATGTAATCCCTAAAATCAAGAAGGATAAAATAATCTAGGCAAATAAAATATAAATTAAGATATACATCTAACATGTTTCCAAGCTCATTAAACTACATAGAATGTATAAGGAAATGTTAGTGAAGTTAAAGCAAAGAACGAAGAAGATAACTGAGAATATTATAAATGATGAAGAAACATGGATCCTGTAATCAAATTTAAATAACAGCAACTTTAAAAGATAAAGAAAAAATAACCTAAATTCAAGATGTTGAAGTAATTGGGGTTACATAAAAAATAACCTAAACATGCATCCTGTAATCCCGTCCCTTGCAGGCATGAATTTCGTCTTGGTTGGAGCTACATATGCCCAGGTGAATGATGAGATTGTTTGACTTAAGTTTTTTTTTTTTTTTTCAATCTTTCAATTGATTGATAGGGTATATTTTGAGTTTTGTTGTCCTATATTGATAGGAGAAGAAGATTGATACTTGTTGGTGTTTTATACTGGTTTTTGTGAGGTTTTTCCGGCCTCTAATTTCATTACCATACTAGTTTTGAGTATTATTAGGCATTTTATTGATGTATATAGGATATTCCGATTTTGTTGGGATTTATAAAGTGAAGAAGATGGATCATTTTTAGAAGTTTTTTCATGGCAAATTCATGTTTTTTTTTTTATAATTTCTTGCAGATTGATCTTTGATATGTTTCCTGACAGGGAGATCAAAAATCCCTTTTAAAAAGCAATATTTAGAAGTATTCAGATCTTCTTTAAATATAGTTTTACTTTTTATTACTTGCAATTTTGGAGATATTACTACTCATGATTATGAAGGCTAAATGCTAGTGATGTTGCTGATGATTGCAGAAAAATTAAGTACCTTTGCAAATAAATTTTGTGGTGCAGTGTGTGGACATTCTCAGGATCCGAAATTTTTTTTTTTTTAAATGTTGTTCTAAAGTGGCGGTTTTAACCGGTACAAGGTACCAGATTTGTGCCGGTTAAAACCACCACAATTATTAAAAACATGTTCAGATCGTGTGAATTTGCATCGGTTTTAACCGGCACAAATCTGACGCCTTGTAACGGTTATAACCGTTGCAAAAGAAATCGATTCGCAACTACTACCCCGCCGGTTGTAAAACCGCTGCTAAATGTCGTTGCAGCGCATAGTAATTACAGCGTATCCATTGCGGTTTTAGAACCGTTGCAAAGAAAATTGTGGCGGTTCAAACCGCCTCTATAGCTCAGAATTTGTGCTGCGATTACCTTATTTTTTGGTAGTGTGCATTACATATAACATGTCTAATAGTATGATTACTTTTTAGTTTCATGAATGTTTTAGCATTCAAGAAATGATACACCATCTTAAATACTAATATTTATATGTGTATCATGTAATTCTTAAATATTATTGAAATATCATAATATTTCATTAGCTCTTGCTAATAAACCTCTATAGCTAGTTGATACAAATATGAAGCGAATAAGGTTTTTTTTGGGACAACTTTCGCACTGTTTTTTAAAATGAATTTCTAGTACAAAAATTTTAAATTCAAAATATTTTTGTGCGAGAAAACTGTTTTATAAGCAAAAAAAAAGCTATCTCAAATGAAGGCTAATGAGATGGTTTTCTTAATGCTTTCTAAAACAAATTTTTGATATAATTTTTTTTTTTGAAAAATAAAAAATTATAATAAAAAATTGCTTTAAAAAGTATTAAGAAAGTTGTCTCAAACAAAATCTTAAATCTCTTAGAAAATCTTTCTTATTCACTAAACTCGTAAAAATTACTAAACAATTCTTCTTATGTTTTCTTTTTATTTTTTCAAGGAAAAAAGTATTAGTTATATTCCTCATGTAGAATTTTTTTCATGATAATAATATTATTAGAAAACATACTGCTCTGAAAAATCAAATGCTTACTTTCCGAAGCTATAATAATAAATCATAACAATATAGCATCAAAATAAATATTATTTTTTTCTCCACAAACAGTTAAGAGACGGCATCTGTGATTATTTTCATGAGAAAGAATCACATATATATACCATGGGGCACAGGCTCTTTGTTGGAAATTAAACTTAATTTTGGGCTTTTAATTGAAGCTCATATTTTAGAATAATCTATTGTACAAGAAGCTAGAAACTTATTCTAGAATTATTCTAAGAAAAGTCTAGAATAACATTAATGTTATTTATGGTAGAAAATAAAAGAGTATTCTAAAGAGTCATTTGTAATCTTTGGATCAAAATGTGTCAACAAAATCCTAATGTGATAATACTAGTATAAAATAGTGGTGATGCTTTTAAGTTTGTATAAAGCAAAAGTGAGAAATAAATATTGTAGCAACTTTCATCTTCTTTTTAGCCTAACTAGTCTTTTCCAAAATCCAGCTGTCAACCCCTGGCTGAAGTAGGCAATGGGTCGATGATTCTGCATAAGTACTGCCACCAATCCGTACCCTGAAGTGTCTGTCTCCACTATAAAGATCTAAGTGAAATATGACCAATCTAGGATCGGTACCGTAGTCATAGCCTTCTTCAACATCTCAAATGCGGATGTGGTCGCATTCTCCCATACAAAACCATCCTTCTTCAACTACTTAGTGAGTGGCCTTGCTATGGTGATGTATGCCTTTACAAACCTTATGTAGTAACCTGTCAATCCTAGGAATCTCCTCAGCTCTTTCAGATTTTTGGCACTGACCATTATACCATTGCCTCAATTTTGGACTGATCTACTGCCACCCCTTCTTTTGATACAACATGACCCAAATACTCTACACTGGCTTGTGCAAAGCAGCACTTCTTCAGGTGCTACCGCAGTACCTCTAACACCTTCAAATGCTCCTAGTGCTCCTCTTCTGTCCTACTGTAGACTAAGATGTCATCAAAGAATATCAGTATAAATCATATGAGATAAGGTTTGAAAACCTTATTCATAAGTGCCTGGAGAGTGGCTTGGGCATTGGTGAGGCCAAAAGGCAACACCAAGAACTCATAGTATCCCTCATGAGTTCTGAAGGCTGTCTTGGACATATTCTCCTTCTTCATTATGAACTTGATTTCAGATCTATCTTCTGAATACACTGCTCCACTCAACTCATCTAACAACTTGTTAATAACTGGTATGGGAAACTTATCAAATATATTTTTCTTGTTAAGCGCCTAATAGTCCACACATAATCGCCAGCTGCCGTATTTCTTCTTCACTAATAAAACTAGACTAGAGATAAGACTAATGCTGGGTCTGATGATTCTTACCTCCATGCCAGCATATCTCTAATCAACTTTTTAATTTCATCCTTCTGAAATTAAGGATAGCGATAGGGTCATACGTTGATGGGTGACACACCCTTCTTTAGAATGATGGCATGTTCTTATTTCATCGATGGTGAAAATCCCTGATGTGGCTGAAACATCTCTTGGAATTGCTGAATCAGCGGCTGCATAGAGAGGGGTATGTCCTCTCCCTCTTCTAATCTAGCTCTCTCCAAACTGTGCAGCTCCACCAAATATCATACACCCACAAATTATATACTCCTCATCATAATTTTAACAGAAATCATATATTTGGATAGCCCTGCATCTCCCTTGATCGCAACCTTCCTTCCATCCACCATTAACTCTATCGTGAGTGCTCCCCAATTAACCTTGGTGTCTCCCAAGGTATGCAGCAACTTCATCCCCAAGGTGAAATCTATACTCCCAAACTCCAATGGAAGAAATTCTTCTCTCATCTAAATTCCCTGAATAATCAGTAACACTCCTATACATATCCCTTAGCCTTTCTCCACCTTCCCCATACCCATAATCACCCCATAACAACTAGTATTCATAAATGTCACTCCAAATTCGTCGACGACCTGAGTGAAAATAAAATTATCGGTAGCTCCACTATCAATTAGCACCCCCACTTTCTTGTCTTCTATCTCCCCATTCACCTTCATGGTATTATTCATGGTGAATCCTACCACTGAGCTCAAGAAAATCTCAGCCAAATCCAAATACAGCTTCTCTTTCATTTCCTCCTCTAACTCCCCCTCACCTCCCTCCTTAGTTTTCTCGTTATTATATGTCACGACCCAACCCGGCCGGGACGGATCCCGCTCGTATCGGGTCGCGACGGAACTATTGAAAATCCAGGATCTAGCTTTAGAATTTGCTTCAGAACTTTCTTCCAAATATTATATAGACAGAAAAACATAGAGCTACTATAAACATCCAAATACAGAACAGTTCATATATCTTTTCTTTCATCAAAACAATCATATACAATACAGTCCATGGCTACAGACAGAAAGAACAGAACAGAAAAATCATGACTGTACAAAAATCAAAAGTACAAAATATCTAATCTCAGATCAAACACAGAACTTCTAGTCCAAGACCTCATTCCCTTTCCCAGAACCTGAAAACCACGTAGAAAATAAGGATGAGCTAACAGCTCAGCAAGACATCACTCATCAATCTAAATCATCAGAAATTCACATCAGAAAATACATCAGAAAATATCCATACGGAAATCGTAGAACAGACAGAATCGTACGGAATAACCAGAATTGTACAGAAATAAAAAAATCATATAAAATCACATTCATATCAGATAATTCATAAAACAGACCAGATAAGTCACAGAACAGATTATCAGATATCAAACATCAGATTTCAAATAACATATCACATATCAAATTTTAGATAACATATCACATATCAGATTTCCAAACCCTTACAGAATCTCTACGGATTCTGGCCCCTTATGCCTCCCTTCCTTGACACTTACAGAATCTCGACGGATTCTGGCCCCTTATGTCTCCCTTCCCTGACACTTATAGAATCTCGACGGATTCTGGCCCCTTATGTCTCCCTTCCCTGACACTTACAGAATCTCGACGGATTTTGACCCCTTATGTCTCCCTTTGTGCTTATAGCACCAGAATAGGACAGATATTTGAAATTTCAGAATAGAACTTATTTTCAGATTTTAGAGCTCATTTCAGATTTTCCTGACACTTATAGAATCTCAAAGGATCCTAGCCCCTTATAACTCCCTTCTGATAGCATACAAACACTTCAATTCATTCAATGAATTAATTCAGAAAAATCAGAATTCGTACGAAAAATCGGCGGCATAACGGCAGTATACGGAATTTACACAAAATTCATAGATTCAAAAATTTACCAAATTATCACAGAATATCAACAACAACATTATAAGACTTTTACTGTACTTAAGTAATAATATCAGACATCCAGATAAATTATTATTCGAACAAAACTCAGCAGAATTCAAAATACCAGGTAAAAATATTTCAGAAAATACTCAAAACGTGCATAATTATCATATCAAAAATATACAAAAAGTTACACAGTAAAACCTTTTTCAGAAGAAAATAATACCAGAAATTCTCTAATGGAAACAAAATCCAGAACAGAAAAGTCGTCAAAATCCACGTTTTTGAAAATTGAGAAAGGAGAAACGTGCCTTACCTCGAGTCGATCAACTTTTCCAACTACGGCGACGGACGAAAACGAGTTGAAGTCGCCCAAAAATCCTCTTTTCTTCTTTTCCCTTCATTTTCCTCTCTCCTGGGCTTTCTCTCTCTTCAAAAAACGAGACCATTTAGATATTTATTAAGCAGGATCGTCCCAGACGATGTCCTGATCGTCCCAAGACGATCTTCTCTGGACTCAAATCGTCTAGACGAAAATAAATTCCAATTTCTTCGTCCCTGGACGAAACTCTCTCTTTGGTTAGTCCCGACGGTTCGTCTCGACCCTTCTAGGTTCGTACAGACGAACCATTCAAATTTCTTCACAACTTCTTCAGTTCGTCCCGTACTAAAGCCAGTTCGTCCCGGACTAATAGCACTAAAAAAAATAGCTTTGGAGGGGTTTTACAATTTACCCACCTTAAAAAAATGTCATCCTCGACATTTCCAAAGTAAATTGAGTCAAAACAAATACGGATATGACTGCTCATGTCCGACTCCTTCTCCCAAGTCGCTTCTCGTGCTGTTCTGTGTTTCCACTGCACTTTAACTATTGGAATTTGTTTACTTCTTAACTTGCGTACATCATAGGCCAACATTTTCTCAGGTTCTTCATTGTACTGTGTAGATTCTCCTGAATCTCAACCTCATCAGTAGACACTTTCTTGTCAGAATCAGATATCTACTTTTTCAAAGAGGATATGTGAAAAACATTATGCACATCAGACATCTAATCGGATAATAACAATCTATAAGCAGATTTTCCAATCCTTTCAATAATCTCAAAAGGTCCGACATACTTTGGAGGGGTTTTACATTATAGATGGTGAGAACTTGAAGAATTCGATCCTTACACTGATGCCCTAGCATATATTTTTCATCACACTTGAAACGCAACCCCTTAACCCACTTCTCCTACATCTCCTTTTATGTCAGCCACTTGAAATTTTTCCACTCCCTCCTCCTACTATTTTCTCTTTGGTGGTCTCCCGACTTCCTCTTATTGTATGATCTTTAGGAGCTATATAGGCGGTCGTCATCCTGTAAGTACCCCCTCTGCTACTATTCCTAGCTCCCCTCTTCAGATTTCTCTGATTTTCAACTAGTTGTGCCAACTTTATGTCCTCCCCCAAGTCACGAGACATCAGAAACTTCACTACTTCTCAGATCTTTATCTTCAACCCCTTCATGAAATTTCCCTCAAATATAATGTTTGATAATTTCTACACCCTAATGGATAGGTGCTCAAATCGCTCCCGATTGTCTACTACTGATCCCTTTTACACCAGAGCAAAGAACTGCTCATGAAAATCTCCTCCACGGTTGGTTTGGAAATGTTATATTATGTAGCTTTTGAATTCCCTCTAATTCCAGATAGGTCTTCTCTGGTCTCTCCACTGATACCATGGCAGTGCATTCCCTTCCAAGCATAAGTTTTCCACTATCACCTTCTCCTCCTCCGTCAGCCATTGCAGTACATCTCCACCTTATAAATCCACCCATGCATATCCTCCCCTTCAAATATGGGCATCTTCAGCTTTCTCACTTTCGATCTGATCTCCACCATTCCCTTTTATTCTTCCATAGCCTCCCCTCTCCTAAGTGCTCGGCCCTCCCCACGTCTCCTGGTCTTCCCTCACCCTGTTATAGCCCAAACCCCTTTCGAATTTCCCTCTTATTTCTTCAAAATTAGCACCTCAACATCCATAGCATCCCTCATGGCATTCCCCATATCCACCTCCTCTTTCTTCCCTCTAGACATGCTCCAGATGAGACCTTCTTCTTTCTCCTTCCATAATTTCCACCTCATATTCTTCCCTACGAATTTCGGAATTTTTGTTTTTCCTTCCACCCCTTTTGCCACGGAAGTCACCATTTGGTTGTGGATTTCTAATATTTTTTCATCATGTCCCGGAGATCGGCTACTTGTCCTTCAATGGAGGAAATCCTTTTCTCCACCGTTGTCTTGATTTGGTTCTTCTCCCCTTCAAACATTTCTTTTAGCGCATATACTTTCTTGGCCGCATCTTGATCAGAATTTTTGTAGATCCAAAAATTTTGGATTTGGATTACACAAACAACAACCTTCTCCTTTCTCGGCCAAAAATCAGCCACTAGAATTTGTCAAAATCAGCCCATGAATGGTCCCAAGACTTGCTCTGATACCAATTTGATAGGAAATACTTGAGTTCGCAAGTAACCCTAAGGGTAATACTTGAGTTCGAAAGCAAACCTATCACCAATTGGTAAAAAATAGCGAGAATAAATATACAAAATCTGGGTGAAATTAGCCCCTACACAATAGATTGTGGTAGGAAAATCAAAGTCAAACAAGAATATTGAAAATAAGATACAAGAGATCTTCAATTCGAGAGGAGGATCGTCTCTCTCAAATCTCTAGACAAGAGAGTTTAGAGCCCAAGTCACCAAAGAACTCTAATTGAAAACAAATCAAGCATAACCTAAAGCTAAAATATCTCATGAGATATTTAATACAATAGCTTTCCTAACAAAATTCCTTCCCAAGCCCTAGCCGCCCACTCCTTTTCAAATTTGAATTTAATTGGACTAGTGGGACCCACTATAATGGGCGGCATCCATAGGGGAGGCGGTACTAGCCCGCCTCTTGTAAACACGAAACCGGCCCTGGACAGGCCGGTTCAGGAGGAACCGTCGACCTATCATTGTTGTAGGTAGATTCTTGAAAATTACCCACTTTATTCATTGTAAAAAGACCTTTAATACACTAAATATAACCCGCCTCTTCTTCAAAGAAATTCTTTGATTACATGCCTCGTCGTTTAACTTCCGTATGTGATGTCAAGTTCATCAATCATTTTTGGAGGGAGTGGTGGAAATGTTTAAAAATTGATTTGAAATTGAACTATGCCTATCACTCTCAATCAGATGGCCAAACTAAAATCATTAATCCCTTGAGAGCATGCTTCTTTGTCTCATTCAACATCACCCAAAACAGTGGGAAGAACTACTCAGTCAAGTTGAATTCACATTCAATATTTCTATGCCCAATTAACAAATCCATAGGTTAATGTCCATTCAGAATAGTCTATAGTAAAATGCCTAATCATTTACTTTGACCTTGTTGTTTTGCCACAATGTCACAGCACCCTTGCAGCCAAGTTTACAGATGTGTTTACAACAATGCCAAAGGATGTACAAACTAAGTTAACCTCACTACTACCACGGTCAAATCGCCGAATGCGAGAACTTCCGGAGTGGTAGAGATCTGATGTGCACCATCTTAATCTGTACTTCAGGCCAACACCATTAGTACTATTACAGTTCTATTCCCTTTTCAGTTGTAGTAGTAAATTCCTTTTCATTTGTTTGCTTTGCTTGATGTAGTACTGATCATGTAGCTTGAAGGATATAAAATCCTACACAGAAATACAATAGAAGTTTACTGTTGCTTGCTATTATCTGAATTTTACTGTTTCATTGCTGTATTCGTTTTCTTCCTTGCTGCTGTTACATCACCTTCCATTTCTTACAAAAAGTCAAATGTTTTAAGTCAAAATTACTCTTACACTCCTAATATATTCTAATAATCAGGAGCTCCAAGCTCCTCATGCAATTTTTTCTACCATTCCTTTCACCATGAATTACGGATAACAAACAAATAATAAAGATCTGGCAATTCAATTCCCAGCTAAGTAGTAAGTAATCAAGGAAAATGATTTACTTCCCAATTTAAAGCTTTTATACAAGAAAATTTTAGTCGTTTGATAGATGAAAAATCTGACAACTTTTTTAATATTTTGCTTTGGCTTCTGTAACAATATTCCTCAACAAAATTAACCTGCTGAAATCAAATAATGGAAGAGCAAATCAATTAATATCAAAACCTAAAGATTTTATCCAAAAATACAACACATACTTTCTCTCTCTCTCTCTCTCTCTCTCTCTCTCTCTCTCTCTCTCTGTGTCTCTCTATCTGTTATCCAAACCGAAGAATCTGCAAGGAGACGATCTCACCTTTCTCTCACTTATAGTCTCCAGCTTCGGTGACCATGAGAGCCTATTCCCAACCACTAGCTGCTCATAATGCCTTTTAAGCTCCGGCGTGCTGCATATCTCTTCATTGACCAGTGCCTCTCCGCCTCTATCATCAACGGTGATCATCTCCATGATGAACTCCGGAACTACTTTCACAGCCTTCCTCCCATCTTCCCTCTTCACATACTCGAATGGAAACTTAGCCTTCGGTGGTGGCGGACACCGCTTGCCGCCGTTGAGAAGGGCGAGGGAGTTTGCAGTGAGGGTGTCGAAGGGGAGGAGGTCGGTGGGGAGGATGAAGTAGGTCTCGCCGAGGAGTAGTTCGTCGGAGAAGGAGAGGGTGGGGATGGGGTGGCCGATGAAGAAAGAGTCGGCGTGGCAGATGGAGCAGTTGGGGAAGTTGGAGAGAAGTTCGGCGGCGAGGTGGCGGCCGGAGAGGAGGTGGGTGGCGCCTCCCCAGAAGATGAGTTTCACGGTAGAGTTTTTGGTGGAGTTGGGGAGGAAGCAGGGCGAAATAAGGGAGTTTCCCATGGAAGAAGATTAGGAGGTTAAGGTGAGGAATGGGTAGGAGAGTTTGAGAGGTGGAGATGTTAAGGTTGTTTGTGTGGTTTGTGTATAAGAAAGATATGAAGAAAGAAAACTGTGGGCGTTTTGACTTAGAAAAAAATAATTAAAGGGAAAAATGGGAGAATATTTAATTACAATTTAGTAAGTACATATTTAATAATATTAGAAATAATTTAAAATAAATATAATATAATAAGAGAAAAATTAAATTTCCCTCACAATGTTATTATCATGGTATTATATATAAACACTAACTTCTATACATAATTTTTTTCATGTAATAATTGAATGATTATGCAAATAATATATTTATATATTTTAAAATGAAAATGAGATTTTCTTAAAAATATTCTCATTTATTTTCTTGATTAAAGTGAATTTAGAATTGTATTGTATTATGATAAAATAAAAAATTAAAATAAATTAAAAATTAAAAATTAGGATTGAATTTATGAAAGATAATTTTAAATTAGGAAATATAAACATATTTGTAAGAAACTATGTAGGCTTCTAATATTTTATTAAATATATTTTTAAAATTTTAATTTTATAGAACACATCACAATATTTAATTTCAACATGTTTGATTTTCTGTTAAGAAGTCATCATATGTATTTTTTTTTTTCCTTTGAAGTAAGCACATAATTCAAATAGGAAAAGTAATTGTGGGCATTTGCTATCATTTGCATGGCCCATATTTTGGTTACTTATGCTGTTATTTTTTATTTATTTAGGGCTTTTTAATGCTTTCTAAAATAGAGTTTTAGTTAAAAAAATATTTTGAATTAGAATTTTTTATACTAAAAAGTCATTTTAAAAAGCAATGAGAAAGCTATCCCAAACGAGGGCTTCATTTGAGACGGTTTTTTTATTGCTTCTTAAACAACTTTTTAGTTAAAAAAAATTTATACTAGAAAGTTGTTTTAAGAAGCAGTAAGAAAGTCATCCTAAACTAAACATTAAATTTGTTTGGGACAACTTTTTATTGCTTTCTAAATAAAAATTTTTGTACGATTTTTTTTTTAAATAATAAAAAATTAGTGGTAAAAAACTGCCCAAAATGAAGCCTTAGTCAATCCACAAAGATGGCTGTTGGACTTAGACTTGTATGTAGCATTAGCCTATTAAGCACATGTGGAACATATAGTCAATGGCTTTATATTCTTATTCAAGAAAACCTAAGGCAGCATTTGGTCTAAAGAAAAATAAAAAATTATATATAATATGTAACAAAATGAAGCAATTAAATACAAAATTATTAAATTTTAAATATGATTTATTAGTTTTTTTTCTCTTTCCTTATCTCTGATTCTCTTTCCATCTATAGGCCTCCTCCTTGGACTTCTTATAAGTCCACTTTATTTCTAAGTTGTTTTGATGCTATGTTTCAACACTTGCCTCTTTTATGTTATCTACCCAACACTTTATCTTCACTAGATCCTCTATTGAATAGCCCTTCCCTAGTTTTTTCCACTCAAAGTGGAAGGGAAGGTTAACCAACCCTTAGAATAGCCTAAGGCTACCTACATATGTTCTTGGACACCCTTGGAGAGGTTGTATGTCTTATTTGACTTGGAATGTTTGAAAGTCTTGCATGTCCTATTGGTACTCCTTTAGCTAACTCTTACCAATCAACCCTATATGTGCATTAGCATGCATGCAACTAAGACCCTTGTGTAGTCACAAATGGGTGTCGATGCTGCATAGGTTATATTCCATCATCTCTACAAACCAAATTCCTCATAGGTTCCATCACTTTCTTTTACATCGTTCCAATTGACATCATTAACTTTTAAGTATTCACCACACTAGATGTCTTATGATGTCATCACCCTATCATCTCATTGATTTGATGCTACTTTTGCTTTCAAACTATCAGTTCCATTGAGCTAACACCCTATGGAGACAGCCTTCAAGGGGCTATAGACTCGCCAAACTATTGTGTTGATTCATTTGATTAACATTGTGTGGGCAACTCAACTATCAACCTGACGGGTCCCCTAGAGTAATTTGTTAGCATCTATCTGAGAGATTTGGAATGAGCTTGCCACCCCACTGCCTTTTATATATCACTCTATTTGTAAAATTGATAACCTTGGGGTTCACATTATGCATATGTATTATATTATATAAAGCATATGCATTTGAGGTTTAGTTGTTTGTAATCACAATTTATGAACTTTAAAGAGCTAATGAAGTAGCCCACTTTAATTATAAATAATACAAGTGACTTTTCATCATTGTATATGTATATGATGTAATGGGTAAATCGATTAATGGACTGAGTCAGTGAAGCCTTATATGTGCTCGTGATGTCACTTCTCCTCACATTAATTGTATGTCCTCTTTGATCACACTTCTCAGTAGATTTAAAGATTTTAACTTTCATTATATAAGTCATTTGTGTTGATTTTGCTTATGTTTGAAAAAAGCTCAATCTCTTAGGATCTTTTAAAAGATAAGATAAAAATTGTAATACAATGAAACCTCCTTCTAAAAAAACATGTGACCAATGGCCACTCTATTTCTACTAATACCTCAAAAAAAAAAAAAATTTCAAATGATTGAGCTTAAAGGTATACTAGTATTTTGCTATGCGCCTTCAAACCATATTCCTTAAATCTTATTGACAATAGACTAGTTGATGCGCACATATTACATATCTTGAGGTTAGCATCATATTGATCTTGACTCATTGTATCTCTATCATTGTACTATTGACCCTCATGTGTGTCCTTTTTCATAGTAAGCCAAAATAAAATAAATAGGTAAAGAATTATATAATATAATAAAATATAATAGTTATTATTATAAATAACCTAAGGTAATATATTCCACTACATGATCTTTAGTAAGTAAAGAATATTGAATGTTGAAGTAATAGCTTTGGTACCACTTTCTCATACCACAAGTATGGAAGGTGATTTTAACATATCAATATTAAATTCAATCATTAATATATTACACCATGATAATATGGGCAGATTATAATGTGCAGATGCCGAATATCGTCCAGACATAAACCAGAACGTGTCACGTCACCCCCCGCTCGGTACCGTGCTCGATATTGCTGATGTGACGCATTCTGGTTGGTGATCAACTGCGTTTGGCGTCCGCACAGAATAATTTCTTGATAATATGGGACATGATAGACTCAACTTTTGAAACAAGCTTCATAAGGATAAGATTGATTGAAACTTATTTTATACTCATAAGAGAAAGCTCATATATACTCACAAGAGAAAGCTCATATATAAGTATTATAGATACTAAGAGTAAGTAAAAAAAAAAAAAAGTTGTTAATATTCTATTTTATTAATAGTCCATAACTAGAGTATAATAAAGAAATGAAAATAATGGACAAATATACTACTCTAACTTAAAAGAAAAATAAACATTATTATAACATAAAATTTAAATTATATATTAAATGCACAATTATTACTATTAAAAAACTAAGCTTATGTGGTGATGGTTCATCATGTGACCTGTTGGAACCAACTACAATAAAGTTTATAATGATTGATTTTAATAGCTCAAGCTCATCAAATCATTTATTAAAATATAAAAGGTAAGATATTGAGGCATATGACATAAACAATAAAAGATGATGATTTACTATATTACAATATATTATCATATCATTCGATTATAATAATAGTAAAATGCATGAAGAAAAATACTAATTTTAATGAGAGATTATTCTGTGCGGTATTTGAATGCGTCCGGAAGCCAATCCAGATGTACCATGTCATCAAATATACTGTGCATTGGGTGATGTGGCACGTCCGAATTAACCTCTGTATGCTTCCGAACACCTCAAGTAATAATTTTTCAATTTTAATTGACTCATCACTCTGTGGTTTCCTTGGCCTAACTAGGTAATATCCAAAAGAGTTCTACAAGTCGCTAGAGGCAGGAGGCAAGGGCTGGGATTGAAGGTTCATGAGATTGGAGCTTCAGGCCAGTTAGATTCGATTATTACAAGTTTAATTCATCAGAGATTTGCAAACAATCCATACTATCGATTGCAAATCTTGTTGTAACATATAAAATCTCTTGTTGGGCCCCTTTCTCTATTTATCATTCATAGACTAAGATTTCGTTTGGGACGATTATCTTACTGTTTCTTAAAGCAATTTTTTTGGTACAAATTTTTTTATATTTATAATAAAAGGTGATGCACAAGATTGTGCGAATTATAGAGGTATTAAGTTAATGTGTCATACTTTAAAACTATGGGAGCGAGTTATGAAGCATAGGTTGCGGCAGCGTGATACTAATGTTTCTCAAAATCAATTTGGACTCATGCCGGGTAGGTCGACTATGGAAGCCATACATTTATTAAGAGGTTTGATGGAGAAATATAGAGAAAATAACGAGGATCTACATATGATATTTATTGATTTAGAAAAAGCATATGATAAAGTTCTAAGAGAAGTGCTATGGAGAGTTCTTGAAAAGAAAGGAGTCAATAATGCTTATATTCAAATCATTAAAGATATGTATGCAGGAGCTATTACTTGTGTTCAAACACAAGGTGGATTGACCAAGTATTTCCCTATTTCGGTTGGGTTACATCAAGGATCAGCCTTAAGCCCTTATCTTTTTGCTTTAGTCATGGATGTTCTCACTAGACATTTGCAAGAGGATG
Organism: Dendrobium officinale; assembly: GCA_019514585.1. Taxonomy (NCBI): domain Eukaryota; kingdom Viridiplantae; phylum Streptophyta; class Magnoliopsida; order Asparagales; family Orchidaceae; genus Dendrobium; species Dendrobium officinale. The sequence goes on from CM033694.1 coordinate 24,971,318, forward strand.
TACCTTGGTGTATGCTTTTTGCTGATGATATTCTTCTTGTTGATAAGACTAGAGAGGGAGTTGAATGTAAACTTGAATTATGGAGGTCAACCTTAGAGTCTAAAGGTTTTCGCTTGAGTAGATCTAAAACAGAATATATGGAGTGTAATTTTAGTAGTAATAGACCTAGTGAGGGGATTGTAACTTTGGGCGATCAAGTCATTAATAAGAGTACACGTTTTAGATATCTTGGATCTATTGTTCAGAGTGATGGGGAAATAGATGGGGATATTATCAACAGAATTCAAGTTGGATGGTTGAAGTGGAGGAATGCATCGGGCTTGTTATGTGATAGAAATGTACCCCCTCAAACTTAAGGGAAAAATTCTATAAAGATGGTAGTGAGGCCTGCAATGCTTTATGGTGCCGAATGTTGGCCTTTAAAACAGAAGCATAATACTAAGTTAAGTGTGGCAGAGATGAGGATGCTCAGGTGGATGAGTGGCTTTACCCTTAGAGATAGGATACGAAATGAGCATATATGTGAAAAGGTTGGAGTAGCTCCAGTAGAAGATAAGATTAGAGAAAGTCGCCTTAGATGGTTTGGTCACATAAAACGGCGGCCTTGGGATGACCCGGTTAGGAGAGTAGAGGTATTAGATTTGACTTATGTTAAGAAAGGTAGGGGTAGACCTAAAAAGACTTGGTTAGAAAATATTAGGAATGACCTTTCTTTTTTAGATTTAAACGAGAATTTGACTTTTAATAGGACACAATGGAGAAAAAGGATTCATGTAGCCGACCCCACGTAGTGGGATAAAGACTTGATGTTGTTGTTGTTGTATACTAAAAAACTATTTTAATAAGTAGTAAGAAAGTCACTCAAAACGTAGCCTAAGATTATTAGTTTTTCACCCATCTCCTTACGTAACCATCAATTATTTCATTAAAATAATAAAACAGAAGCAATCTTCTTCATGGACTGCACCAAATCCAAAACAAACAGTTCTTTTATTGATAGTCGCTGTTGAACACTCTAGTTTCACAGATTCAACTCTTTATCATATATTATCCAAGTAAGACGCCTTATTTTTTATTTCTGTGGTAAGCAGCAGTGCTGTCTTGCAACTATGGCATACTATTTTTAGTTATCTTATTTGCCAAACTACCACACCATTAATCCATTCCATGGAGAAAAAGAGATGAGGCAATCGCGAATGGCGAGTGAAATCCTGGATCCCTAGATAACAAAGAAGAGGAAAGGAAGTCGCGTTAGATCTCTCTGGAGAAAGGTCGCCGATGAAATAAACCAGTGTCATTTGCAGTCTTGAAACATATGACGAAGAAGAAGAGTTCAGTAAGTTGCAACGAGATATTGTTGGTAGAAGTATGTCGACGTCACTAATGGCATTTGCAGATGCAAAATAAAAATCTCTATTTTCTTTATTTTAACTTTATATGGAAACAATGACATTAATGGCAGAAGTACACTAACGACACTAATGTCATGTACGCTTCGCAAGTCCTAAATGAGAAAATTTGGAGGTTTGCTTTAGATATTTGACAGTTTTTTACATAAAATTTGTCGAATACTCAAGACATGAATCCTTTAATGCATTATATTGATGCTGTTGGATGGAAATCAAAATATCCATTTTCTTTTCTTTTTACGTATACATTTTTACAGTACTGTACATGATAAAAAAAATTTAAACTTAGTAAATTTTACTTAAAAAAAAATATTAGTCCATCTAATTAAATGTGATATATATAAAGTTATATAAATTTTTTTTCCTAAGGAATACAATTAACATTTCTCTTTAGGCAAAAACAAGATTCTTAATTAATGATTAGCTTGATTAATAATGACGATTTATGGATTTGTTAAAATTCTAAATTCAAAGCTTATCTATATATATTAAATTTATATGTATATTGACATTTATCATCATAAAACCAAAAAAAACTTCAATGTTTTAGAGGGAAAGCACAAGTCTAGAATCCAATGGGTAGAGTTTCTTTCCTTGTAATACACTTAAAAAAAAAAAGTAAAAGAAAAAAAACTTTGTCACCAAATTGTGGTTTAGCATTTCAAAATTTCCAACTTGAAAGGTCAAAAACATTTAAGAAAAGGAACGAAAAGAAGAAAATATGTATTAGTTAGCCTAAATTTAGGTTCATTGATCAAATTTTCATCGGAACAAGTTGAGAAAAAAGAATGAATTTCAAAGTCTTTAAATTTATTTTGAAATGAGTATAATTCATATATAATTAGTATCTCACTCATTTATATAAGAAAATATCCAATGACTTTAAAGCTTATCCTGACTGGATATATATTTGATAGAATATCCTAACACAATATTTTTTTGGTAAAGTCTAGGGCTTTCAATAAATGACAACCCGTTTTAGATTTGAAAAATTCAGGTTCAATTTCACCTGTTTAGTTTCTTTTGCTTATTGGAATGCTCTTTTTTTCATCAGTTAACATAAACTTGATAGTTGACAAGTTTAATTTTTTTTAGTCAAAATGGATTATTTGGACAAGTTTAGGTCATCCACGTTGTTATTGAGTTAGATTTGAGCCCACATGTTTGACTTGTTTATTAAATGATTAGGGTTAGTTCAATTATATTCAAATTGGGTTTATTTTGGGTCAAACCCAAACTCTACTCGTTATCCTAACATCTCTAGTCTAATATTAAGGGTTATCATTCTGTGAGCATGATGAATCATCTAGCTCAAATAATCAAGGGAATTATATAAAATTATTTCAATTTCTTGCAAATCATAACGAATGAGTTAGAAAAGTAACATTTAAAAATGTAGGTGCTAAGTTAAAATTAATTGAACCAAAAGTACAAAAGGAGATTTATAGTTTTATGGTTGGTGAGACATTGACTACAATTATGAATGATATTGTTGATTCTTACTTCATTTTTTTAGTTGACAAGTTTAGTGATGTGTCCACAAAAGAACAATTACCTATTGCAGTGAGATATATAGACAAGTTAGGCCAAGTAATTGAGTGGTTCATCATGAGTCTGTGCGAAAAGGTAAGGAAATAACAATTTTTATTATTACTGAGTTGATTTATTTTACATTGTTGCTGATATGCAACTTCAAAAATTGAACAACTGCTTCTCTGAAACTAGTATTGAGTTACTTTTTTTATGACATGTCTAAAAGTAAGTAATATATTCTTTCCTTTTAAAAAAGGAAAGTTAATTCGTCATACAGAATTATTTTTTCTATAATTGATCTTGTGTTTCTTGAATCTCAGCTATCTACTTATATCATTGATATACATACAAGTGACTAGTTTATATCTTTCACTAGCATTGTTGCTCTTGTAAAACATATTGTAATTGCGAAAAAGAATATTATGTATCACCTGATTTATAGAGTTATTATTTTGACATTGACTTTATGAGTTGCTATTGTTATAATGGAGAAAACATTTTCTGTAATAAAGATTATTAAGCTTCGATTATGTAACAAAATAAAGTTTGTAATTATTTTTCATTAATTATAATGAAATGCAAGACTTTGTTTAGAATTTTAGCTTATATATTGCTTTAGTTTTTGATATTTAATTTTTTTATATAATGAATTTGTCCATCCTAAAAAATAAAACTGGATCCACTCCATCTTCTCTTACTGTTTCTCTCAATTTCTTGATTTTGAAAACTCAGGAGAAGAGTGTTACAAATTTCTAAAATAATAGAATCATTCAAATAAAAAAATTAGTATTGTTTGCCTTAGCTCCGCAACCATCCACAACCTCAATGGCAAAATACCAACCAAAAAAGTTGCTGACTGCTTAGGTAGGTGGGCTAAGTATTTAATATAGTCCAAGATTGGGTTTTCTTAATAATACAACTACCATATTTGATCATTGAGAAGAGTTGTTGAGGAAATTTTCCTCTTTGAAAGAGATTGTTTTGTAAAGAATAGCAACATCTAATATATTATATATTACTTTAGTTGAGTTCTGTTCTTCAACGGGTTTATTTTTAAAGCAAAGCCCTACCAAACATTTTTTTTAAAAGATTTTAAGTACTTTTAGTTTAATAAATCTATTGATTAAATTTAATATTTATTAAATTTTAACATTCAGAAGAGTTACCAGATTAATGAATTTTATTTCCTCACATTAATTTTTAAAAGCCAAATAAATATTTTTTTAATTTTAATCTATTTACTAAGGATCTATCTAGGATAATTTTCTCTGTTTCCTTTTCAAACATTATAATAATATCATCTGGGTATTATTTTCTTATTATTTTTTGACTCTTTTTTTTTTAAAAAATTTATTTGATGAAAAACTACTATTTTATAATCAAAATAATTAAATTACTTTTTCACAATAACTTTAGCTTCATTTGTAACATTTTTTTTAATTATTTTTTAAAACAACTTTTTAGTATTTAATTCAAAAAAAAAAAAAATTGTACTAAATATTATTAAAAAAAAAGCAGTAAAAAAACTCTCTCAAACGAAAAAAAAAATTATTCTGTGCGGATAGCGGACAATGTCCAAAGGCCAACTAGAACATGACATGTCACTTTTTTGCTATGTACTAGGTAACATGACTCATTCTAATTGACCTCTGGACCGTCTGGATTCCGCACATAATAATTTCTCCAAACAAAACCTTTAAAACTAATTTTATAAAATACTGAACTCATTGCAAATAGTCTCTCCATCTTGATTTGCATGATTACTAAAACCTACTCGATTACTCGTAAAACTTATGAAGCAAAAAACTATTACGCTTTAAGGAATTATTGGGGCTTTTTTTAATGTAGATATTGTTAACATCAACAGTAACAGCCGCCTTTGAACTTCTTGTGGATATTAAGTGACGGTGGATTACTATATCATTGATCTATAACCACTCCATTTAAAAATGTTTTGGTCTCTTGCATTATAATTTAGTTAGAAGACTTCGAAATGAATGTAAAAAAAATGTAGCATGAAAAAGCACAAAGTTTGAAATTTTTTTATTAAAAGTTTCACAAAATTAAAAATTTTATATTAAAAAAAAAGTTTCAAATAAAACCATAGACTAGAGAAAATGCACTATTTTAGAATCAAAATAATGTCTGTGTAGAAAATTTGATCTAATATTTTAAGGTTATTTTTGATTCAAGACTAATCGCAGACTTCAATAAAAAAAGTATTTTTCAAAAACAAAATAATATTTATGCATAAAAGAATTAACCATGCATTTTAAAGGCTTCTTTTTGACTCTTTTACTTTCCAAACTACAAGCACATTTTTATTTGATTACTACCTCTTATCTTTTTCTCTATTCTTTATAAATTTTTATGATTTTACAACCATATCTATTAGTTTACTTTATTATCTAATTTCAATTTTTTTGAATATATATATATATATATATATTTAAGAAGTTATTTTCCACAACTTCATCTAGCTCACCTTAGTTTATTGGTTAGGAGCTTTGAATATCAATCAAGAGATATTGAGTTCGAATCTTACGTATGTGATGTTTTTGTAAGTTTGTCTTAATTAGCCTAAATTTCCCCAAAAGAACTTCATTAAATTTTTTATAAAAATCTACATCTATTTCAAATAGAACCTAAATGTATAACAATTTTGATTTTTGAATTCTTTTAGACGGTTGTAAGGCCAAATAACATTGAAAATAACATTATAAGAAAAGGTTATTTCAACATAAATACAAAAAGATTAAAGCTTCATTTGTTACGGTTTTCTTTCTGCTTTTTAAAGCAGTTTTTTAGTATAAAATTTTTAAATTTTACACTAAAAAGGTGCTTTAAGAAATAAGAAAGTCATCCAAAACGAAGCCGAACTTGCTTGGCCTGAAAGCATAAGGCATACAATAAATCTGTCCCAGATAATCCAAATATAAATATTAAACCACCACATTCTATGATATTTGACATGCTTTCATGCTAATACATTTGGTTTATTGTTCAATACCATGGTTTATAAAACTACAAGTGTTTTGTCTAACAACAATAACAAAATGCAACAGTTCATGAGGAGAGGACTGAATTGGGTTGAAGCCAAAAAATCATAGAGCCAGGCATCCATTTGACCTCAATCAAATTCTGCCTCTAGAACATTCCGAGAGAGTCAAATTCTGCTAGTTCATGAGCATCAAGAGTTGGTAGAAAATCGAATGAAAAGCTGAGTCCAGTAGCAGGAAAGCAACAAAGCATTGTATGAAATGAAACGCATCATCAAACAGATTGGAAAGCTTCATGGGTAGGCCTGCAGGCCACTAACATAAGTGGCCGAAACACTGGAAGGTATATTTTTCTTGAATTCTTCCCATGAAGAAGATGGTAATACTATGAAGTCAGCATACTTTCCTGGGGAGAGGCTACCCAATTCGTTGTCGAGAAAGCAGGCATAAGCAGCTCCAATGGTGTACCTGCAATTTGGATGCAATTTATGAGTATTTTTAAATAAGTAACGTCCGCCATCTGCTCTGATCTAGCTGGTCGAAAGCTTAATTTATAGCCCTAACCAATTAAGTAAATGAACGACTAATGTCAGTCCTATCTTCATATTTGCAACAGAGAGAAATGGGGCCAAAAGAGAACGAGGAGGTAAGCTGGGAGAGAGAGAGAGAGAGAGAGAGAGAGAGAGAGAGAGAGAGAGAGAGAGAGAGAGAGAGAGAGAGAGAGAGAGAGAGAGAGAGAGAGAGAGAGCCAAGTGCAAGTAAAAAGAGAAACGAAGTGAGAGTGATCAAGCAAGTAGAGAGAAATGAGAGAAGAAATAGAGGAGCAGGTGAGCCACAAGATTGACGAGCTGCATACAACTAAGCAGGGCTCGATAAACCAACAAAATCAAGTCAAGTTTGAGCGAGGTGGATTTTTCTATCTTCTCAATATTTTAGAATGAAACTTTAAAATTCTAATTTAGCGAGAAAAGATCCTAAGATATAGTTGCTATATTTCCAGGAAGAATCTTATTAGAATAATTGTGCATATATAAAAAGAGATGAAGAAAGTCATTCCAATCATCTACATGCAGTATTGCAAATACTTAACGAAGAATAAGTTATATACCAAGTCTTCAAAATGTGAATTCTGGTTGAAAATTGTTAATTTCTTTGGACATGTGATTAGCGGTGAAGGCATTTCTATTGATCAAAATAAAATCCAAGCTATTGCAGAATTACCAAGGCCCACTATAGTTTCAGAAGTGAGGAGTTTTCTGAGTCTTGCTGATTATTACAGGACGTTCGTGGAAGGATTCTCTCAGATTGCAATGCCATTATCCAAATTAACGCAAAAGGCAGTAAACTTTGAATGGTATAATCAGTGTGAATAAGATTTCTAGAAGTTAAAAAATTTGTATAATGACTGCTCCCATATTAACAATTCCTTCAGGTATAGAAGGATTTTAGATTTTCTGTAATGCTTTGATAAGAGGACTTGGATGTGTGTTGATGCAACATGAAATAGTGGTAGTATATGCTTCAAGGCAATTAAAAATTTATGAAAGTAATTATCTAATACATGATTTAGAATTAGCAGCTGTGATATTTGCACTTGAAATCTGAAGGCATTATTTATATGAAGTTAGATGTGAGCTCTTCACAGGTCATAAAAGCCTTAAATATATTTTTAATCAGAAAGAGTTTAATTTAATGCGAAGACGATGATTGGAGCTCATTACAGATTATAAATTATATATACAATATCATCCTGAAAAGGCAAATGTAGTTGCAGATGCATTAAGTAGAAATACTTTTCAAATGTGCAAATTGGTTGATTACCAAGCATGAGTAAATAATTAGAGATATGAAAAGACTAAAAATTTTAGTGGTCAATCAACAACATACTAAAGTTATGCTATTAAATTAGCTGGTGATTTAATCCATCTTGCAAGATAGAATATATAATTCATTGTCTCAAGATGTAAATTTTCAAGAAATCATAAAGAAAGTGTAGACAAGATAGTCGGACGATTTGTATTTTATGATGAAGGATTGTTGGAATATAAAGACATAATTTATATTCAAAATGTTAACAATTTTATGGTAGAAATATTTTAGGAAGCTCACCTCTTAGGTTATGAAATTCATCCAGGTAGTACAAAAATGCATCAAGAACTTAAAAGATTATTTTGGTGAGCAGGATTAAAAAGAAGCACTGCAGACTTTGTAGCAAAATGTATTCCCTTTCAACTGATTAAAGCTGAACATCAAAAGCCAGGTGATCAATTGCAACCTTTACCAAAACCTTAGTGGAAATTGGATGAAATTGCAATGGATATTGTAATTAGATTACCAAAGTCAAGGTATAGTAGGGATGCTATTTGGATTTTAGTAGATCAATTAGCAAAATATGCTCATTTCTTACCAATCAAGCAAAAAGTGAAAAAATTAGCAAAGATATATGTTGATGAAATTGTGAGATTGCATGAAATTCCAAAATCTATAGTCTATTATATGTTCATAAAGGACTCCTCACCCTTGCAGTATATCTACTACTACTATATGCAGGTGAGCAACATCATCATAGTCCTTTTGCATTATGCTTGTAGACATTGGGTCTCTTGCAGCAGCTTGTAGGTGCTCGCATTTGCTACGTGTCATCCGCCTTTGCTTATAGGGGGAGTGGAGTTGGTGTATTTGGTTGTAGGTTGATGTTGATCGTTTGATGGCATTCACTATTGATTTTCCCATGTATATTGATTAGCAAGTTATTGCATCTACTTGTATATCGAATTTGTGTTCATAGGAAACTTACTCATGCATCATGTTCATGCGAAGGAGTTATCATACTCATCTCATGTTGACTGTTGTTATTCACAGGGAGCTATTGTACTCATTCACCATTGGATTGACATTGATTGCAAGAATATCATTGCATGTTAAATCCTTCTACTGCTTGGAGGATTTAATGTGCTTGATTGTGCACTAACATTGACTATAGGGTGAGCTACGTTCACTATATATTGCAATAGTGGATCTACATGTGTTGCATACTAATGCTTGCATTTCAACTGCATGTCAACACTGACTGCCGAATGGGCTGCACTACTTTCTTCATGCACATAGGTTGAAGTCTTTATTCGAAGCACATCCATCCTTTCTATTTGTAGAGGATTACTGATGTGAGTGTCGGATTCCAAAATTTGAAAGAAACATTGATTGTATTCTCATAGTTTATGTTTCTAACATGGTATTTTATTGAATAGTGGGTGTAGAAATCTGGGTTGTGGAAAATCAGTAGGGAGAAGAGTTAAAGAAAGCTGGTAGGTGAACTAAAAGCAGTTAAAAATGTTGATGTATGAGATGAATTCAGTATTTTGGAATTTAGAAGGATTATTGAACTTTATAGTTACTTAAAACATGTTAGAATTCAGTTGTTCTTGCTGAATTCAATAAGGAAAGAATTATAATAGGAAAAAGGTAAGGGAAGCCGGTAGAGAAGGAAATTTTGTAAAAAAAGAAAATGTCACGATTGAATGAGGAACTTAATATATATTCATATTGTTTGTTTGCAAATAAAGAAATGTATGTTGTAGGTGATGTACAAAAGGAGAAGAAAACAAGAAGAACGAATTCCTAGTGAGGTGAGATACCCAAATAATACGTAGAAAGAAAAAAATTTATAAGATATACATTAATGTTTATTATTTTATGATAGCATTTATTTCGGTTAATTCTAATTTTGTTGATTCTTTAAGTAATAATAATTATATGAGCATTGTATAATTGTGAAGAATGAATAATGATGAAAAAGTGAAATAAGTCATACATGGGGAAATGGCCCGCACAAGTAAAGGCTAATGACCTGATGAGGTAAACCTACATTCTAAATTCTAAAAGTTGAGAATTTGGACCCAACCTTGAACGAGAGAATAATTTTAATTCTAAAAGTTGGGAATCTGGACCCACATTGAATTAGAAAGCTGAAATGGTATAAATGCTTATAGCCATCATATGACTTGTTTCAAGGTGTTGAACAGTTGGCAAGATGGATTTAATGCGTCAGAAGCCTCCTATGACCCCTTATTTATAGCATAACAACAACAACAACATCAAGCCTTTATCCCACTACGTGAGGTCGGCTACATGAATCCTTTTTCTCCATTGTGTCCTATTAAAAGTCAAATTCTCGTTTAAATCTAATAAAGAATGGTCATTCATAATATTTTCTAACCAAGTCTTTTTAGGTCTACCCCTACCTTTCTTAACATAAGTCAAATCTAATACCTCTACTCTTCTAACCGGGTCATCGGAAGGCCGCCGTTTTATGTGCCAAACCATCTAAGGCGACTCTCTCTAATCTTATCTTCTACTGGAGCAACTCCAACCTTTTCACATATATGCTCATTTCGTATCCTATCTCTAAGGGTAAAGTCACTCATCTCTGCCACACTTAACTTAGTATTATACTTCTCTTTTAATGGCCAACATTCGGCACCATAAAGCATTGCAGGCCTTACTACCATCTTATAGAATTTTCCCTTAAGTTTGAGGGGTACATTTCTATCACCTAACAAGCCCGATGCATTCCTCTACTTCAACCATCCAACTTGAATTTTGCTGATAATATCCCCATTGTTGACGAATATTTTCGTATCGACTCGACCTCGATTGAGCCCGACCAAGCTCGATTGTGCTCAATTGACCCAATTGATCGTCGTCGAGACAAAATCGACTCAAATTAAACTCAAATTTAATTGAATTAAACTCAATTTAATTTAATTAAAATCAAATCAATCAAATCGAACCCTGTCGAGCGTCGTCGAGCCCAATTCGACGCATTTCGGCGCCAATTCAAGTTCAATTTCATGAAATTAAATTGATTGAACCCAATCGGACCCAAACCGACCCAAATCGGTTTGGGTCGAGTCCAATTCGGACTCAATCTCAGCCCTAATTTATCAATTGGGGCTAAAACAAAATTTCAAATCAAATCCACAAATCAAGGGTTCAGATTTCATGTGAAATCCCCCCAAAATTCCTTCGTTTCTCACGAGAGGAAGCCTGATTGGGCGGTTGCTCGTGCTCTCCAAGAGCACGCAGAAGAGAGATGGGGAGCCATTCGGCTCCCCGTGTGTTCGTTTCTCCATCCCGAGCGAGAGAATAGAGAGAGAGAGCGAGAGAGAAGGAGACCGAGCCCCCCTTTGCGTGCGTCTCCAGCCGCGGAGAAGAAGGGAGCGGAGGTCTCTGTGCCGTTCGTCCCTCCCAGGCGAAACAGACAAAGGAAAAGATCGGGAGAGGGAGAGCCATTTTCGGCTCTCCCGTGCGGTTTATTCTCGTCCCGAGAGAAAGAAGGAGCGGGAGAGGGAAAGAGCCGCTAGGCTCTTGCTTGCTTGCGACTCCTGCATCCGTCCAGGCGAGAGGAAGAGGCCGACTAGTGGCTTCTTGAATGCGTTTCTTGGAGCTGAAATAGGAAGAAGAAGAGATTTTGCCTTCTCTAGCTGCTGTCTTCTTCTTCTTTGGGCTGAAAATGAGTTCCCTCTTGCTGCCATTGCTCTCCCCCTCCAATTGGAGAGCAAAAATCTCCTCTTGTTGCTGTTGGTGAGCTTCTCTTCCAAAGTCTAGGGCAAAGGCATGCTGAAATCAGCCCTTGCTGCAGCCAAGAGAAGGTAGGAAGCCTCTACTTCCTTCCAAACCATCTCCGGCAACCTCAAAACAGTGCAAACTGCTGTTTGGAGCGTTTGGACAGCAAGAAACCACCTCCGGGAGCATCCAAATAGCGAGAATTGCTGTCCGGAGCAGTTTGGATAGCAAATTCCTCCTCCGGAGCAGCTTGGACAGCGGCGGTGACGTCCGAAAAGGCTTGGGCAGCAGGCTTCTTCCTTGGGAACATCTTGGACAGCACTTAGAACGTGGATTGGAGCTTGGTAAAGGCTTGGACAACGATCCGGGGCTTGGATTGGAGCGCTAGGACAACCCGGGTGAGGTAAAACACTAAAACTTAGTGAAACCTAGGGTCCCCCAAGGCCATTGATGTGTGGATGACGTCCCCAAGCCATAGGTCCCTTAGAAATTTCATTTTCTTGCTTCCCCGAAACCCATGTGCGCTGCCCTCTCCGTAAAACAGCGGAAATCCGGTGATTTCCATTTGTTTGCTCTCTTGTGAGAGCCAAAGAGGCATGCCATACGAGTAGGGTGGTCGGATTTGTATCCGACAACTCCTCAAATGCATGTCAAAGCATTCATTTTGTGTCTAATGCCTTCGCCTACGATCAAACCTTAGGCAAAGTATTGTCACTCAATCATACCTTGGATGACAATGTGTAGGAACTTTCACATCTTGTAGCATGCATCACTTTCTTAGCAAATCACAAGTTATGTCAAAACTAACTTAAAGATATAGGAGATTTGCACGCCATGTCATCTCATTTTCTCCCAATTTGCTAAATGTCCAAATATGTGTTTCAATTAATTTATGAGACCTACAAGTTGTGGGGTATTTCATGAACATTCTTTGTTCATATTTTGAATCCCATGACGAGTAGATTAATTGAAATCACCCTTGACATCTCGCTAAATTTAAAGAATTGGGCAACTTGCAAAAGCACCCAACCTAAGCATTTGCATGCTTAGTCAAATTAAGTTTGCATGGATAGGATTGCGCCATTCGTATCCTGAATAGATGCACATTTTGGGTCTTTCACTAGCTCATTGTTTACTTAAATTTGTGAACCTATAAGCATGCTCATTTGATTTCCAAATGCTTCTGAGGCAAAGATGGCGTATCCCATGACATTCAAAAGTCTATGGATCGTACTCCATCATACATTGAAATTACCTAAGCATGATTAGCGTGATTCATAAATTGAAAGAAATGAGTGCAACGACAAATGGTGTAGGCATTAGGTGTTATCCCAAATGATAAACCATCACATGCATGCACCCCTAGGTTCTTTCTTAGATCATACCAAATTTGATCTTAAAATCTCCTAAAAGCCATAGGGATAGACCTTTCATACCCAAGAGTTCTAGATCATACCAAAATTGATCTAGAGATCTCCCCAAAACCTTAGGAAATCAATTCTTCCCTCTCCTAATTGAGTCCAAAACTCTAAAGGACATAGGAAAATTCCTTTCATGCATGCATCTCCTCTTTCCATGAGTTCAAAACATTCATGGAGAGATGGGGAATCCCCTTTTGTGCATAATGCTTGGAGCATTCTCAAAGCTCCAAGTTTTAGATTGCATGAATCATTAGCAACTTGGAACCAAATCCCAAGTTCTTTCATCCCTTTTGTTGGAACATAAACCAACAAATATCCCCTTCAAGCGTGATATGTTGGAGCACCCTCAAAGCTCTAAATTATTCTATCACATGAATCTTAAGGACCTTAGGACCAAATCCTAAGTTCAAATATTTATTTGATAAGACATAGAATTAACAAGTGATCAATTTTCTTTCATGCATAACATTTAGAGCACTCTCAAAGCTCCAAGTGTTGGAGTGCATGAGTCATTTGAAACTTGGAACCAAATCCCAAGTTCTCCTATCTCCGTTGTTGGCACATAAAACCAACAAATCTCTTCTTATGCAAGATATCCTAAGGCTCCTCAAGCCTTTAAGCATTTCATTGCATGAGTCCTCTCACTTTAGGACCAAATCCTAAGTCATTTCTTCACTTGTTGATAACACAAAAGTAACAAGTGAACCTCTCCCATTCAAGTTTCCTAATCATGTCAAAGTTGATTTGAAAATCCTTTTCAAGACCCTAAGGTGCATCCTTCCCCTCTTCAAATGAGCCCAAAATATTTGTAGGAAGGTAGGAAGCTCTCTTTCTATGATCCAAAGGTTATAGGAAAGATCTTCTCATTCTCCTAACCTAAATTAGGAGAGTGTGCATCATTCTTTGAATGTCAAATGTTCAAGGAACCTTCAAGAGTTTGCAACTTCTAAGTTGCATCTCATTCTTCTCCATCCCTCCAACCCAAATTGGAGAAATGAATTCCCCCTCTTTGGACACCAAACGTTCAAAGGAAATCCTCCAATTTGTAATCCCTAAGTTGCATTTTGGACCATTCCTTTTCCTACAAAGCCCAAATTGTAGGAAACCTCCAAATTTCTCTTCATTAGCCTAGCTTCAAATTAGGCAAATGAAATTGTCTTTTTTGAGCACCAAATGTTCAAAGGATTTCTATGATTTGCAACCTCTAAGTTGCATTTCCCTCTCTCTTTCCTACAAGCCAAGATTGTAGGAGAGCTTTCAAATCCATCTTCATGCTCTCAAACCCAAATTGGGAGAATGAATTCCCCTCTTTGAACTCCAAATGTTCAAAGAGGTTTTAAAAGCTTGCAATCCAAAGTTGCATCTTACCTTCTCCTTTCTACAACTTAAAAGTTGTATGAAAGTCTCATCCAAATCTCCTATTTGTTGAATCAAAATCAACAAGTAGTTCAATCCAAAGTCATTTATTTGTTGAACCAAATTCAACAAATAATCCCATAGCAAGCAAAGGAGAAACTCCTATCTTTCTTCCTTTCTCCTAACCAAATTTGGTGAATGCGTTGTCCTAAAAGTCCAAAGAATCCTTGATGTGTAGGCCAAATCTACACATTATCTTCTCATGTTTGCTTAATCCAATCTTAGCAAACTAAATACCCATCATTGAACATAAGAGTTCAATGATAATCTCTCTTGGTTTGTAACCCCAAAGTTACAAATCTTTCTCACTTATTGAGCTAAATTCAATAAGTGACCCACCTTTGTTTGCTTAATTCCAAATTAAGCAAATGAAATCCAATTCCTTGAATATGAAAATTCAAGGAGCATCCTTTTGATTTATAGTCTCAAAGCTACCAATCTCTCCCTATTTCTATAGGTTCCAAAGGCCTTAGAAAATGTCATACCTTAGCTCAAAAACTATAGGTCCTTTCTCCTCCAACTCCAAAGTTATAGGAGATCTCTCCTCTCTTTAACTCTAAAAGTTAGAGAGAGTTCTCCTACATTTAGCCCAAAAGCTAAATGTTGGATTCCTACCTTTCTCTTCTTAGCTCCAAAAGCTAAGAAAAATTCCTCAACATGTAGCCCAAAGCTACATGTTGGACACTCTTCTTAGACCTAAAATCTAAGTAATTTCCCCCATTCAACCCAAATTGAATGATTTTTTCTATGACATTTAAAATGCCAAATCTATAGATGTCCCTTAGGAAACATCTAATCTGTTGAAGTTCATCCTACCCCATTGGATGAATTTCACCAAGTCCTAAGTGAAAGCCCTTTAGGCATGTCTATCTTACCCTATTAGATAGACACTTCTCTTACCCAAACATTAAGAGAACTCTAAAACATCTAAAAATTACTTAGGTCCCCTTTTGATACAATGATCAATCATCTCCCCCAAAAGGTGGGATGTCTACATTATTGTATCTTAGGATTCATAAGTAACAAGCTTGCCCAAAAGCAAGCATGTGATTACTTTATGGATTCTTTATAACCCTCCTAAATATGAAACACTTAAAAAATCAAATAAAATCTTTAAGTCACAAATAACTTAAAGTAAACCACCCTTGGATAAAGATTAAACATCTTCATTCCAAAATAAAATTAAATACCTTTAGTGTGACATGCTACACAAGCCTCACACACTTAGGTGCACAACCCCTTAGGCATGTTAGGATTAGGATTTTTCTTTTTTGCGCATGTGTTTGATGATTTGGTGTGATTGCCCTTGGATTGTCTGTGTGTGGGCATTTGTCTTTAAGTGGATAGTGTAGAAATATACATGTTCTTCTTGCAGGTGGCCATATCTAAAAGGGAGGCGCTCATAAATAATAAATTGCTTGCATGACAGGTGTTGCTTAAAACCTCCCAAAGATGTGGCCAATAGGGTAGAAGCAAGTGTTTGGCGCTCTAAGTGCTAAACAAAATTCTGGTAGTGATGCTTTATTATATAAACTGCTTCTAATCCACTACAGGTTTGAGTCTCTTTTCTTTTCAAATATGTATTTGATAGAATTGTAATTGTATCAAACTTGTGGGGGTTTGGAGCAAAAGAATGAAGTGGACTAGAAGGATGTACCTGTCAAAGGTGAAGCCCAATGTCCATTCAAAAGTTAAGAGCCTGAATAACCCCACAAGTAGAGTCTGTAAATTTGACTGGGTTGTATAATGACAGGCAACTCAGCTGCCAAATCTAGTTGTAATAATGTGGACTCTACTTTCATTCCTTGTACTTTATTTATAAATAAAAGCATGCTTTGATTGTTTACCTGGTTGTGCAATAGAAATGCATCTTTTTCCTAGGTTTCTTTCTTTGCTTTTGCTTGGAAGTGGCTTGGACTTTTGATACGGTAGGCTCTTAGGACAAAAAATAATATTTCTACCTATTGAAATGTAATCAATCTAAAAAATTGATTTAGGCTCGACGATTTTCTAATAAATAAGAAAGTCTTGCATGGCTCCCTTTAAAGGAGCCAAGTTTTCTAAAAAAAAATTAAAACAATCATGCATAGCCCAAATCATGTTGCATATAGAAAGCCTTCACTTAAAGATTAGATAACAAAAAAATCTTTTTCTTTATGAGTCAGCATATGCATACCTACATGCTTAGTCATCTTGGCCTCAAAGCCAAACTATAAGCCCTACCTTCTAAATAAAAATAACCATCAACTCTACATTTGCATTGAGAACTGAACACATGGTTTTAAAAGCGGTTAGGTGGGTTTAGCTAGTAGTCCCTTCCAGGCGGGACAATAAATCCAGAGGTCGGGCAGGCTATGCCTCTTGTGAGGTGTAGTTTGTAAGCCCCTTGTGCACTCGTTAGATTTAGGTTCGAGGCACTACCTATCGGTAGTCCTCATCTTAGTCTTAGGGTCTGAGGCACGGGTTGATTCCAAATCACCCTATAAGCCCTCATCTTTTGGTAAATTCCTCCAACAAGTGTTGTTGGGATGCAAGCCCCAATCTTCTAATAAAATATCAACTAAAACTAAATTTAGATTCAAAAATGTAAAGCCTAACATAGGATAGTCCGAGCACCTCTGAGTTTCCCTCAGAATCAAGTGCTCCTACTTCATCTCCTTTGGCTCTCATTCCAAAATCTAAATCTAAGTTGATCCACTCCTCCTTGAAATTCCTAAAGGCCGAAAACCCTTTAATTAAGACTTTAGTCAATGTCTAAAATGACTTCCAAACAAGAAAACCACTAGTTTAATCAAAAGTTTTTCCAAGCTAAAATTTGGGATGTAATTAACCATAAAGGCTTGCCCCTATGGGACGTCTGTACCCTAGAAATAAATAAACTCCACTCGACCAAACATTGAGTGGGAGAATCTCTGTTCAAAATTGTAAATTTTATCATTGAGTCCATAAAGAAATTATGATATTCTTATCCTTAGGGGTAACATATCACCATTCTTATGTCGTGCTCGATAATAAAGTATGCAATCCGTTTGAGTATACAAAAAATTCTACAACACCCATCTATTTCACCAGCACTTAGAACAAAAAAAATTATAGCATGAGTCAAAAATAAATGCTAAAAAAATTACATTATGTAAAAGCTAATTCTTTTAAAACAAATAAAAAGCTTTACTGGAACGAACTTTTAGCTGGTTCATTAAATAGAAAAAGAGGAGAAGAATAAAGAGAGAGGGAGAGAGTCGAAGAGGGGAAGTGCAGGTATAGAGGAGACCAAGAGCGAGAGAGAGAGAGAGGAAAGAGGAATGAGGCAAGAGGTAAACTGACCGAGAACTGACTCAAACATAGGTTAGGTAAGTTTTTTTTTTTCTTTTCTTTTCTCATTTAAATTTTAGAAAGAAAATTTGATTTTGATATTTTATTGTAAAATCCTAAAATTAGTTAAAAAAAACAAGAAATATTGTCAGGATTTTGTATAGGAAGAACAAAGTCAATACAGAATTTTTAACTAATGAAATATGAAATTTAAAATCTTGTTCAAATAATATTTTTAAGTCGGAATGATAGATATATATTCAAATAAAATATTTTGTTTCATTAGAAGGCTTCCTTTGTGCATGTATATTAAACAAAATAGGTAAAATAACTAGATTAGATGATTATATAAGATTATAGGTGTATGATGCCAATAATTAGAAATATAATTATAAAGCTATGTTAAGCCTTAAAATAGATTGATTAAATATAATTTAATACTTAAATGAAAATGAAATATTTTTAAATAAGAAGAGGAGAGAAATATGATAAATATAAGGTATAATTAAAAAAAGTTATAAAAATAAATGTGTATATCTTATAAGTTAGTGAAGGATGAAATTATAACATAGAAATGCATCATCAGAACTTACGCATTTAGAGCATCATCCAGTTCAACACGCTCACTGGGAATCCATGCAGTTTCCTGTCCAGGGGGGATTCGGGTTATTGCTGTTTTGATACTTCGCAGTGGATCAATGTCAGCAACCTGTATGCAAAAATTTATATAGATATATATACAGAAAAAAATCATGCTTTGCCTACATTGAAATAGTTAGCAAAGCAAGTAACAACCAATAAAACCTGAATTATGATTAGAAAATTACTGGCCAGTCAGAACCAAAAGCTAATTTTGCACCTCCTGTAAGAAGAGACCTGAACAGATACGACCCTTTCTGAGCTCTAGCCTTACCAATTTTCTTTTCAGCGGAGCTGGCATCATCTAGTATATGATCTGGCTGGCAGAAGTAAAATTCAGAATATCTATAACTTCCAATGCCCTTAATATAACAAAGCAACAAAGAACATGCAATTTAAAGATCATAATCTACTATCCGGAACAGATGATAAAGTATCCATTTAAAGTTAGATGATTTATGATTATTACGATTGCAAAGGTAAAGTAGGTAAAGTTGATGTAGGACTACAATGCTTGCAATGAATTTGTTAAGAATTTGCACAACTTCTTGATTAGAGAATTAACAAATAGAATTATTAGCAGGTAAAACGATGAAACAAAACAAAAGAGCGCTCACTCTCGTTTAGGCTAAGTTGCATAACAAGAACATTGAATAATCCAAAATAGCATAGAAAATCAACAACATACAAACATAGGAGCTTTCAACAAAAATCCCTAATCTAACAATAAGATTAGAAAACACATAAAGTGCACTCAATTCCCTACGTTTACTAAGCTCAACAGAATCGGGCAAACACGACCTTCATGACTACAATCAAATCACAAGAAAAGATTAGATTTTAAGAAATACGAGAAAAGGGATATTAGAAAACCTTCGTTAAGAATCGGTTGTAAGCATCCACTCGACAGTTCCAAGTTGTTCTTCAATAGCCTTGACCAAGGTATCCAAGATGCGCTCTACGTACTCTTCTACGGTGTGGTCGATGCGCGGGTTGATGTCGAAGAAGGTCGAATCCAAGATGCACACGAAACCTTGCTCGTCGTAGGAGAGGCCATAGTCAAGGTATGGATCGGCCATTCATGAATGCTCGTCGATGATTGCTACCAGGGATCACAAGCAACTTCGAATTCTGTTAAAGAGAAAGAAATTTCTCTTAAACTTGAAGTGGAGGTGGTGAAGCATGGCCAGTAACGATAGGGAGGACTTGGGCGAGGGGAAGTAGTTTAAGAAGGAAGAGCAAATTAAAAATCTGAAATAAATTTCAGAATTTTAATTGGGAGGGAATTTAGGAATTAAGTTTGAATTTAATTCATAGAGGGGAAAGAGGTGCTAATGTAGAGAGAGGAGATTGGAGAGAGGGGATGGTTAGAGGGAGAGGGGCGGCGGCATAATGAGGAATGGGTGATGGGGACATCAAATTTCGACACGTGTACCATCGCCGAAGACGCCGGTCGACGGCCATGATTCAGAGTCTTTATTTTTGATGTTTTATTCATGTCATTTATATTTCATGTTTTTCCTTTTGTACCCATACGAGGGAATTAGTGCTTGTTATAGCCCAAGGGCAATGTTGTCTTCATGTGTTTTAGTTCCAGATAGCCTATATAAAGGCTTTGTCATTGTATTTGAGATTATTATTGGATGAATAAAATTTCTTACTCTTGTTCTCTTTGTGAGTGCATGAAGATTTCTTGGTGAGTTCTTCAATTGACATCTCTTAGTGAGTTCTCTAAATTTTTCTTTTCTTTTAATTACCTTCTCTTACCCACAAGAAAAGCTCCACAAGCAACTCCCCTAGCCTTTGCCGCCGACCCCCCCCCCCCCCCCCCTAAGGGTTTCCCGCCGCCGGCCAAGCTCCCACCTCCGGCCGCCCCCTTGCCAACGCCCATCCCCACCTGGCCGTCCCCCCCCCCTCTCCACCAATTTTCCAATTCGAAATTTGAAATTCAACTTTTAAATTATTTCCTAATTTGGAATTCCAAATTATGAAAGTTTTCTTGATTGATTCAATTTCAAATTATGATAATTTGGGAGTTTTAAATTCTTTTCCACATCATCAACTCAAGTTGGAAACCCCTTTCCTCTCTCCCTATTCCTTTTCCCCCTAGCAATGCCGCCGGCCCCCCTATCTTGCTCCCCTCATTAATTGGGCAATTAACTCCTTCATTTGATTTGAAATCCAAATCAATTGCAAGCCAATTTTTCCTCCAATTGTAATAAAACTGAAAATAATTTCAGTTTTAAAACTCCAATTCCCCTCTCTGCTGAGCTTAGTAATTTGGATTTAGGAATTAGGAAAGGTTTTAATTAAATCCAATTTGAATTTAAAATTCAAATAGATTTAAATTAAGAACTTTCCAAAAATAGAATAGTTAGATTAGGAAAAAATTTGAATTCAAATTTAATTGATTTGAATTTCAAATTGATCATAAATTAACCCCAACCAAATTAGGAAACCCAAGGAAGAAGGGAGAGAGGATGGAGGCGGCGGCTAAGGGGGCTAGGAAATACAACCTCCCTTAATAAAAGGGTACAATGAGAAACTAATAAAACAAATACAATATGACATCATAAATAAGAAAATGCGTAAATAAGAAAATACATAAAACAATTTAGGAATACAATGACTCCATCGTGGCCGTAGATCGACGGTCACGTCTCTGATAGACCTTCCATGATCTGATGTCCCTATCTTTCTCCCGGGGTGGGAGAAAGCTCGACTCCGTCGAGTAAGTGTCTTTGGTGCTCTCGTAGATCTCCAATGCATCGGGGTCAATCTGCTACAACTCCTCGCGATCCAACCAAGTATCCTCTCACTCGGGCTATTCTTTCCACCTGATCAAATACCACCTTCGTCCAACTTCCCTTGTGGATATGATATCATCACTCAAGATCGAGTCCACCTTTTCTGCCATGGGTGATTTGGGAACATTTGATAGTGGGGGTAGGTTTGGGTTCTCATATGGTGGGATCACACAAGGCTGCTGTATGAGTGAATTCAGTGGGTTGAAATCAGGACCTTCATATGCAACTAGATCTTATATGTTAAAAGAGGGATTGATGTTGATTTATGCAGGCAGATCTACTACATAAGCATTATCATTGATTTTCTTAAATATTTTGAAGGGTCCAACACTCTTAGCATGCAGCTTCTTAATTGTTCCCTGCGGGAACCATTCCGGACGAATCCGCACCATCACGGAGTCACCAACCTCAAATGTTTTAAATCTTCGTTTTAGATCCGTATATAGTTTGTAATTATTATTTCTCTTCTCAATTTGTATGCAATTCCTTTATGAAGTTCATGCAAATGAGATGCAAATGATGATGCAGACTCAAAAATCCTATACCTAGAACACATGGGTATAAGGTCTAGCGACTGTCTAGATTTGAACCCGTATACAATCTCAGAAGGACTTAGGCCAGTGGTTCGATTAATAGAATTAGTATAAGCAAACTCAGCAGTAGAGAAAATGGAATCCCAGTCCTTAATGTGCTCGTCAACCAAAGATTGTAACAGATTACCCAAACTCCTATTAACTACATCGGTCTGACCATTCATTAGTGGGTGAAAGGCAGTGGAAAATTGTAATTTAGTGTCCATTTTCATCCAAAGGGTTTTCCAAAAGTAGCTAGTGAATTTCACATCTTGATCCGATACAATGATTTTGGGTAAACCATGTAAACGGACGACCTCATTGAAATATAACTTAGCAATGTGAGAGGCGTCGGATGTTTTGGAGCAAGGAAAAAAATGTGTCGTTTTGGAAAACCGATCAACTACAACTAGGGGTGAAAACGAGTCAAGCCGACTCGCGAGCCGGATCGAACTCTGACTCGATAACTGGCTCGACCTGTCGAGCTTATCGAGCTCGCGAGTCGAGCTTGAACACTATTTTGAGCTCGATGGCTTATCGAGCTCAAGCTCAACCAAACCTCCGACTCGGCTCGTTGAATCGACGAGTAGCTCACGTGTGTGATTGAGTGGGAAAAAAATTTGGCTAGCTGCGAGCGGGATGATGAATGAAGGTCGGGCGGACAACGACGATGAGCTCAAGACTTGACGGATGATTGGCGGAGCTTGGGACTCGACGCCGAGGTCGCGTCTTGAGTTTGGATCTCGACAGCGGAGTCGAGACTCGAGTTCGCAGTTCGACAGACGAATGGCGTCGAGTCTCGAGTTTGGATCTCGACAGCGGAAGCGACGACGAGCTTGGGAGTTGGGACTTGACGGCGGCCGCAACGACAAGCTCTGGACTCGACGGCGGACACAATGACGAGGTTGGGAATCTAGATCTCGACGACGGACACGAGCTTGACGTCGCGGCTGGATCAAATACAATGGATCTTGACTGCGAACGCGACGGCAAACTCGACGACGGACGAGCAGAGTCGATGGAGAGCCCGTGACGACGAAGGAGTTCGTAATGGAGCTCGACTGAGCTCGACAAACCTACTTGGTACGAAGTTCGCAGTGGAGCTCGACTGAGCTCGACGAGCTGCTCATATATGAGACGAGTCGAGCTCGAGCTCAAATTTTGAGCTCGACTTGAGTTCGAGCTCGAGCTCAAGCTCGGTACGATATTTGAAAGTCGAGCTCGACTCAAACACTATTTGGCTCGAGCTCGACTCGACTCGTTTGCACCCCTAACTAAAACACAAATGGTGTCATTCCTACGAATCGTCTTGGACAGGCCTAAGTTAAAATCCATGCTAACATCATGCCAAGGGAAACGAGTGTATAGACCCGTGTTTTGTTTGCGTTTTTTTGGCCAGCTGACATGTGTGACACCGATTGACCATCCGTCCGACATCTCTCTTCAGGATGGGCCAAAAGAAATGATACTCCACGGCTTCGATAGTTTTGTCCCGACCGAAGTGCCCAGCGAGGCCTCCGGCGTGGAGTTCCCAGACAAGAAATTTCCTAAGGGAGGTGCTAGGGATACAAAAACTGTGGGCTTTGAAAAGATAACCATTCTCCAATAGGAAATCGTCCACAAGACACATGCTGCTTGTGGATATGAGAGAGTACGTCTCCTTGAAGTCGGGGCATTCCAAATAATCCCTCTTTATTTGGTCAAATCCCACGACTTCTGCTCTCATCTCAATAGTAGTCATCATACGACGACTGAGAGCATCCGCAACTTTATTCTCAACTCCCGCCTTATGTCTAAGGGTATAAGCGTACTCCTGAAGTAACTCAACCCAACGACCGTGGTGTGCATTTAACTTCTTTTGGGAGTTAATATAATGCAAAGCTTCGTGATCCAAGAAAATGACGAACTCTTGTGGGAGCAAGTAGTGTCACCAATAACGAAGAGATTGGATCACATCGTAAAACTCTTTATCATACGTGGAATAACGCTGTCGGATATCATTGAGTGTTTCACAGAAATAGGCTACTAGGTGACCTTCCTGGGAGAGGACTCCTCCAATTCTGACCCCCGAAGCGTCGCAGGTTACTTCGAAGACTTTGGATAAATCAAGAAGTCTCATCACTGGGGCTTCCACCATCTTTTGTTTGATCTCATCAAAAGCTCGAGTGGCCACCGGGGTCAAGTGGAAATCACCATTCTTTAAACAATCAGTGATAGGAGATCAGGAGATATAATAGTGCTAAAATTTTGAAGAATCTCTTATAGAAGGTGGCTAATCCGTGGAAGCTGCGGACTTCCCGGATGTTCTGAGAGACAGGCCATTCAACAATGACCCTCACCTTCTCGGGGTCTGCAGAAACCCCTTGGGCTGAAACTATGAAGCCCAAAAAGATGACACGATCTACAAGGAAGGTACATTTCTTAGGATTGGCATACAGTTGCTCCTTCCTTAAGACCTCACAAACTTGCCTTAAGTGGTCCAAGTGCTAGTTAATCGACTGACTGTAAATAAGAATGTCGTCAAAGTAGACGATGATAAACTTTCCTATAAACGGTCGCAGCACTTGAGTCATGATCCTCATGAAGGTGCTCGGGGCCTTACTTAACCCAAAAGGCATGACTAACCACTCGTAGAGACTATCTTTGGTCTTGAAGGCAGTTTTCCACTCATCTTCGGGTAGGATCCGGATCTGGTGGTACCCACTCTTGAGATCAATTTTGGATAATATAGTGGCACCCATCATCATATCGAGCATATCGTTCAGCCTCGAAATAGGGAAACGATATTTGACGGTGATCTTGTTAATAACACGGCTATCAACACACATTCTCCATGATCCGTCATTCTTCGATGTAAGAAGGGATGGCACCGCGCAGGGACTAAGACTCTCCTTAATGAAATCTCGATATAGTAACTCATCGACCTGCTTTTTATGCTCAGCATGTTCCGTGGGGTTCATGCGATAGTGTGGCAGGTTCGGGAGGGAGGCTCCAAGGATGAAGTCTATGGCATGCTGAATGTCTCAAGTAGGGGTAACTAATCTGGGAGATCATCAGGAAAGACATCAATATACTGTCCCAAAATGGGTTGGACTTTCTGAGGAATAGGTTCGTCAGATTCGGCGGGAATCTCACGACTCACTAAGGCGTATAGAGGTGCACCTTGGGCCACCTCAGCATCCAAAACCTTGGCGGTCACTAGGTTCAGTCCTTTCTTGGACTTAATGGGGTTGGATTTCGAGTCATCTGTAACCCGGGGCTGCGATGGCAAAAGCTTAATCTTTTTGCCTGCATGTTCGAACACGCATGTGTTCGAATGCCCAAAAATATGGACATCATTATCATAGATCCAGAGGCGACCCAAAAGAATTTGTCCAACATTCATAATCATGACATCGCACCAAACATTCTCCTTGTAGTCAGCAAAGGATATAGGTATGATGCTTCATTCCTTCACCTCCAAGGCAGTGGAGTTGACCCACGCTACCTTATACGGGTTGGGGTGATGAACGACAAAAAGACCCAACTTGGATATCATGCTGGAAGAAACAACATTTATGCAGCTACCACTATCCACAATGACCTTACAGTTCTTATCTTTGATTTTGATGTAGGTATAGAAAATCGCGGTCCTACGTCAGTTATCCGTGGGTGTCGGGTGGGATAGCGCACATCTCACCACGCAGATGGGAGAGGTATCCAATTTCTGAAGGTAATGGAGGATTGTAGTGTCGTCATCCTTCTCGAAGTACTCGCCTTCATCATTGACCTGGTGGATCTGATTAACCTCGGGCTCGAGATCGTCCTCAGTAATCTCCTCGATGATCGAGACTTTATAAGGATTGGAGTACTGAGAAGCAATATACCCATACCCCTGACATCGAAAGCACTTGGTACTGGACTGAGGGGTATCCGGGGTGGGAGGCTTACTCCTAAAATCAGATCGAGGTGCAGGACCCGTGGGTGGTCGGGCCGTGCTCCCAGAAGAGGGTCGGGCAGCAAAAGTGTGAGAAGTGGAACTACTAGACGGTTTGTAGAAGGGCCTAGAGTCATGTGAACGACTCGGGTGCTGTGAACGAGCCTCCTTTAAATCAAGCACTAGGCTGTAGGCATTCTCTAGGGCAGTGATGTTCCGAGCAAATAACTCGTTGTGAAGATCCTCTCGCAACCCGGTCCGAAACATAAACAAGATTTGCACGGGGGTGGTAGAGCCCCCCCCCCCCCCCCCCCCCCCCCCCCCCCCCCCCCCCCACCCCCCCCCCCCCCCCCCCCCCCCCCCCCCCCCCCCCCCCCCCCCCCCCCCCCCCCCCCCCCCCCCCCCCCCCCCCCCCCACCCCCCCCCCCCCCCCCCCAACCCCCCCCCACCCCCCCCCCCCCCCCCCCCCCCCCCCCCCCCCTTGTAGCGAATCAAGAAGTCATCGAAAGAGGCGATGTACTCCTTAACTGGTTTGTTGCCTTGAGTCAGCCTATTCCACCTATCCAATAGTCAGGGGAAGTATGAGGGAAACAAGTACTTCTACTTGAGTTCCCGCTTCATGGATAATCAATCGGTAATGGGGTAATCATTCCTAGCTTCCCTAAGGCTCTCTAAGTTGGCTCAAAACTGATTTGTCCTACCCGTGAGTTTCATCTCCGCAAAACTGACCTTCCTACCCTCGGAGATGTTATACCACTTAAAGAAATTGTCCATACCTTTGACCCAGTCCAGGAACAGCTGGGGATCGAGAGTGCGATTAAAGGTAGGAGCGTTAACTTTAATATTTTTCATGGTGGTATATCAGGATCATGACGTGGATCATGTCCATGGTAGGGAGCTCGATGATTGGCACGATGTTGCCTCTCATCTGGGTAGGTGTACATAGAAGGTGGTCTCGATGGGGTGCAAGGGATAGAATGCTCTCGTGCTCGCTCAAATGTGTCAAATCACTCGGTGGTGTCTCTACGAAGCTCGGCTAGGTCGGCTTGGTTTTCTTTAAGTCGCTGGCTTATACTGTTCATTTGGCCTACCAACAAGTTTAAAGTCCTACCAAGTTGTTCCGAGTCCATTGGGGTTCACTATGGGACACCTACGGTGACTAGGATGCAAAGGATAACAAATTATATAATTAGGCACACTTATGTCTTGCAAAATGAATATGATAAAAGTAAGGACAACACCCTAACAAGTTCTAAATGTCACATATACAATGACGGAATGATGCTAAAAGAGAATTCTACCAAGGATCCTAATACATGCACTAAGAGCAAACCTGGCTCTGATACCAGATGATGTAGGACTACAATGCTTGCAATGAATTTGTTAAGAATTTACACAACTTGTGATTAGAGAAATAACAAATAGAACTATTAGCAGGTAAAACGATGAAACAGAACGAAAGAGCGGTCACTCTCGTTTAGGCTAAGTTGCATTATACAATCCTTCGTGAACTTCACTTATAACCTTTTGGGATTCATCAGTCCCCAAATATCGTAGCCACATTTGATCAAATGATCTACGATATAATGTATCATTTATGAAAGCATATCTTAATGCTCTTCGTGATATTTGAGAAGCTATGGATTTATTTTTGGGTAATCTCTCTTCCTTCAAATATCTGATGAATGGATCTCTCCAATCATTTTCATCAGATATAACCAAACTCTATTGCATTTCTTTCCCTTTATCGTCTTGTATGATAGTTGGAGTTAATGCATGCCTGTTTTGTATAGTTATAAGAATTGGATCCTTATATGAATTTGCTAGTTCTTTGGCTAGCTTTGCCATTTTCACTGCACGTAATTCTAGTGAGAGTTACCTCAGAAATTTGTTGTAGAAGTTTCAGTGCATACTCATGATAAAAGATGAATTCATGCTTATTGATTTTGAAAGCACCTATTATTTGTTTGATTATGAGTTGAGAATCTCCATATATATGAAGTTTCTCAATTTTCATATTAATCACTAATTCAAGGCCCGCTATTAAGGCTTCATATTCAGCCTCATTATTAGTGCGAGATTCTGTTAAGCTATAATAATATCGAAGTATTCCTTTTTGCGGTGTAATGAATATAAGGCTAATTCCCACTTGGATTGTTGGAAATTTAGGTGGCCTTGCTGGTTTTATTGATTAAGCCCCATCGAAATAGAGCCCCCATTCTTGTAGATTTTTTCCTTCTCCACTTCAAGTGTTTGCTCATCTGGCAATTCATCGTTGAGCGGAGAATCTGTAGGTAAAGAATGAGCTGCTAGAAAATCAGCTAGAGCCTGTCCTTTCACCACTTTTTGTGGCATATATGTTATGTCAAATTGCATTAGCAAGACAGTCCATTTAGCTAGACAACCAGTGAGAGTGGGTCTAGTCATTAGAAATTTTAAAGGATCCACTTTAGATATTAAAGTGATTTTATGGGATAATATATAATGTCGTAGTTTTTGAGTGGCAAAGATCAATGCTAGACATTGTTTTTTAACTGGTTAATATTTAGATTCTGCTCTTATTAATCGTCGACTCATATAATAAAAGGCATTTTCTTTGTCATTTTCATTTGTTTGTGCTAGCAATGCTTCGAAGGATTCTTCAAGAGCAGTTGTATATAGGATTAGGGGTTTCTTTGGGATTAGGGCAGCAAGAAAAAGAGGATTCAACAGATATTGCTTTATGTTATTAAATGCCTCGTGATAAGCATCGTCCCACATGAAAGGAGTATCTTTCTTCATCAATTGTGAACAGGGTTATCATCTACCCGCGAGATTAGATATAAATCTTCGGATATATGCCAATCTTCTTTGTAATGAACTAAATTGTCTTAGAGTTTTTAGATGTGTCATTTCCACTATTGCTTGAATTTTATTGAGATCGATTTCGATTCCTCTATGGCGTACAATAAATTCGAGAAATTTATCGGACGACACACCAAAAACACATTTAAGCGGATTCATTTTAAAATTAAATTTGTGAATCCTTTCGAATACAATTTTTAGATCATTTACATGTTCATGTTGATCTTTGTTTTTTACAACTAAATCATCAACATAACATTCTACATGCTTATGGATAGATCATCGAAGATTCGAGTCATTGTTTTTTGATAGGTAGCTCCAGCATTCTTCAAGCCGAATGACATCACTTTATAACAATATATGCTAATGGGAGTTCGGAATGAGATATGTTTTTAGTCCTCCAAATCCATCTTGATTTGATTATAACCTGATGATCCATCCATGAATGAGAACATGTCATGATTCGATGTATTATCAACCATAAGTTCTGCATTGGGCAGTAGGAAATCATCCTTTGGCCATGCTTTGTTTAAATCCCGGTAGTCTATACAGACACGAATTTGATCATTCTTTTTCTTTACTGAAACGATATTAGCGATCCAGTTAGCATACTTCTCTTCTCGAATAAAACCAGCTTCAATAAGCTTCTTGGTTTCAACAATGACTTATTCCTTAATGTCAAGTCGCATTCGCCTGGGTTCTTGCTTAACAGGCGGTATTTTTGAATCGATGGAGAGTTTATGCACTTCCACCACTAGTGATAAACCAGGCATTTTAGTGTAGTTCCATGCAAAACAATATTTGTATTCGATAAGTAATATTCTTAGCTCCTCTGCTTTGTCTTGCGAGAGATTAGAGCTAATGAATATAGGTTTTGGATATTCTTCAGAACCCAAGTTTATTTATTTGAGCTCATCCACAGTAGCTTGGCCACCTTCAAATTTTTTGGAGCTTCTTTCAAATCAACAATTAGATTTTCTGCTTGATCTTCATATTCTGAAAGTCACTCCTTGTTTGTAACATTATAGGAGGTTGCATATGTAAGAGGTGGATGTTGAGGGTATTCAAGATAATGATATGATGCTGCTCGTGTAAGATATGAATGTCGAGCATATCCAAGACCCTATGTTGTAGACAAACCATTGCCAATAGGTTTTTGTGCATGCTCGTTGTGTTAGAGTTCTTTGAAATAACAAGCTCGTTTGTTTGTTTGCACGAAAAAGATTCTTCTTTCTATCAGCATTCTCATAATATATAAAGGATATTAAGGAATAATTATCCAAATATCTTTATAGTCTCACTCATCTTCATTTTCTATTTCATTAGAAGTATGATGTGGTATCAACATTGATTCGTAGAAAATGGATCCATATTCATTGAGACCTCTTTTGGGAGGAACATAGAAAGTTTTTAATATTTCTATGTTTTTACTTGGCGAGGTAATCAATGTTTTGAAATGTGCTGCCGGCATAGGTACTATTTTGATGATATCTGTAGATATATGTTCTTCAGACACCCTTTTCATTGAAATTGATACTCTCTGCAATTTCTTAGATATAGAATTGGGTCCTGGGTCCCCTTCCTCCTGAATTTTAGTAGTACCCTTGGGTTTATAAAGGAATTCTTCTTCTCCTTCAATGATCGGTTTGCTTGAACATCATATCTTGTTTGTCTGATTAGCTTCGTAATCAAAAGGAACAGTTGATAGTTCATTCTTTCTTTTCCCTATGATCAAGAGTTTGAAAGTTGTAGAGATATCATCCTCTTCGGTATCACTACCTAGATGAGGCACTGAACAAATTTGCTTTGATTTATTCTTGTCTTTATCTTTCAGTTTTTTCTTGTCCAGTGTAAGAGCCTGAATTTTCGGAAGTTCCTTGTCTTTTGACTTTTGAGCAATAAAGTACTTGGCGTCATCATAGATTTTGACTTCGTTGTTGACCTGTATGCTAAACCCAAAGGAAACAAAAAAGGAGAAAGCTCAGAATCAAACCTTACCCGTCGGATCCTCAAAACACGCCCGAAATCCCGACTGAAATCCTGCCGCGAATCCTGCAGAAATCCCGCTAACGTGCAAACGGCGTCATTCGTGTCTCATTCCCGGGATTCCAGCGCAAATCGTGGGACGAGTCCTCGATCCCGCTCCCATTCGAGTCGTTAAATACCGAACCCTCAACCACTCTTCCGGCTGCTTCTGCTCTCTACTTCCTCCCACACGATCGCAGAGCTCCGCTACCTCTCTCCCGTCGCTGCTCACACGATCGCTACTCTCGACTCTGCTCTCTCCCGCACTCTCACCCGACCCCAGATCCTCTTGCCGTTCTTCTGCCCGATCCAAACCAGAGAGCCGACGAACCTTGCTTACTCCCGTCAAATCCCTGTAGCCAACGATCGAACTCCTCCCTTGCCGTCGACCTCCTCTGGCCGAGAGAGAGAGAGAGAGAGAGAGAGAGAGAGAGAGAGAGAGATCTGCATACATACCCGACGCCAATCCAACCTCCGATCCAGAAGCCGACCGAACCCCAGATCCCGACCCCTTGTAGTCGGACGACTTCGCTCCTCTGACTTTCTCTTTGAGTCCGATCGGAAACAACAACGGGAGCTCGCTTGTGTGTAGGTAATTTTCTCCCTTTCGTGCCCTTCTTCCGCCAAATCCAGTGAAGCCGCCGAGCCATTTGGGGAGGAAATGGAGAGCAAATATAATTTTGATTAAAATTAATGTTGATTAATTTTAATCAAAATTAATAATAATTATTAGTTAATTTTAATTAGTTTTAATTAAAAAATTATTTTAATTAATTATAATTAATCTTAATTAACTGAAATTAGTAAATTAATTATAATTATCATAAATAATTATAATTAGTTTTAAGAGATTAATTATAATTAATTTTTTTAAATTAATTATAATTAACCTTAATTAAAGTTAATATTAAATTAATTATAATTAATTAGTTTTTTTTAATTAAAGATTAATTAATATTAATTATTTATATTTAGTTAAAGTTATTTATAATTAATTATCTTAATTAATTATAATGACTTTAATTAACTATAACTACAAAAAAGAAAAAGAAAAAATGCTTTCCCCCCACTCTCCTTCCTCGATGTCCGTGTCGGACCGGCAAACCACCTAAGCACGCCTTTAGTGTCCGTGGTAGGAGGGAACCCGGTGCGACACCTACGACGAGGTAGGCAAGTGACCCCTCGATCCACGTGTCAACCACTACAACCCCGCGGAGGTATGAACTTTTCTAAAACTCAAAACCTTGCTTCAATGTCCGTGGCAAACTGGAGAACTGTCCTAAGCACGCCTTTATTGGCCGTGGTAGGATGGAATCCCGGTGCGGCACGTACGGCGAAGCGGGGTCACTTATAAGTACCCCCGGGCGGGGGGAAATCAAATCTGTTATCTTTCAAAAATGTCTTTTTAAAACCCCATGCACGCCTTTATTGGCCGTGGTGGGAGAAAACAAAATATACAACTGCCGCGGTGTCTCACAAACACCAACCGTGCACGTCTTTATTGACGTGGCGGGTAGGCGGTCTCTTGGTTTTTCCCCTAAACGGGGGAGACGCCGGGAGGCTGCCGAAATTTTGTCTGAAATACAGACAAGGACTTGGAGCAGAATTGGACTCGTGGACTTGATTCAATCGACTTAAGTGAACTCAAACCCAAATAAAATTGAAAATATAAGATTGGGAGTTTACATTTGATTTAAAAATCAAATGATTAGAACATGATCTTGAACTCAAAATTTGTGGACATTGAATTTGAACAAGATATGGACCCAAAAGTGGACTGATTTGAAATGAACTTGAGCTTGACTTGAGCTTGCAAGATGGACAAGAACATGAAACTGAACTCAAACTTGATATTTGAACAAAGTTGAACTTGAACTTGATTCAATCATTTGAAATCAAACGAGGATTTGATTTGGACAACAAGACTTGGACTTTCATTTGAATTCGAACTGGGACTTTACAAGACTACAGAGGACTTTTGATATTGAACTTAAACATGTTTTTGGACTTAAAAGGTGAACTTCAAGCAAATCATGTCATTAAATATTAAACAAAAAGAGCTTAAGTTTTGAATCAAATGATGAAGACTTACAAGTTTGGACATGCTTGGAATCAAGCATGGTGGATAAGAATAGAACTTGAATCATATGCAAAATAATGAATTGCTAATTTGAGTGCAAGATTTTCAAATAAGATATCCTTTCAATCAATGAGACAAGGTCTTCAATCAATTTCAAGGCATTATTATGTCAATCAAAATACAAATGCTAATGGGCAAATAAAAGACTTGTCTAATATAAAGTGCATAACTTATGAACAAGAATAGCGGATTTGTCGATAGCAACTACCAATAATGATCAATGGTGAAGGAATTCCCTACATCTCATTCAAAAGCAACAAACACGATAACATATCTACGAGTACTACAGTGATGTGATCATAGGTAAAGTCTAAAGGTTAAAGAATATAAGAATTGATTACAATCATGATTGTTCAAGCGAAGATCGATTGAAGGATTTATGACTCGCTCATAAGAAACAAATGAGTTCTATAAACAATGAAAGGAAGCATACGATGAACATAGTAGGTCCATGACAGAAGTGTGTGAGAAAATTAACAATGATTGTAGTCATGCTGACAGTAAAAAAATAAGCTACAAATACACACATCAATCTCTAGTAGATTATTGAGATCTCCGTGCATTGAGTTCAACGAATCATCAGCAAATACAGAGGGGAAAAGTATAGTGAATACAAATACCCCAAACACTCCAACAATCTACATCAACATACAAACAAACACATTGATCTACATGTTAGCAAGAGTAAGGATCTGCAATCCATACAAATCATCTATGAGTACGAATGTATATACAACATCCACCCCTGTGTAGATATATAAAGACTACAGTAAACGCAGTATCCTGTAGTCAGCTTCAGTTTAAGAATGAATACATCTACCTCCAGCAGTAGTGGTTGTATTGTAAAGGCCAAAATCATAGCAGAATGCATAAATAATATAAGCTTCTACGAGCTTCTATGACGAAAGGCAGGAGATTAGTTAGTGCACTATGACCCGCCTACGAAAAGCAACGAGTAGTGCACGACAGTCTACCTGTACGAAGCAGCGAACAAGTTTATTCAGAAGCTGCTACGCCACGCCACCGGATCTGCAACATTCGTACAAGCAGACAGAAGGCGTCTATTCCAAGAGTACCCCTGCACGTGCACTATAAATTGTATACACATAGGTACACTAAAAGGGGTAAAAATAACTATAAAACCCGCATGGGCCCCGGCGAGCGTGTTATTGGTACACACGTGACGTCTAGGGATGCTGCGCGGGTTGACAAGTGAATTCAGGTTCGAAACTGATCCTTCTATACGGGTCAATAGAAGTCGACAGGGTTCGAACCATTAAGAAAATATAAAGTTGTGACGACCGATATATTTGCTTTAAAACTTTCATATTAGGTCTTCAAGGCCTACAACAATATGAATTCACTATCAAAGGGCACGAAGCCTACAAAACCCGATCCTCTATCGACAGCCCGACAGAGTTGACAAGGTTCAATCCATAAAAAGAAATGACCCCCGAACACCCCGATGATGGCCGTGTTGAATGCAGATCTCAACCGGAGGGGTTCTCAAATATTTTCAAATATCTCCCAAATATCCAAAAGTCCATTCCAAACACTTTCAAGCTCCACCCAAATACCCACGAAAATCCAATAATCCAAAACTCCACCCAAATACCCACAAAAATCCTAAAATTCCATAAAACTCCACAAAAATCTCAAAATATCAAAAAAATCCCAAATATTTAAAATTGAAATCTAACCATTAAATACTTAAAGCAAAATCCATCCGCCCTCCGCAACAGTTTGTCGAGGCGGACAAATTAAAATTTACTTCAGCTCATAAAGAGCCAAATGCCTAGTCGAGAATATCACTAGGATCCATTCTCAAACAATCTCTTGCCAGTAAGGACGTGGTACGTGTCCTCTAACCGGCAGTTTCGCCGCCAAATGGCACTGCAGGTAAACGGTTATGACCCGGGGCCCTCTGAACCGAGTGTTTTTGCCGCCAAATGGCACCACAGATAGCGGTTATGGCCAGAGCCAATACGCTCCTTAATGGCGTTAAATCCTTGAGATATGAATCAATAGGATATGATCGATAGGGCACAAAGCCCTCTGTCAGCTAAGGTGGATTTAAATTTGTCCCCTTAGACAAACACCAACCCCGGTCTACAAGGTCCCCTTGGACGAAGCAACCCATGGCTGCCGACAAGGATCCTTCTGTCAGGTTGGGTCGACTACCTCCTCTGACTAAGTAGACCAGGGACCACGATGGCCCGGGATGACGGAACCATGGGATCTTGATCGGGTCCATCATCCATTCCCCCACCATCCGCTTTAATGTGCAAGATGGTGAAATTTCTACTTTAAATATAAAACCCAATTCTTCAATTCCCAAATCCAAAATCTTCAAAATTTCCAATTCCTAAACCTATGCTGCTACTATATGCCAGATAACACGTATTTCTATACGTATCTGATTGACGACTAGCCTTAATCGAAAGTTCTCTCTCGTGATCGGGAGGGGTAATTAACTATAGGGGCTTGCGCCTATAGGAAACCAGAACTCAGATCATAAAGTCCTCATAAAATGAGGGCGAAATCTCTGGGTAGTGTCTTATCTACAAACCCATCTGCCTTCCAAAATTTACCTCGGAACTTAGCTCGTTAAAACTCCCTCGCCGAAAAAGAAAGAGCGAGCGGAGGCCGGGGCCGAATTTTCGGAGCCCACATTCGTGCACCAAGAATGGTTGTTCATCCCCATCAATGTGATATTATTCATTATCTTGAATGTATTTCATACATTAATGAAGTGTTGAAGGCACTATACCATACTCGTGAAGCCATGGTCTTCCAAGAAGTGCTTGTATGATGTGTTGGAATCAATGATGTGAAATGTCGCATCTATATTAAGTTTCCCAAAGTTCAAAGGCAAAACCAAAGATCCCAGGGTTCTTTGCCCTTGTTCATTGAATCCTTGTAGAAACACCATGCTTCTGTTCAAATACTGGACATCCAGGGCCAATCCTTTGAGCATTTTGAGGCTCATTAGATTAATAGAGAAACCTGAATCAATTCAAATTCTATTTATTTCAATATTGTTACTCTCCGCAGTAATATATAATGGCCGATTATGATCTGCAGTTCCCATAAGCAGATCACTATCACAGAAAGTGATTGTAGCGATACTCTGCGTATGCAAAGCTTCTTTCAAATTTTACTCAGTAAAGAATACCTCGTACTGTTCAGGATTTTGCAAAGCTTTAATGAGTGTTTCCCGAAGGTTCTTAGACATCAGAAGGGCGTCGTAGACACTCAACAATGCAGGTAAATTGCATAGATGGGATAATATGTTGTAATCCACATTTGCATTGGCAACCTTGGGCTTAGGAGGCTCTTGTGGAATAATGATTTTGTTGAGTTGAATGTTCTTTTCCTTATCGTTTGTTTTCTTTTGAGGTGGAGGAACCTGCTTTCCACTTCTTAGCTGGATTTGTGCACCTCAGAAGATGAATTATCTTTAGTTTGAGAATTCTTTAAAATTTCCATGTCCTGAGCCTCCTCGGAATCTGAGCTGCTTCCGAGTTTTGGACATTTATCTTTATGAATCTTCTTACCCTTGTGACCACTTTCTTCATCGGGAAAATGTAATTCTTCATTCGAATTAGTGAAAGGTGCTGGTGTATGTACTTCCTTTGAAGGCATTTCAACGTCAGCTTTATAAATAGCAAGAGATGCATTGCGTCCTCTTCCAGCCCTTCCACCTCGTTTATTTATAACTCGAAAAGTCTCAATTGAAATATTCTCTTCCTTTTCTGACTCCAAGTTAAGAAATAAATCAGTCATGTATTCCTCTAACTTGACAGGACGCCTTGGAGGTTGCTGATATTCATCGATGGAGTCAATGTATTTTTGAGTTACGATTTTCTGCCTTATTAACTTCTTATTTTCTTTCTGAGATTTTGATCTAGGTTTACTCTTTCCTTTTTTTATCTTTGAAATAATTCAAAGGTTTCTTCTTGCTTGAACTGGGCCTTCCTACCACTGGGTTCTTTGAAGAAAGGAGTCTTGGATCAACTTCCAATTCTAGCGCACTCTTGCGACGACTGCCTTCAATGGCCAATAGAACATTCATCATCTGTTTAGTTTTCTTTGAGATAAAGGTCTCCCAACCACCTTCATCTTCATGGGGTGCTTTCCCTTTCTCATTCTTTGTGCTTTGACAAGGTGTAGAGGAGATAACATTGGTTTTCTCCCTCTTAGTATTGACAAGAACACTATTAGAAAGTGTAAGTTCACCATTCTGATAATTCCTTTCGACCCAATCTTTGAATATGAAGAATTCCCCAATTGGGTGACTTATGATCCTATGATACGGACAGTAATTCGGATCATCAATCATGTCAACCTGTTTTGGTCGGTAGGATTCTGGCAATTGGAGGCCGATTTTAGGGCTTGCCTAAAAATCTTTCCTGTACATTCCTTTTTGAAAGAATACGGCTTATTAATTTTCTCCTGTAAAGTAGGAGGCCTTTGCCTTTCTTTTGTTTGTTTTAGCATCTTCGATTGATTCATTGAATCTTCTTTTTCTTTCTTCTATAAGAAAGACGGGAATGTGGCATTCACCTCACTTCTTTTTGTATCAAAGACCTTGCTCTGTTTCCCTTTCCCTAACAGATTATTATTATAGCTGAAGCCGACACTTCTAGGCCTGAATAACCTTTCAAATTTGGCTACACGATCCAATAACTCCTGAAATGTATTGATTGTAGCCATCGCCAGATATGAAGCCATATAATCATCTATATTTCCCATTAATAACTCGACAATATATTTTTCAGTGAGTTGTTACTCACATTTCATGCTGAGATTTTTCCATCTAGTTATATACTTGGTGACTGATTCCTCCCTTTTCCTTTTCTCAAGAGTGAGGTCAGCGATAGTCACTTTCTTTGTTACACTAGCGAATCTTTTAATGAATATCGTCTCTAATTCGACGAATGTTCTCACTGAGTCATTGGATAACTCAGCATACCATTCAAAAGTTGTACCTGTTAAACTACTGACAAATTAACGTAGTAACAGAGCATCATTGCCTCATGTATTTCCACAGGTAGCTTTGAATTGTGCCAGATGTTGACGAGGATTTGCAGTACCGTCAAATAAATTGAACTTTGGCATTATATACCCCTTTGGATATTTTTCTTGGTCATATTCTATAGGATATGGACGACCTTTCCCAACTAAGGCTTCGACAGCTTCAGAAGCAATAGCTGCTTTAACCTTTTGGCTGATGAGATTCTCAATTTGAGATTTGCTGACCATTTCGTCTTCCTTAGAAGCTATCAAAGTTGGCTCCTGTAACTCTTTTGATTTTCTGTCAGAAGTGAGCAGCACATCAGGAGTAGTTTGAACATTCCCTTGAGTATTTGCTACGGGTGGTTGACTAGTTGTAGCCATCATGCCTAGTTGTCCAAACAACTGTTTCATCATGTTACTTATCTCATCAAGACGAGCATTCAAATGATGGATTTTTTTTTTATCTTTCTTCTGTTGCATAGATTGCATTTCTAATTGCAACCTCTTTATGATTTCTTCAGCTTCTTCCTCCCCAACTTCTTCTGGTTGTAGAGTTCTATTCACAGCTGAGTGCTTGTTCTTGGTCTTCTCGTAGTTGTTATTCATTTTGCAAATTCAATGCTGCACTTCTACGAGTATATCGCTGATTAGCTCAATGCTCAATCAGGTATATAATCAACCATCCTGACAACTTCAACGTCTATGGGACCAATACTCTCTTCCATTTCTTCATCATTACCATATTCATTATCATCTTCATCCAACTCATGATCATTTCCAAATTGGGACCGTCACGCTTCCAATATATATATATATATATATATATAATAGTTCAATTAAATGAATTTTATTTTATAATGTGAATGAAAAATATGAAATGACTATGTATTCTTATTAATACGTTTATATTTCATGTTGAAGAAACAAAAAAAGCTTCTTATGAAGTAATCATGTTATATTGACATTACTACGTATAGGGGAAAAAAGTTTTTAAATTAAAAGAATAAATATTATACGGAATGAGAAAAAAATGAAAATGTAAAAGGTATATGCGTGAAAATATAGGAGTTCACCCTTTTATGCTATTGGCTGGGGACCCAATGTACCAGTATATGTTAAATAAAAATAGTTGTACTTTCATTGATAAAAAATTAGACGGTGCTACTGTAAAAAATGAAATGTTAAAGGAATAAATTTTATTTAAATAAATTAGTTTTTTATCTATATTTATATTAAATTTTCAAATATATGTTAAATAAAAATTTTGACAAATGAACATGACTACATATGTGAGAACCAAAAAGAACAGATATTTATCTAAATATCAACTAATTTATTTCAGTGTTTAGATAAATAGATTTATGTTATGGATAATTATTAGAATAATTTAAATCAAAATAATAATAATTCTGAAAGGATGTATTAGAAGAGGCTTTTGATGAGTGGTTAGAAGGTGGGACCCACTTCTCATTGCTCTTATAATCATAACCGTGGATAACTCATAGAAAATGCTTTGCTAGGGAAAAAGGTTCGGTTCAGTGTAGAGAACTTTCATGAGATTTGCTTTTGCCAGGAATCCTGAAATTCCTGTTCATTTATTCGTACAGAAGCGAAGCTTACAGGCGATGATAGAAGGGCTCAACATAGTTTCTCCCGGGACTGTAGCAAGAGCCGCAGAACTGTGAAGGAATTCGGGAGGAATTCCTGTAGCAAAAGGCAGAAGTTTTGGGTAGCAGCAGCAGGTTTTCTGGTGGAGAAGTTCAGCATTTTGGTGAGGAATTTTGGCACAGTTCAGTAAGAAATTTATGCAGGTATTACCGTAGTATTACCATAGTATTAAATAGAGATTAGTACAAATTTAATCAAGATTTAAATGGAATTAATATGGAAGTTTGTGATAACCTGTAGTTGATTCAAAGGCGAATAAATTGAGGACATAGTAAAGGAAGCTTAAGAGAGTAAAATTTAGAAGAAGAAGAAGAATAGAAGATTTGAAAGAAAGGTATGAATTCTAATATTCCCTCATCTTTTATACTACAATTCATTAAAGTTCTTACAGAAATAGTAAATTATGGTGTTAAAGATTTATCTAGTCATATGCAAAGAGGAGGTCTTGAGGTGACTTATAGTAGAAGAAGAATAAGTGAAGGATTGGAAAAATCAACTCGTCAAGAAGGTAAGTTATGTAAATCTTAACTTATAAATGCAAGAGTTAATATTCCTAGATAAATTTATGATATTTTTTTATTTAATTGAGTTGATGAATGCAATATGAAGATATAAAAATGCAAGTGATTAGATTCCATGATTTAATGAATCATTGAAATGTAACATAAGATTTATGTTGGTTCTTAAAATGTTTTCTAGTTGTTTATAAATTGAAAAGAGCCCATTAATGTAATGTTACCTACACATTATTGCATGCAAATGATAAGAGACACATTCTTATATAACTTGGTCATAACCAGTTCAGTATGAAGTATGAATAAGTAATGAGTACTGAATATCCATTTAAAAGTAAAATTTGGCTAAAGATCTATGTATGACCTACCAATGCAGATGGGACAAAAGGGTTTCAATATATTAAACTGTTTGGTAAGTGGGGCAAAAGGGACCCCAAAGAAATGAAAACTGTATTTAGCAGGTTAGGCAAAAGGGACCCCAAAGAGACAAAGGGACCTCTATGTGATTCAATGACGATAATGTCAGGTTTACCTGGGCTCCATTGAATAGGATATGAATGATTAGCCAAAATTTTTAATGACTAAAATAGATATTCAATATAGATTTAAGAAATAAAGGTTAATGCCAAATCATTTCTTATTTAAATTCTCATGCAAATTTTAAATTATATTTCTAGTTGCATAACTTATGGGGCCTTATAGCTCACCAGTAGTTTATTGCTGGCTGTTATTACAGGTAAAGGAAAACAAAAAGTGGGAGAAGACTAGTTTGCAAGTATTTACATTTATGTTAATGCTTATTCTATGTTTGAGATCTACTCTTGAGGTTAGTTTGCAGTTTAAAGGTTGTATTACTTTGAAATGGTTTGGAATTCAATAGTGGTTATGTACTAAGTCTTTGATGAAATTTGGAAATTTTTAGATGCTTTCTTTGTTGTACTAATTGAGGTTTATATGATCTTTTATATAAATCTGGAATGATGAACAGAAATGAGTGGTAAAGAAAATGGAAATGTTATGTTTATTCTTGTTACACTCTACCTTATTGTTAAGGGATACTATGGGGTGTTACAACATATATGCATGTTTAATTATAATACTAAAAAATAATTGTCTATTGAGTTTATTATGAAAAACTCAAATATTTAAATTGAAATGTTACGTAAATCTCTGGTGGATTAAATGGCTAAAAGAGAAGAGTTTTTTTACAGAAGAAGAAGATCAAATGAAAATAGGTAAGAACTAGTTTGTTATATATTCATATCAAAAAATTTTAGTGCCTCTTCAGTTAAATTTTGAATGAGTATTTATTTTTATTAAAAGAACTATAAAAATCATTCGACCGCCTGTTCTCAACTTATTAACATGAACTTCGGGCAAGGGCATGATACTTGCCCCAAGGATATAGATAATTTTTATCAAACCAAATTAACCTGGTGTTGTCTTTTTTTGTCCTGTTTTACTTGTTCCCTATATTTTTGTCTCGCTGTTATTATGTTATGTAAATACTTGTAGATGATCTAACTGGCATGAGGCATCCAATATGGTTTGCAGCATGAATCTTAGCATCTAAAAATCCAAGAATTTAGGGATATAAAACCAATAGTATGCATGCTTTAATTCGTTTACCTGTACAGAGGCAATAACACTTTGAACACCAAAACGGCTTATTGCTTCTGGCACTAGATGCTGGGCATGTTCAATCTAAAATTTGGAAATTCAATTACGATGTTTCTTTCTGGCATTAGCATTCTCATAAGAAAAAAAGTTTAAGAAAGCATGAATATGCTAGGATTTTCAGGAAAATAAAAAACAAGGGTCAAAACATACCCTGAATCTATGATCTCTTCCTTCATTAATCGATTTCACTGAGTTAAATAAATCCAAGACCATGTCATTTGCTTTGTCTCCGATTGCATGCACTGCAACCTGAAAAATGAAAGGAATAAAGTAGTATCTAGATATTTTATAATAGAAGCACA
This sequence comes from Dendrobium officinale, assembly GCA_019514585.1. NCBI lineage: Eukaryota > Viridiplantae > Streptophyta > Magnoliopsida > Asparagales > Orchidaceae > Dendrobium > Dendrobium officinale. The sequence continues at coordinate 25,013,100 of CM033694.1, forward strand.
AAACTATTCATCGTTATCATCACCATTAGCCTCATCCCAACTTTTGGAATCATTAGGAATTTATTTGATGAGATGTTTGATGGAGAAGTATAGAGAGAGTAAAGAGGGTTTACATATGATATTTATTGATTTAGAGAAAGCATATGATAAAGTTTAAAGAAAAGTGCTCTAGAGAGTGTTAAAAAAGTAAGAAATTAATAATGCTTACATTCATGTCATTAAGGAACAATTCTATAAGATGGTGGCGAGACTTGCAATGCTTTATGGTGCAGAATGTTGGCCATTAAAATAGAAGCATAATATTAAGTTAAGTGTTGCTTAAATGAGGATGCTCAAGTGGATGAGTGCTTCACTCTTAGAGATAGAATAAGGCACGAGCATATACGTGAAAAGGTTGGAGTAGCTCCAGCGGAAGATTAGATTAGAGAGAGTCACCATAGATGGTTTGGTCACATAAAACGGAGGCCTTCTAATGACCCGATTAGGAGAGTAGATGTATTAGATTTGGCTTATATTAAGAAAGGTATAAGTAGACCTAAAAAAACTTTGTTTGAAAATATTAGAAATGACATTTCTTTATTAAATTTAAATGAGAATTTGACCCTTAACAAGACACAATGGAGAAAAAGAATTCATATAGCCGGCCCCACATACTGGGATAAAGGCTTGATGTTGTTTTTATTGTTGTTGTAACCTTGGAGTCTAAAGGTTTTGTTTGAGTATATTTAAAACTGAGTATATTGAGTGTAATTTTAATAGTAATAAATCTAATGGTGGGATTGTGAAATTTGGTTATCAAGTCATTAAAAGAGTGCACGTTTTAGATAATCACAAAACTATTGTTCAAAGCGATGGTGAAATAGATGAGGGTGCTATTAGTAGAATTCAAGTTAGATGGATGAAGTGGAGAAAAGCATTGGGCCTATTGTATGATAAAAAAGTACACCTAAAATATAAGGAAAATTTTTATAAGATGATGGTAAGACTACAATACTTTATGACACAGAATATTGGTTATTAAAAAGAGAAGCATAAAATTAAGTTAAGTGTTGCAAAGATGAGGATGCTTAGGTGGATGAATAGCTTTACACCTAGAGACAAAATACAAATGAGTATAAACATGAAAAGGTTGAAATAGCTATGGTGGAAAATATGATTAGAGAGAGCCACCTTAGATGTTTTGGTTACATAAAACATCAACCTTCCAACAACCCTAGGAGTAGATGCATTAGAACCGTTAACAAAGATAAAAATAGACGTAAAAAGATTTGGTTAGAATGTATTAAAAGTGATTTTTTTTTATTAGATTTAAATGAGAATTTGACTCTTAACATGACACAATTAAGAAAAATGATTTATATAATTGACACCACGTAGTGTGATAAAAGCTTGTTGTTATTGTTGAGGTATTCATTCTATTTTGTATATATATTTTTCTCACAATTACTAGAAAAGTAACGGACAAAGCTTTTCTTTTCCTTATTATCGCATCTATATTTAACCTCTTATTGATGCATCTTCTACCTGCAATTGTAAATGTTGAAACTTGTTGAGTTTATTTTATACTATTTTATCTGAGAAAATGACCAAAATGATCCCTCAACTCTTTGTAAGAGACTAAAATGATCTTCAACTCTTTTAAGAAACCAATTTGGTCCTTCAACTCTTTACAACGGGATATTTTTGGTCCAAATATCCAATGTTTGTGTTAATAGTATTAAATGTAAGAGAATTTGACAATATTTTAATTAAATTTTATTAAATATAATTTTCAAATAATTATAATTTTTTTTAAAATTTAATTAAACATTTCTGCAATAAAAAATTTAATAATAATTTTAGTTTTAATTTCAAAAATTTCAGTCATATTTTATAAAATATGATTGGTAAAAATATGTGTGCATAAGTTGAAAATTATATATATATATATATATATATATATATATATATATATATATATGCATTTGATTTCTCTAAATCAATAAATATCATATTTAAAATTAAAACTTAAATTATTATTAATTTTTTATTAAAAAAATTTATAATTACTTGAAAATTATATTTACATCAACAACAAGCCTTTATCACATTATGTGAGGTCAACTACATGAATCATTTCTTCTCTGTTTGTCTTGTTAAAAGTCAAATTGTCATCTAAATCTAATAAAGAAAGAAAAATATATTTAATAAATAATTAATTAAAAATGATCAAAATATCCTTACAATTAACACCATTGACTCCAACATTGGATGTCAGGACAAAAAATATCCAATTTTAAAGAGTTGAAGAGTTAGAGACTATTTTGATCCCTCACAAAGAGTCGGGGGACTATTTTGATCATTTTTTCTAGTTTATGTCTTCATCTACAAGAGATACTACCCTTACTATTTTTATAATATAATTATTTCTCAATATTTTTAAATTATTTACCACACATTCATCTAAACATTTTCATTTCAGGTACACTCAACTTACAGGTCAAGGCCTTCTTTATTACAACATTAGACTTTTAGGGAACAAATATTACCTGAAGTCCAGTTTTGTCTGAAGCCACTGTGGCATTAAATAGCCAATCAAAATCTGACACTTGCAATCCATAATTATGAGGATCGTCCTCATAGGGCTATACATATAAAAAAAAATCTGCTTATAAGAAAAATAGAGAAAATAAACTTTCCAAATATCATTTGATACGCAGAACTGACAGTAAAACAACAAACTCTTATGCGCTTTGTGGTAAAAAAAGCTTCTATTAAAACATCTCTACTGACCAAATTTCTTAAATTAAAATTCAGCATAGGAGAATCGATGAAAAATGCCAAACAGTCATGAAGTCCATGTATATTGACGAGGTGTGTTTTTAAAAATTTATATAATGCTTTGTGATAGAATCCAAAGTTGACTATAGTTAATAATGCTTAATTAAAATCATTAACCAAAATTCTAAATATATGTTATATCCAAAAATGAAACTGTGTTGTAATGACAATGCAGCAATTCATTTCGGGAGCAATTCTTATAAGAAGTGCGCGCATGTTTTTCATCTATAGATTTACTTAACTTCCATGTATGAAGTTGCACATCTACATCCCAACGAGTACATGAATACACAAAACTAAATACCAGTTAGAATAAGAAAAGTATTTTAACTTGATGCTTGAATAAACTCAGTTTAACACTTGATATGCACCATTTTTATTACCTCATGGAAGAGTGCACTATTCGATCCCAAAGACCCATCAGCAAATGCTTTGACACCGCCTAAGTAAATCCACTGACTTAAGGATCTACCTTTATCTTCGAAAAGATCCTGCAAAATTCAGCATCCATATAAAAAAGATATATACCATGATCATATTAATGATATTTTGATAAACTAAATATATAGCACACGCATTAGGAGCTCTTGTGAAAATATGACTTGCTAATTTGTTAGAACCGGCTGGACATGTTTAATCGAACCAATCCCCTAACTAAAGAGGGTGGGTGGGCGGGCAGGCCGGCAGGTGGGCGAGGGTCAAAACGAGTAATTGAGCTAATAAGAGAGCGAACCGAGCGAAGCAGTCCAATCGTAAACGAAAATACGCAACTCCTCTTGTGAGATAAGTTAATTTCACTTCCTCTTATGAAATCCACAAACGAAAGAAGGCAGTGATCGAGAGGAAGAAAAGGAAATTGGGTAAGGGAGAGAGAGAGAGAGATTTATGTGCAAGAGAAAATTTTGGAAGGAGGAGAATTTATCTTCTACTGAAACTGTCAAAAGATCTGTGCTCGATGGGAAGAAGTGAGCTTTCATTTCTAATAGAAGGGAAGGAGTAAGTCGTTTAAATTTTAATCTTTTCTATTTAATTTTAGACAACAAATAAATGCATAATTTTTTGCTTTGATTGAAATAGTAGTATCTAGTTGTTCAATACGAAAAAAATAAAATTGGCGAGTCTCGATTCGACAAGGTAGGAAACTTTAACTGACGTAATTAATTTTAATTTAAAAATATTTAACTTTCAATTATTTTAGAATTTAACAGTAAATGTTGTAATTGTAATTATGATATGACAAATTAGAAACATTTAATGTTATATAAATGCTATCTGATGCATTTGAAGTTGTTTTTAATAAAATCTAATTAATTCAACATTATTTTGATGGCATTCGATTTTTTTTAGAAAGTGGTTTAACAATAATTAATACAAATAAATATTATTTGAAATAGTGAGGGTTTCAAATCGTTGGTCTGAGGCAAAGTATTGAAGATGACAAGAGCTTTAGGAAAAGATAACGTAAGAGATACATATACATTAATGAAAAATTTATTTAAATTTAATGAAAATATTGTTTTAAGATAACTATGCAGATTCATATAATTTTGTACATGACCTTAGGTATTGCATTAAAGAAGATCTGAAATTTGAAAAAGTGCTATCACACGAAAGATAGTAAAGTGGGTGACTATGATGCACGGACACGGACAGGGTGACACGGACACGACACGACACGGACACGGGACACGGCTTTTTTAGAAAATATAGGACACGGGTACGACGCGGACACGGCAATACATTTTTATATAATGTATATATGTTAATGTAATATCATATTAAAATGACAAACAATAAAAAATGAATGACATGATAACTTGTCTAGCTTATAATATAAAATATTTAGTACAACCACAAAAATATAAGCAAATAATCACTTACTACAACATCAAGCCTTCAAGCTTCAACTACTAGGATTAGCTTTAGAGCTTTGCTTTTGGCCTTCAATATTATCATCATTGAATATCATTGCTTTCAACTCTGGTTCAACAAGAGAAAGATTTGTAATTGTGCAAAAAAGAGAGGAGATGAAAATACCTTCACTGCCAAAGAGAAATGAAAATGAGAATATTCGATGAATGGGTATTAAATGCAGACGTTGATTTGGTGTTGTGGATAGGAAATAATAAATTTAGTTTAAATCTCGCCAAATATAAGAAATTATATTTTAAAAAAATTAAAATATCTAAGATACGCGTGTCGGACACGCGTGTCCAATTTGATTTTAATATTTTTTTAATCGGACACGTTTTCGGCGTGTCCGACACGTGTCGGAGGAGTGTCGGACGAGTGTCGTGTCGGACACGGTGTCCGACACCGCACGCCTCTTTGAGGAGAAGTGTCGGTGCATCATAGGTGGGTGACTATGTTTATTTTATAGTAATAACAGTTTTCTATTATTTCATTGCAATTATTTAATATTATATCATGCATGTGTACTTTATAACTTTTAAGTGTCTATTATGAACCAAATTGAGAAAAAATAAGCAATTAAAATTTTCAACATGATATATATATATATATATATATATATATATATATATATATATATATATATATATATATATATATATATATATATATATATATATATTGTGTGTGTGTGAAAAAGTACTTATATAAATTAATATGTATATGTAACAAAACGAACAAAATGAATCGTAAAATGTAAATAAAAGAGTAAAAAGGAAAAATGTACATGCATATAAATACAGGAGTTTACCCCATTATGGTACTAATTAGGGATGTAACATACCTGTGCACATAAAAATGATACAATTATTTGTCATCACAAGTTATATTTAATAATTGAGAGACTACCATACCTTAAGATCAATAATTATTTATATAATTTCTTGTCATAATGTCAAGAATAATATTTAGCTTTTAACATTTCTATCTAGGTGAGAGCGTTTTTTTCTGGTATCTATTTTTTGGCTAAGATATTTGTCCAATGAATATATGTATGTCTAATTAATTTCATTTTAATAAAATAAAATAATTATTAGTCGTCCATCGTATGGACTAACTAATCTAAGAACCTATTAGGTTCATGGGTGTCATCATATGTGGTAGCTTCAACTTTAACTCTCTAGGAGAGATCACTAAAATCATTAGCATTCCTATGAGGGTGGTTTTCTCTACCACCATTCTTAGGGTTGTGTTATCTCCTATGAAGTAGGTTTTCTCCTTGGCCTATAGAAGAATCATGTTCTAAGAGTGCATTGATATTTTGGGAGACATGTGTGATAGTATTTCTATTATTATGTAGATGATTCAATATAGCTTATAATGGATCTTTAAGTTTTTGCATCTGTATTCTAGTCTCCTTAAATATTTCTTTAGTCTTAGTGCTACTTTCATTAATCTTAAGGCCTAAAGAATCAATAATTAGTCATGTTTTTAATTTGATATTGAAAATTTAATTGGGTGCTATGATATGATTTGAAAAGAAAAACTAATGAGAGAGATAAAGAGAGAAAGGGATATAGATGAGAAAGAGTGAAGGTTAAAATATAGATAAGAAAATAAAGTGAGTTCCAAGCTAAAAGAACTTTCAAGTGAGAAGGGATACAAAAGCCTTTTACATTTCAAGCACTTTTTAAATATTTTAGACTTTTTTGACAAATTCTTTTCAGCTTTTATCACTCTAACTTTTGCATGCATATACGCTTATGCAAACAATTTAAAATGCAAGAAAAAAAATGCCCAAATCTACAAGTCTCAAATCCTTAAGATTGTAAATTATTTAATGTTTTGATAAATAAACAATTAATTTTACCAAAAATAACTAACATAAAAAATAAGGAAGGTTGTGCAAGGCTTTATGTGCATCAAGGTACAATTTTAGTTTGCTTGTAATGAAACACTCCGCTACCAAAATTCTCAAACTAGATGAAAATTTATGGATAGGTTCATATAGGGATATTGGCTAGGTGTTATGATGTAGCTTAATAATTGAATTTATGATTATACCATATACTTGTAGGAAATATACTATATACAAACTATTAATATTAAATAAATCTAAAATAAAATGGATTTAGAAAACTCAAATTTACTAGAGTAACTCGCAAAATTTTGGAGATAAGTCTACAACAAGAAAATTCCCTTTAGTTGTTAAAAATTTATACACAGATTTTATCCTTTTGAGATTCACTCAAATACGAAATATGATGGCACTTGAGAGACTTTTGGTGAGATTAATAGCTATAAAAAATAATATGAGAATTTTAAAAGGATAACTAGTGAGAATGCCAAGATTAGTCCAATTCTCTGTTTAAAATTGCGCAATTAGAGGCGCGCCTCTGCGCAATTCCTCCCAAAAGCGCCTTGAAACCTACGCAATTCCGCCTCTGTAAGAGGCGTACGCCTCACTGGGACTGAGGCGCGCCTCAGAGGTGCAATTGCGCAATTCCTAGTGAGCGTACGCCTCAATGGGATAGGGCCCACTCACTTAAATTGAATCTTTTTCTCTCCTTATACCCGAACGGCATCAGCAAACCCGAATTTTCCCCCTCCCGCACGCTCTAGTTCGTGAAACAGAGGTCCCGCACGCCGTCGGCTTCCTTCCCGCCGACGCCGCCTCTCTCCGGCGAAGTTGAAACTTCCGGGCGCCCTCTAGGAGTACTCCACATTGGATTTTAGGTATTTTTTTTAAGTTTAGGGTTATATTTTTCAAGTTTAAGAAAATCTAGGGTTTAGGTTTTTTTTATTTATTTTTGGTTTTTTGCTTTAGGAGACATGGTTAGAGATAAAGAAAAGGTGAATACGTCATTGCGGTGTGACCCTTCTTGGAAATATAGCGTGCAAGTTGACGTAGGAGGGGGCGAGAAAAAGTATGTCTATTTAAAATGCAATTTTTGTGACAAAGTGGTGAAGGGCGGAGTAACCCGCATGAAGGAGCACTTATCATGCTCTCACAAGAACGTAGCACCGTGTGCAAAAGTGCCGGACAATGTAAAGGAAGAAATAAGTGCTTACATGAAGAAAACTACCACTGCAAAATACTTACAACAGGAGCAATTTGGTCGAACATGGTGCTTATTTTGGGAGCGAGAGTGGAAAGGGCTCTTCCTCCACTATACATAATAGAGGTGCACGGGGTTTAATGGATCAGCATATGACTAATACAGGAGCGAATAGAGGAGAAGCAGAGATGATGCCTACAGCTGGTACTAGAGAGGGTCGGCGACAAGTTTGCATGGACATTGGGAGTTTTTTTTTTTAGAATGCAATACCATTTAATGTTGCTATATCGCCTGCCTACTTCAGTATGCTGCGGTCTGTAGGATTGTATGGAAGAGGGTTGAAGGCACCTTCCATGTATGAGTAGCGAACATGAATTTTAAAAGAGGAGCTGGAGAACACAGAGCGGAGCATTCATGAGATTAAAAGGACATGGATTGAGACTAGTGTGAGTGTGTGACCATTATGTCAGATGGATGGTCTGACATGAAGAGCAGGAGACTTTCTTACTTTCCACTATTTCATATATCATTTAGATGTTTTTATTGTAAGATACAATATTGCTATTATTTTCCTGCTAAAACCCTTAATTTTTCATTTACGCAATTCTGTGTCCGTGAGGCTTACGCCTCAGACCTCCTCGAGGCTTACGCCTCGCCTCACGGACGAAAACTGACTCGAGGCTTAATTACTCAATTTTAAACCTTGGTCCAATTTAGGCTAATTAGAGCTTATTTGAAAGATTATTTTAGATAATGGGTTTAATATGGGATAAATGGCTTAAAATGAGAATAAAGAATTATTTTAGGATGTGAACTGGGTAGAGCTTAAGGAGATGTCAAGGTGTAGGAAACAAAACTAGACCTTAGTTATAACTAGATTGGTTGAGAGCTTCAAGGATGTGATTGGGATAGATGAAAGGTATTGGTTGATGATCTATTGGCCTTGGAGGATGCTTAGAAAGTGGAGAAAAGTATTTGAAGAGATTGAAGCAGGTGTATAAGAAGAGTAATAAATAACTTAAAAAATATATAAAATAAATAACTCACTCACTAAAGATAAGCAAACTACTTGAAGATAACACATCAAGCAAATGAAGATCACTCTTTTACCAAAAAATTTCATTCATCAATAAAAAATTATATAATATTTTAGCCTATATTTAAAGGTATTACAAGACTCTTGAGCAACCATTTCTTAGTGGAAAGAGTGGAGATATAAAAAAAGGGAGGGAAAAGAGGTGTTATGGACATTATTGAAATTGGAGTTTCAATTACCTATTTTTAAGCCTTTCTCTACTACACATCATGTCATGTTTGACCATACAAGTTCCTAGTTGAAACATAAAATATAAAAATAGTATATAATAAATTATATTTAAAATATAGTAAATTATGAGCTCTTGATTGAATTCTTATAATTGAATATTTTTCTTTTATCTTTTTTCATGGGTTTTAACGTTAGCTTTTATAATTAGGCTTTTAATTTGAATGCCTTGATCCATATAATGTGCTACATCACTGATCCAATTGAAATTATTCTACTAGTGTGTGTGTCAATAATTACAAAAGATGCAATTCTCCTTAACTATAGAAGATATTAATACAATGTAATAGGCATAAACTGTGGCCTGAGCTGTCATTAGGTAATGGTTAACAACCATCTCAATTACACTCCTTACAACAGGGGAGATTGCGTTATTAAAAAGATAGGTTTCTTATGTAGGTAGTTTACAAATTGCAAGTGTCCATCATTGACAAGCAACGGTCAACTAGGTAGTTTCAGACATTAGACAATGTTCAATAGTTTGCCATGATGTTCTTCTTACGAGAGTGAAGACTGACAACCAAAGAATTGGAAAATGTCCGAGGATGTCAATGGATAATAAATGTTATATGATGATCAACTGGGAACTCTAGATGTCGAGCGATGATCGACGGCCTGCTCAGTTGTTCTTATAGGAGAGAAGATAGTCGACGAGGAAGGCATTTGTTAATCATCAATGACTGACAAATGTTAAACATTGACAAGTGTCAGAGAATGGTCAAGAAAGAATGTAGGACATCAGGTGACTATTGTTGGTCTGTTCAATCATTTTCTTATACAATGGGAGAACAATGATTATTAAGGAGGGTTTGGACCAATGATCAATAAGTAAGTTATTTGATGTCAGTGGCTAGCAAACATCAAACATTAACGGATCTATAGATTAAGAATTTAGGCCATAGATTGAGGCTTGATGGTCTACTCAATCATTCTCCTTATATAAGGAGGACTGATGATCGAAAAGGCAAGCATCAGATGTCAGTGGCGTCTAACATTAGATATTGGCAAGCATCAAATGATGATCAATTGGAATGACAATAAATAAGTAATGGATGGTAACCTACTCAATCGTCCTACTTATAAGTGGTGATACTAGCGATTGATAAGCATTAGATATTGGTAGGTATTAAATTATACTCAATTAGGAATGTCAGAAATTAGCCATTGGTTAGTGGTCTACTCGGTAGTTCTCCATTTAGGAGGAAAGACTGGGGACTAGGAAGGCAAGTGTCAAGCATTAAACGTCAAGAATCAAGAGTTAGGCATCATGAGATGAGAGTATTAAATAGCAGTGGCTAATACACATTAAAGATTGGCATGAGCCAAATGTTGATCAACTGATAATGTAGGGGAATAAGTAACGAATGATCATTTGCTTAGTCATTCTTCTTATAGGAGTGGAGATTGACATCTAAGAAAGTAGACATTTGACATATGTAATTGATAGATGTTTAATATTAACAAGCATCGGACAATGCTTTATTGAGAACATCAAATATAGGATGGCAGCGTATGATCTGCTCAACTAAGCTCCTTGTATGAGGGAAGATTATTGACTAGGAAAACGGGCCTCATATGTAAATTTTTTTACATACGTCAAACAATGGTTGGCAACAATCGATGCCTGCTTGGTCTTTCTCCTTAAATAGGTGAGATTGACGCCCATAAAGGTCAACATCAAATGTCAATGGCTGACACATACACGACGTCAATCTTTGGTATATGACAAAAGTTGACGAGGAATGTCATAGGTCATGACACTAGATTGTCAATTTTATCCTTCTCCTTATATGAGGGTATATCAAATAATCAGGGAGGTTAGTGTCAATTGTTAATAATCAACCAATGATCAGAGCTCGAAAGTTCTCCAAGCCTAAGAATATTTTCCAGCGAAGTCCCCCTGAGATCACCCTTAAACATGCAAAATCAAAGCTTATCTATAGGTTTCTAAATGGGGAATTCATGACATTTCTTTTGGATATCAAGACACTTCATCTGATGAATGGAGTTAATCACTTTTTTCTTTTTTTTTATTGCCGCGGGGGGTGGGTGGGGACATAGCAACACCTTAATTAACTTAAAATTGAGTGATCTAATATACGTCAGATTTGTCTCGTCAAAAATCTAATTTCAATTACAAGCACACAAAAATCGTAGGTTTTTTATCCCTAAATGATAATACAAAGTTGTCTTTTGGGTGCTTGATTTACATCTATTTGGACTCGATCAAGGCATTATCAGTATTATTAGATGTCAAATTAAAGCACTTGTTATGACAAAAACTTTGCCAAAGATGGAGTTCAACAGATCACCGAGCTAATTCTGAAAATTTCTAATCCAATAGTTGAGCGCTTTGATATTTAAAAAAATGCATCAATATTTGTGTTTGATAAGCTAAATTTCTTGTGCCTTCTGCAACCGAGAAATTAGAAGTCAAAATCGGTTTGTAACTATTTCTAAAATATTGAGATCGAGTTAACCTATTTTTTTCACACAACACTTCCTCTGAAAAAGGAATGTTGCTTACTTCCATAGAAACATATCAATAACAAATTTTAAAATGTTGAAGCATGGTGCCCTCGTTCAAAATAGATTCGGTTCTAAACTTAACTAGCCAGCTGACAGGTTGGTTAAAAAGGCTAACAAATATTTTTCATGATTGACACACCCTTAGGCGAGACCATGTCTGAAGTGGAAAGAACAAGCAAACTCTTATCAACATCTTCCCAGAAGAATCAGCCCATTTATAAACATCTGTCCACAAGAGAATAATGTTCTTAGGTTATAAACATTAGCATACTCTTCTGCAGTATTACAGTTGCTCAGAAAGTGTGTTCATTAAGGTCCAAGGACAGAACATTTTGTTGTAAAGGAAATACTAACCTGAAAGATCTTGCCAAGAATCATTGACAGATGCACCAGGAAAGTACCTTCCCATATCAACCATAGTGGTCACTCCGTTCATCAAGGCATACTTGCTTGCCCTAATCAAGGCTTCTTGCCTTTCATGGACTGAGATTTCAGGGATTACTGTGAGAACAAGCTTCATTGCAGAATCAATCAGAAGACCAGTAGGATCTGCTGCGTAAGAAATAATGTCCTAATCAGTCTGCCAATTGAGCTTTTGATTATCATCTACATTCAGAGCAATCAAAACCAGAACGGAAACAGGAAAAAGGAGCATAGATCAACATTTTACAGGGGGTTAGGGATCACTCTCAGTAAATATTTTTATTTTTTATATTTTTATTTTTATTTTTTTTATTTATATTTTAATAAAAAATAAAAATAAATTAGATTTAGCAACACCAATAACATCAAGCCTTTATCCCGCTATGTGGGGCCGGCTACATGAATCATTTTTCTCCATTGTGTCCTTTTAAGAGTCAAATTCTCATTTAAATCTAATAAAGAAGGTTATTTCTAATATTTTCTAATCAAGTCTTTTTAGGTCGACCACTATCTTTCTTAACATAAGTCAAATCTAATACATCTACTTTCCTAACCGGGTCATCGGAAGGCCATCATTTTAGATATTCAAATAAATATTATTATCATTTTTTCTTTTTCTTTTTATTGAATATTGCATAAAACAATAATGACCAATGATAACAGTGATTGACTGCCGGCAGCAGCCAACGTTTTAAAAATATTGAAAACACAAGTCTTTCTGAGTGTGTTTTTAAAAACAGTTTGATTTGTGTTAGAAGCAAAAAATTAAATTAATTAAAAAAGACAAATCAATTTTTTTTTATTAAAAAAATCCCAAAGAGACTCTTAGCGTACACTGAAAACTTAAAAGTAACTTATTTGCAGTTCTTGATCAATGAGTTTCCTTCTCAAATACTCACTCAATAGGACATTCCTACTCGACTTCAGTTCTAGGAGGTCCCTTTTTAGGCATTCGTTCAGCTAAGACATCAAAATCTCATTGAAACTAACGTAATTTAACACCAATTTATTTCAAAGAAAAACAAATGGTTTCCAAATAGCGAAAAGAAATACATAGTTATTAAACTTGGATTAGACATGGCAGACATAGGGCAACCATCCATTCAACTGAGTGAATTCTAATTTGAAATTTATGCCATATTTAAAAATTATGAGTAATTTCGGACATAAAGGCTTTAGTTGCAAAAAAATTAGACGATATCAAAAAATAAAGCCTTGACGTCAAAGCTGAGAATCTGCCTGATTGCATGTACTGAAAGAAAAGAGGAGTTATCCTCAGCATCCGAAAAATATAACAATCAATCTTTTTGAAGCTTTTGGAATGGCATATTCATTGCTGTGTTTGCTGATCATATACTAATACGGGGATTTACATGCATATGATTTTTTATTTATATATGAATATTTAATTTGTTATATTTATTAATATAATATTTATTATTTAAATCATATAAAATATATGCATGGAATTGCAAAGAGAGGAATTTTTTTAATAATAGCACAAATTAGCTATTTTAAAATTATGATAAAATATCTATAATCCAAAATCCTAAAATTTTTTAGAGGTAGAATTTTTTTTTTTTTTTGAAATTTAGAGGGGGCAAGCTCATCCTCATGCCACCTCTTAAATCTATTTTTGTATGGATGAAAAGATATAAGTTAATATTAGTAGTATTTTTTATATGACTTAAAGATTAAAATATTGAGTAAAGTGAAAATAGTCCCCTGATTATTAGTAAATACTCAATTTAATCCCAAAATTTCATGATGACCCAATTTAGTCCACTGACTATTAGAAAATATCCTAATTTAATCTTCAGACCAAAATTAACAATTGAAGTCTCAATAATTAAATGTGAAGGCAATTTAAGTATATGGTGTATGTGAGATAATAGGACATTTTGGGATATGGTGAGGGCATTATAAGTAAACCCTAATAGTTAAATGTGAGAGCATTTTGGCATTATAGTATATGTAAGATTTATTTATTTATTTATTTATCATATTAAAAATGTATACAAAAATTATAATGAAAATTAACCAAATGATTTTTATATTTATTTTAATATAATAAAAACAAAATATATAATAATAATATAATCTCACATAAACCATAATATCCAAAATATCATCACATTTAACTGTTAGGGTTAACTTTAACTATTACTTTTAGCATTGGAACAAAATTGAAATACTTTCTAATAGTTGGTGAACAAAATTGGGACCTTATAAAAGTATGTGATTAAATTAGGCATTTACTAATAGTTGGGGGAATATTTTGAACTTTTACTCCTAAAATATTACATAACTAAATATAAAGATTTATGTTTTAAATCTATCAATATATAATAATTTTAAGAAACGTATGTCATCCCCCCTAATATATAGGGAAATTGACTTTATAAACCTCATCATAGTTATAGTTGGAGAAACACACCCATTGTTTGTTTTATAAGAGAAATATGGACAAAAGTTCAATTTGGATAAAAATAGTAGTATTAGACATTCTGCCCTTCCATACTTTGGCAATCTCTATAACTTTCACTACTTCTTTATTTGTGTTTTGTTCACTTAATAGGTTATGATGACCACATTTTTAAAGCTCAATCAAAAAAATTAATATTATGACCTTAATAACTATAGGTAATATGATTTTAATTTGTATATCATGCATCAATTGATTCAATTGAGTTAGGTTATTTTGATGGAGCACTTATGCAAAGCTAGATAGAAGATCCAAGAGACTTCTTTGAATCTTATGTAAACTTTATTTGAACTACAAGCTTTTACAAACCGTAGTCGAACATAGTTTAAACATGATTCGAACACAGTTAAGTGTTCAAATGTTTGTACTAATGTCATTTATCTTGGTTTTAAATATTGTAATTCTTTGGTTGATCATTTCTATTAATATATGATATATACTCTTAGCTTGCACTCTTTTGTGTTACAGCTACTAGATTGCATTACGTTTTGTTGTAATTGGCAGAAAGCATTATGTTGCACTATAGCAATTGGATTGTGCTATGTTGTATGTACATTATAGACTGTTGTATCCATATTATTTGAAACAATATCATTCATTAGGGAGTATTTTGATCCAAAATAAACATTCAAGCATTATTTTTTAAGGACAATACCAGGACAATACAAGCAGATATATTTCTATAATTATGACTATGATGAGGTATGTGTGTGTGCGCATACATTGGGGTAAATTTCAAAATTTTAACAACTCGAATTTTAGGTAAAAGAAATCCAACCCATTATTTAAATAAGCTTAATTAATACTTCATTACTAAATAGTTAGATAATGTTAAATAAAAATCAACAGAAAATTTATGCAAAATATTAAATTTCTGTTTGAATAGATGCTTCCCTTGGATTGGATAAGGAGAGAGAGCAGTTTTGGAGTAGGATCCACTCTTCTATCTTATCACTTTATTCGGAATTCTTAGAATGGAGAAGGATTAGACAGTTCTCATGTAGCAAGTTTCGGTGCTGGTCTCCCGGGTCTGTAGAGAAAGCCTCAAATCCTGTATTAAAGATGGGACAAAAGGGATCTCAAGGAAATTGATACCTGCATACAGGTGGGGCAAAATAGATCCTTAAAGAGACAAAAAGGACTTATATGAAATTCAATGGTGATAATGTCAGATTTACCTAGACTCCATTGAATATATTTGTAAATATATAGCTGAATCTTTTAAAAGACTAAATATTCAGTATCTACCTCAAATGATAAAAGAATGATATCCAACATAATGTTTATGATGTTTTACAAATAATGTGATGTAGGCTTTGCTACGGAGAGGATCTCCTCTCCGTAATCTGAAATTGTTCCTTACAAAACTGAAATAAATCTGGATTTATTCCAGCTCACAAAATCTGAAATTTTTTTCTTCAGGTTTTTGTGCCAAAACCTGAGAAAATTCTCAGGTTCCAAGTAGAAGGAATGCATCACGGGAGGAGTTTGGGAACTAGACTAGGAAGTAATGCTTAGGCAAGATTTTGTTCACAGGAGCTTCTAGTGGAGGAATTCCACGTGATAGCCTGGGAAGCTTTCGGCCAAGAGAGGAAATACAGCAATTGAAATTGTTTCCAAATGAGGGACTTAGAGTTTAAGAAACAATTAATTGGAAATTGTTGGTTGCTGGAAAATCAAGCCATTAATCAAACAGACAAAGACATAGGGAATTTCGGCTGGAGCAAAAAAAGGGGAAAAAGGTAATAAATGTGAGTGAAGCCAAGGTGGAGGTGATTTAATTTGGAGAGTGATTTGAGGGAATTAATGTCTTAAATCTGAATTTAAATTCAGAATTGAGAATTAATGATGATTGGCTTAAATGGTCGGAGAGATTAATGGTGTGAATAATGCTAATTCGAATTCAAATTTTGGAATTCAAATTTGCATTAATGAAGAGCTCTTCCCTAATTGGAAACTAATTGATTACAAGAGAAGGATTAAGGGAGGCCGGCGGGATTTTTGAATTCAAAATTCTGAGATTTTATTTCAGAATTAATGACATCATTAAATGCCTAATTATTAAGAATGAATTAAGCAATAAATAAATTTGAATTCAAATCCTTCGTTATCTTAATCCCTCCAATTTAGGAAAGGCAATTAATAATTGGAGCAAAGGTGGGGGTTCTCGGTTCAGGTGATGGAGGGGCTGTTAAAACTGGCGGTTCAATGGGAAGGAGGAAGGGGCCGGTGGTGGTGGAAGGAGGAGATGGGGATGTCGACAAGGAGAAAATGAAAAGATAACAAAAAGAATAAAACCACGAACCCGGCTGTCTCCAAGGTTGGTGGGTGATACGATTACCCTTCTCCAAGGGACTCAAATCACGAGCCCGGACCCATCCTGCGGCTGGTGACAACTTCGATTCCTCTCAAAGGAATCTCACTAACGCTCTCTCACAAGAAGAACACAAGTGTGGGAAATAATTTTTCATATTAATCAACCCCCATTGCAATAGCTTAAGGCCCTTATTTATAAGCCATAACATGAGAAAATAGAAAATTACAAAAATGCCCCTTGGGCCACAACACTCAAATAAATTAACCTAGGAGTAAAATAGAAAATAACATAAAATAGAAACTAAAATGCAGAAAATAATTCATAAATGACAACTTAAATTAGAGCCGTCGATTTACGACGCCTCCTGTGATAGATGCGCCAGATCTTCGTGCCGATGTCCGCATTATAATGATAAGTTGATTCAATGATTAGCTCAATGTTATAATTCATTATTTTATTACAATTTAATTGTTATTTAATTTGCATAGCTTATTGAGCCTCATAGCTCATCAATATTTCCTTATTGGTTGTTGTTACGGGAAAGGGAAAGGAAAAAATGGAAGAAGACTAAGTTTCAAAGTATTTTGATTTTATATGCTAATTTTAAACCTATGTGTAAGTCTACATCGGAGATATGTAGACAATTTAGTATTATACTATATTGAGTTTTTTTTTTTTGGTGGCTCTATAAATCTTTATGTGTTATAGAAATTGGATTAACTAGAAGCTTCCGTTTACTATAAATGACAATATAATTGGATGTTTTATTCAAGTATGAAGTCTTTATGTTGAAGAATAAAAGAAAATAATGTAATGTTATATTTATGCATGTACACTCTACAGTACTATTCAGGGGTACTGTGGGGTGTTACAAAAATAGTCACCCGATTATTCATATATGATTAATTTAGTCGCAGAGTATCATGTTAGTCCAATTTAGTCCTCCAATTATACAAAATTGATCAAAAATAAATTCTTTGGGACTAAATTGGGATCAATTTTATATCATAATTATAACATGAGACCATTTTAGATCAATTTTCTATAGTTGAGGAATTAAAATAGTCACAAAAATAATCTAGACTTTTCTAATATAATATTAGAAGAGGGTGCTTTGAAATTCATGTTGATCACACTTTCTAATAGAGAAATTAAATTCAATGCTGATGGCACTTGACAATGCGGTTAAAAACCATGCCAAGCGAGGAGGACTACAGGGTGGGTATGAGTTCAATTCGAGAGGAAGAGGAACTAAGTTGGCTACAAGGAAACAGACCATTGGTAGAAGCTAAGGATCATGAAACATTATATGATGCCTTAAGACCTAAATTTCGAAGAATTATCTATTTCATCTTTTAATTAATCTATCATAGTTTCTAATAATTTATTAAAAAAATAAGTCCAGCGAAAGCAACTATAAAATTATATACATCAAAATATTTATATATTCATTCATCCAACATTCAATTTACAATAGTCAGGAGATCAATCAAATTCATCATATTATATTTCTAACTCATGATTACAAAAAAAAACCAAAATACTAAAAATAAAATAATAGATTACTCGAACTTACAACTGAAATCAATGAACGATAGTAAAAATAACATGCACATAATTATTTAATCCATACCAATCTAAACATGTAAATGTGTAGCAGTTAATATGAGATAGAAATTATCGAAAATAATATAATTGAATAAGTGATCAGTAGCCATATAAAAGATTAGTTAGCAACTTCTTGTAAGCTACATGGTAATTTCCCCTTTCCTTTTTCATTTAAAAGATAATGAAAAGAGGCATTATAAAAGAAATGAGAGGAGAGAGAAGAAAACGTAGAGTTTGGAGGTCGTAGAGTGATTTTTGTCAGTTGATCCTATTGTAAAATTTGTTCGTCTTAAGATATATTATTATTACCCTACCTCTGATTTCAATAATTTTGTTTATTTTGTATTTTATGAATTTTACTTTGATCAGAATGTACAAAAGTTGAGATATCTTAATTTTCAGCAAATTTCATCGCATAACTTTTGGTAAGTGATAGATTTCGTCAATATGAGCATTTTGACTAAAATATATTAAATTTTATCAGATATTTTTTTATTTTGGGAGAAATATTCTAATTTAAATAATTTTGATATATTTTAAATTTTGAGAAATAATTGTAAAAATTTATTTATATGCGTATATAACATGCATACTTGTTAATATATAGCTATTGAACATATATGCATGTGAAAAAGAGCACACTATATTTTCTTATGAATTTTATTAATTTTGGTTCAATGCAACTTTTACATGCATTAAAATGATTTAGTAAACTGAACATTGAGTGACATATTAGATGTTGATTATATTATATCTATGCTACAAAATATATGTATATAAGAAAGGCTAGCTAGAAATAATTGACTGATTCAGGTTGGTTAAAGATATATTACCCTGCGTATGAGAGTAAGCTGACAGGTTTTTCTTTAAAATAAAATGTGTGGTATAATCCTAAATAATATGAAAAGGGTGACATAAGGGGACAGATTAATGAAATATAATACACCGACGAGAATAAAGTGACAACTTCTGAAATGATTGTCACTTAACCTAAATGACTTATGATATTACTGATTTCTTATAACATGTCTGATATGATTGAGATTGATTTCTAGATTGTCCTACATGACTGAATACAAAAAAACACCAAAAATAGTTGGATGCATTTTCTTGCTTACAATGCTTACATATGCATATGACAGGAAATATATATATATATATATATATATATATATATATATATATATATATATATATATATATATATGATAAATTATATAATTAACATAACATGATTTATATAAGATGTAGGCTATAACTGATACAAGTATTTGATAAGACTAATAAAACTGATGTAAATATATTTAATATATATGAATCACATGATTTACAAGATATATATACATAGCAAAGACATTGTACGACGTATATATGATAGTGACAGGTAATGATGTAATAAGATGCTATATAAATTGTTTTGTAACTATTGAGTATAGGATTGATATAACTTACTAATCACTGCTCATATATAATTGTAATGAAATTTATTAATCATGGAACTTTTTACTATTTCAATGTTTGTCATAGTTTAAAATTGCGCAATCAGAGGCGCGCCTCCTCTGCACAATTCTGGGCAAAATCGCCTCATCGCCTAAGCAATTTTGGTTCCTCAAGACGCCTCTTTCACTGTGAGGCACGCCTCTGAGCCTGAATTGCGCAATTCAGTGTGAGGCGCATGCCTCTAATAATCGGGATCCACACACTTAAATCTAAATGAAATAAGGCTTCTTCTTCCTCCCCTCTCATAGCAGCTACATGAAACCGAGCAGGGAAAAAAACCCGCAGCCCGCAAATTCTTCCGCACGTCCGCTCAGCCTCCCTTCCCACCGCCTCACTCCGACAAGCTTGAAGTGTCCGGCCGCCCTCTAGGAGAAGTTCACAAGAGATTTCAGGTAATTTTTTTTAGTTCAATGAAAGATTTTTCAAGAGAAAGAAAATCTAAGGTTTGAAGTTTTTTTGAGATTTTTTGTTTGTTTTTGTATTTTTGCATTAGGAAACATGGTTAGAGGCAAGGAAAAGGCAAATACGTCATTGTAGCGTGACCCTTCTTAGAAATATAGTGTGCAAGTTGATGTAGGAGGCGACGAGAAGACATGTGTTTAAAATGCAATTTTTGTGATAAGGTGGTGAAGGAAGGAGTAACTCACATGAAGGAATACTTATCTGGCTCACATAAAAATGTAGCACCTTATACGAATGTTCTGGATAACGTGAAGGAGGAAATTACAGCTTATATGAAAAAGAGTACGACGGCCAAACATTTACAACATGAGCAATTTGATGAAAAGGTCGAACGTGATGCTTACTTCGGGAGCGAGAGTGGAAATGGCTCTTCCTCCACCAACATTTTAAAAGGCGAAATCGGGAATCGAGGCGTTTTGGCTAAGCGAGGCGAGGCGTAAGCCTCGAGGCGGATCTAGGCGTAAGTACCGCTCAGTACCGAGCATGTACCGAGCGGTACCGAGCATGCACCGCTCGGTACTGAGTGGTACTGGCTCGGAACTGAGCGGTATGTACTGAGCAATATCGAGCATGTACCTAGTGGTACTGGCTTGGTACCGAGCATGTACCTAGTGGTACCGAGCATGTACCGCTCAGTACCGAGCATATACTTGCTCAGTACCGAGCAGTACTGGCTCGGTACCAAGCATGTACTGAGCGGTACAAGCTACTCAATAATTATTATTAATACTATTAATTATATATTTAATAATATATATTTTAATTTATATTAACTAGGCTAATTATATTAATATTTAATTAATAATTATATTACTAATTAGTCAATTAATTTATGCACTAATTATACTATTAAGTATTTAATTAATTTGCTTAATTATTAATATTTAAATTATATTAATTAAGTTAATCAATAATAACTTAGTTGTGTCTAGGGTTTGCCTTTCATCTTCTCTTTTCATCCTTGTTGTTCGGCTTCGTTGCTTCATAGCAGGTGTAGAGATTACACGCGTCGCTTCTTTGGTTCCTTTGTGGCTGTTCGAGTGCGCTCCTTCGACGACTTTCCCTTCCTATCGGATTATAAGTTACGACATTTTGATAAGAAGAAACAACGGGAGCTCGTTGGCTCGCTGGCTTTGAAGGTAACTTTCTCCCTTTCGAGGCGCTGCCTCGATGCGCCTCGGCGCCTCACGTTTTTGAGGCGTACGCCTCCGTGGAAAAAGGCGTAAGCCTCACCCGGACGTTCGAGGCTTAAGCCTCAGTTCGCCCGACCTCCGCCTCGATTCGAGGCGCGCCTCGAGGCATCCGCCTCGAACGCCTTTTTAATCGATGTCCTCCACTATACATAATAGAGGTGCACGGGGTCCTATGGACCACTAATCCATGAGAAAATAGAGGACAAGCACAGATGATGCCTGCTGCTGGTACCGGAGAGGGTTGACGGCAGGTTTGCATGGATATTGGTAGATTTTTTTTTTTTTAGAATACCATATCATTTAATGTTATGATTCGCCGGCCTACTTCAATATGCTGCGGCCTATAGGGTTGTATGGGAGAGGATTGAAAACACCTTCCATGTACGAGTTGCGAACATGGATTTTTAAGAAGTTGCAGAACACAGAGCAGGGCATTGATGAGATTAAACGGGCATGGATTGAGACCGGTGTTACCATTATGTCATATGGATGGTCTGACATGAAGAGCATGAGCTTGATTAATATCCTTGTCAACAATCCCTATGACACGGTGTTTTTACGATCAGTTGAAGCTTCAGATGAGGTTAAAAATGTTGAATTCATTTTCAATTTATTAGATGGGGTTGTTGAGGAGATTGGGGAGCAATTGGTTGTTCAGGACGTGACTGACAATGCCAGTGCATACAAAGCAGCTGGTCAGATATTGATGGAGAAGAGGAAACAACTGTATTGGACCCCCTGCGCAGCACACTATATTGATCTCATATTGGAGGAACTTGGTGATTTACCTCAACACGAGAGCGCTCTTTCTAGGGCGAAGAAGATCACAAAGTTTATATATAACCACTCATGGGCATCTGATAATGAGTGGTTCATAGATGATGAGACAGATTTGTCATTATCAGACCTGCAACTAGATGATCTAAGTGTGGATGTCTTGAGGGGTGAAGCAGATCAAGTGGGCACATCCACTACTATCACACCACACACATGCAACACAACAACCAAATAAAGGTATTCCACATCTTCTTATATGCTAGTATTATATTATATTTATATCAATTGGGCAATTAAAATGATAATGATCATTATTATTAAATAGGGAAGAGAAAAATGAATCATATTGAACATGATGAAGATATGATATTCATAGATACAATTGGAGAAGAAGATTCTCTTGAAGACCCATTTAATAATGAGACATGATTGGATTTTATATGTTCTTTCTTATTTGTACTTTGGGAGTTTTGATAGACTAATATTTTATAGCTCTGTACTTTGGAACATGATTTTATTGCATCTATTTTCTTACTTTCCACTAATTTCACTTTTCATTTAGATGCTTTTATTGTATGATAGAATCTTAATATTATTTACCTGTTAAAACCCTTAAATTCTCATTTATGCAATTCTGCGTCCGTCAGGCTTACGCCTTAGACCGCCTCGCCTCACGGACGAAAAACGCCTCGAGGCTAACCTTGATGCTTGTTACATGTTTTTTGCAGTTATATGTTCATATTGATAGAGATTAAATGACTCTATGCATACTGTTTCTATTATCATACATTCATTTCAATTGTACTTTCTAGTAACCTATTAAGTTGTTAGCTTGTTTTGTGTTTTACATATTTTTTAGGAAGGGGTCAAGATCCAAAGGAGTAAGTCAAATATGGGATTCAAGTTTTATTTTATTTTTGTAGTTTCTTTAGTTTTACTATTTTGTAGTCAATAGCTAAAAGATAAACTGATGAATGTATGAATTGAATTCTTAGCTTTTGTATATAAATTTGGAGGGATAAATATAGTTTTATATTTTGATGTATATGACTTTTAGTTGCTTCCATTGTACTAATTTAGGTTGATAAAATCAAAAAAACTCTGATTAATTGCTTAAGAGATTAAAATAGATAATTTTTTTTAAATTAGATCTTGGAGCGTTAGAAGGGACCATGACAGCCCAGGATGATGGAATCATAGATCCAGATCAGACTCGTCATCATTCCCCCATCACCCGCTTTAAATGTACGATGATAAATTTCAAAATTAAAAATCCCCAAAAATCTAATTTTAAAATCCCTAAAGTTGCTACTATTATATGTTGGGTACTTAGCATATATCCAACAACTAGTCTCAATCGAAAGTGCTCTCTCATTATCGAAAGGGGTAATTAATTATAAGATCTTGCACCTAGGAGAAACCAGACCTCAGATCATGATGTCCTTTTGAAGCTATCTAGTCAAAATTTCTATGTTTACATAATAATTCATATTTAACCTATCAACATGGAGATTCAAAATTTTATATGGAAGTAAAACAACCAATATATAATAGATGTAGCAACAACAGAAAGGGTAGAGAGAGATAGAGATTGATGGAGCCTCACAGGCACGAAAGGCCAAAGGCAACAAGTGAATATTAGCAAGGATATGTGCGACCAAAGATCTTAGAGACACTCTTATGAGGAGAGTAGAAGAAGAGGAGAGAGAGAGCGAGAGAGAGAAGAGGAGATGAAGATAAATAAGAATTGTACATGCAACTTAATAGTTCCAACAAATCTCGATTTGTGAAGGCCCTTAGTGGCAAAATTAAGAAACAAAATGTTGTTTCTAAAACCTTAATCTTCCATAATGGTGTTATTAGACCGAGCAAATGGGAGCATGGGCTCCCAGTGCCCTCGCCTTAGCTCCGCCTCTACTTCCTACATAAGCTTTGAAGTGACCAACAAAATATTTTTTTCAAATAAAAAAGGATCACGCACATTCTCTCAAATTTAATTAATCAATATATAAATGTGAGATTTAAGTAATTTTGTGCACTTTTATGGGAAAATGGGGAAGTGTAATTAGTAATTAGTCTAAATGGATTGAGCATGTAGACTAAAAAACAAACTAATAACCTCCAATTTTAACAAATCATTCTGATTATGTATCACAATTAGAAATAGGGAACTCTTTTCCACTAAGTCGGAAATAATTTTCGTTCTTCAAAAATCATTAACTTCTTGTTTTCTAGGTGAAAAATCCTGTTGAAGAGAAGCAAAAATAATAGACCATTTTTAGTCAGACAGCCCAAATAATTAAAGTAACCAGCAAATATACCTCCGTTACTTGTTGTCAAGATTGTCCCACCAACAGGGTCCAAACTTGAGTTGGTAATTCCAGCAAGCTTTAGGGCAAGAGAGTTGGCTAAACCCATATGACCATCCATCCGTACGAACCAAACCTATAAATTGCTCCCCAAACACTATCATCTAAACAATTCATGATAACTAGTCATTTGAATAACAGCAATGTACATACCGGGTTGTCGCGTGTAATATCATCTATCCAGGAAGCATCGGGTAATTCTCCACCCCAAATATCATTGTTCCAGCCTCCACCCAACAACCAGTCACCAGGAAGTTTATCTGATGTAAAAGTTTTCATAAGAGCTAAAACATAGTACGTAACACATTATAAAACAAGAACGTAACACTGACGTTTTAAAGTGCAAATGCAAGTTATTCTCTTTTCTGCAATGAACTGCTTATTTTACCATATCAACCTTCCTATACAAGATATGCACGCTTTCAAATATTCAATTGAATCATATACCTTGACTATTAACACATTTTGTAAGGAATTTAATGCCTCTTCTCCCTTCACTATGACCATCTAATATCCTAGCCAGGACACCGAACTTTCTCTCCTAACAAATGATTAAATCTATTGACTAAGTGATACTTGATCCTTCTTGGATAGGATTGATGTCTGATACTTTCCAAGTGGACTTAAAGGGAATTTTTGGACGGTTGGTGCTTAAAAGCGTGTCATCTACTTCACACAATGGTTGAGGGATTCATTGTTTCCAATCTAACACTACCACAAAAATATTACACAAGACTTGCTAACAACTTGAGGATAACCTACTAAGTGGATCGACTAATCTAATGGAAAGGTCCAATATGAATGATTACAATTTTAGTATAACTAGGGGAAAACAGCATGCAGAAATGGATGCTTAATCTAACATTTTGCTGTATTTAGAATTCATTATTAACCTCTCTATTGCAGTAGTCCAAATGACAATTATTTCTTGCTCTATCCAAGAGCTTCTTCTCTTGCTAGAGCAAAAAATAAGAATATTTCTTTTTTCTTAAAAAAAGCCAATAGCTGCACTAGCAAGCACTAAAAAAAAATCTTTTCTTGAATAACACCCCTCTCCTCTCTCTTCCTCTTCCTCTCCTCTCTTTGTTGCTTTTTATTACAAGATACTTCATCATATTGCTACTACCTCTTTATATAATGCTTAGTCATGATAAGTAGCATGTTTGAATTTAATGAAAATTGAGTTTGGTAACCATCATCTTGAAAAATCAAGGGTGAATAAATTGATCTTGAGTTAAGTTAGCCAACATCTTGTAAAAGCAAATGTGAATTTAGTTACATAACCACCATCTTAAAAAATTAAATGTGAATGAATTTAAATTGGTGGCCACTTTCTGAATTTTAACAAGCCACTATGCAAATGTATTCCTCATGATAGTGAAACCATAGAAGAAAAATTAAGTTGTAGAGCTTTCTCTAGAAAATTTCCTCTATAAACTAAAGCTTTAACTTGCCAAAGTTCACAAAAGAAAAGTAGGAGAAAAACTTTACTAAACCAAACCTTAAACCGTCCATAATAATTCATAAGTTTTCCAACATTAGAATGGTGAATGAACGGCAATTGTTATTTTATCTAGACCTAAAAAGGCTTCAGAAAATAGGTGATGTTACTAACCTTTCACAGCTTCTTTCACCGTCATCACAAAATCTTCTTTACTTTTAATACCTTGAAGTTTCACACGACCCATCTGCTTTTCAGTTAGTGGTTTAGTCCACATTATGCAAGGATTTATCATGGAAAACAACAATCAAAAGCAGCATTTATTTTATAAGTATAAACAAAAGATAAAACTATAAGTTTCAAAAAAAAATTCAAACAAGATATCATGGAAAAATAGCTGACAAAAAACTTAAGACAGTCTCTATAATATTTATATGTGGCTAATTTAGTCTAAAAATAGCACATTTCTCCAATTTAGTCCCTCGTCTATATAAAATTGATCGCAAATGTCCCTTGCATAGAAATTACCGAAAATTTGGATGCAAAATTGATCTCAGTTTAGTCCGTTAACAATATAAAATTGATCCCAATTTAGCCCCTAAGAGATTATTTGCGATCAATTAATGTGATACTCTAAAACTAAAGTGGCTGCATAAAAAAAGTCAGGGGATTATTTTGGGCATTTTCCTAAAACTATATTTGGAACACCTATCAAAGTCATCATGATGCAACACATCATAAATATTTATACAGGTATTAAAGACATACAAGAGGATACAAGAGTGGACCCAATGGAGAGATAAATAAAGAGGCCCATCAAGATTATTAAGCAGCTTTCAAGCTAAAGCCAAATATGAGTCAAGAAAGAAGGATGCCTGGCCATTAGCCCACCAAAACCAATTTTATGCTTCATATTTAAATCATGTGTATTTTTTTTTTAAGAAAACTTCAGATTTTGAAATTTTAAATTTGAATATTTTCATATATTTATTGCATAGGAAGCAGCATTAGAAAGTTAAAGTCTTTACCTCTTTTTCCTTTCATTTTCAATTTTTTTTTAATGGAATGTCTGTAATACGCTATCTATAGCCCTCTTTGAGCAATTTGCAAAATTATTTGAGTTTACTTATTTGGTTTGAGAGCTTGGTGACTGAACTCTTGGCATTCCTTTTTGAGATTGCTAGTTATCCAACATCACTTCCTTTCTTCTCCACACTTCTTGATATTATCGCCAACCATCCTCCAAACCTCCACCACCTTTCATAAGCTTCCACCTTCAAGCCAACCATAGGCCTCAACACTTCACAAATAATGTATTTAAAGTATTGAGGAAGTTAAGATGAATCACGAATAATGGGGCCAAGATTTAAAGTGTTGAGGAAGTTTAAGATAACCAGCACATACTCAATATAATATTGAAAATTAATTTAATAAGAAAATCAATATTAAAAATGTTAGAATGGATTGTACTATGCGACGAAGGATCATAGAGTACAATCATGTTCTCTAGTTCAATCAAAAGTTTGATTAGCCAGATTAATAATGTGATAATTAATTTAATTAATCTATGGATAATAAAATATGATATGAATCGGACAATATAATATTTTTATTTTAAAATCAAAATGATCAAATCAATCAAGCAATTATTAAATTAATTCAAATTGTTTACATATCAAAAGGTACAATTGTTTACCTCCTTTTTGGCATAGGTCACTTGCATTGCCTTATCGCTTTTCTTTTGTAGATTGATCCACCTTACTGTATGTTGCACCGCTACGTTGGTGAAGGATCACCTCGTGTATTTTACCTCAATTCGTCGTCGGTTTTAGAAATTTGTTTCTTTCGATCACATATCACCGTTTATCATGTTTTGAAACATATGTGATCAGGTCGATGCCAATTTGATGGGCATTTTACGTGCATTTGGGCCTTTATCGTACATGTTCGTTTTGTGCATAATATCTTTTGATCGAGACCTTGTTTTCTAAAGCAGATAGCGTGAGCGCGTTCGGATCGTCAAGTCCTTTCAAATGAGTCCATTCATGTCTGGATCGGGTTTCATTTGAATTGTGTCGAGTATGTTGAATTGATCTCACTATTTAACTATTATTTATTGCAGCTAGAGTCATCAATCTTAGGTAGAGAAACTACTGATATTTTTCATAAGAAAGGCTCTGGCTCAGCTACCCAAATAAAAAATAAAAATCGTTACATGACTCCCTGGCTCTCGATTTTGGCGCAAGGCCAAAAGCCCACGCCTCTTCCTCGCTCTCAATCTCTTGCCCTAGCCACTGTCAAGCTTCCCACTCCCCGTCTCCTCTAATTCGCGAGCCCCAAACAAAGGCTGAGGAAGATAGTGCTGCTGTTATTGCAGCTAGAGTCATCAGTTTTGTGGTTGTTTTACATAAGGATAAAATCATCTTGGGTCACTGGGGTGTTAATCAGTTTTCTTAATTTTTGGCACCCTCTTCCTCCCGGGTGGTTAAAGATCAACATTGATGCTTCCCTATAGAAATCGAATAGAGCTGGTGTTGGTGGAGTTGTTAGATATAGTAGAGGGAGATTCTTGTTGGCCTTTGGGTTTGGTTGTGTTCATTGGGATTGTGCACAGTTGGAGTTGTTGGCTTTCAAATCATTGAAGGATGTTATATAAGAATGGATGCTTGATGCACAAGGTATTGTGATTGAAGGGGACAATCGGAATGTCATCAACTTTCTCCACAAACTGTTTAGTATACCGGATAATCTGATGGGAGGACGTATAGATGAAGACTTGTTATTCTTGAAGGGTAAATAATATTTTATTTCATTTTGTTAGTCATGATTGTAATAAGTTAGCTGATTATTGCACTAACTTAGCTAGTTCTTATAATTTCATTTGGGATGTTTTTAGTGAGAATAATATTCTCCCTTCCTTTGTCGCTTTGTTGAAGGAGGAATGTGATAGGTTGTCTTTATTTGAGTAGTTTATATCTAGGTCTTTTTCTTAATGCAAAGTATCTAAGTGTTCTAAGTCTAATTTTAGTTTTATACCTAAATGTAACACTTTGCTCAACAAAATATGTGAATGTTTTAACTTATACATTCCTGATGTTAGATAATTGCACATTGTGTCTATACTAGAAAGCATTAGAGCTATGGTTATGACACGAATGTTGGAGAAAAAGAAAAATGCATTAAATTGGAATGGAAAGCTATATCCTAAAATTAAGGAAATTGTGGGAAAAATTATGCAGAAAGCAGGTTCTTGTATAGTTTATACATTATATGATAATAACTATGAGATAATTACCTTATAAGAAACAACCACCAAATCAGAGAAACGGTGCTGTATTTCAAAGAAATTCAGCAAATACCAAGCAAGTTTTGCAAAATTTGTAGAGGAATAAGCAAGACAAGCACTTGAAATTAAATAAAAGCTAAAAAGAAACAACCCTATACAAGGAATCTTCAATTCGAGAGGAAGATTCAGCTCTCCAATCTCTAGCCGAAGTCTAGAGCACAAAACCACAAATAGAGATCTCAAATTTTAAATTTAATTCAAGATAACCCTAACTCTAGCAAGAAGACAATTACTTAAAGCAAAGCATAAATCATTAATCCCTAAACAAACATTAATTTGAATTTTCCCTCCTAAACAAATCAATCATTAATATGTGGGCCCCAGCCCTCATGCGGCCGCAATCAACCCCTCTATTATTTTTTCCGCCGCCTGTAGACTTGAACCGATCCAAGAGGGACTGATTCAACCGGCCCTTGGGCCAGTCTAACATTACCCCCCTCCCAAAGACTCACCTTATCCTCAAGGTGAAATGAAGGAAATTGAAGTTTCACCCTCTCATATGGTTCCCAAGTGGCGTCGAAGTCGGGTAAGCCCTTCCATTTAATCAGCACTTCTTTGTTCCTCCTTTTTTTGAACTCACCCCTTTTAGCTCCAATGGTTCCAACTCCTCAGTCAGAGTTGTTAGTAATTATGCACTAACTACATGCTCCACCAGAGCTCTCCTCAACTATGACACGTATAAGACTAGGTGTGTTGTGGCGATCAAGGGTAACTTCAAGCGGTATACCACTACTCCAATCTTTTCCAACTCGTGGGGACTGAAGTGCTTTGGTGCCAATTTCTCATTCCTTCCACTGGCCATTGTCCTCTGTCTGTAGGGTCGCAATTTTAAGAACACCCTATCCTCAACTTCAAATTGGATGTCTCTCCTATGTGTATCTGTCTGCTTCTTCATAATATGTTGCGCCCTCAAACAGTGTCTCTTCAATTACTCTAACACCTTATCTCTTTTCTCCAAATATTGCTCTACTAAAGAGACTAATGTGCTTCTTTGCCCAAAATGCATCAAGTGCGACGGCGGGTCTCTTCCATACAACACCTTGAAAGGGGTCATATGAGGAGTTGAGTGGTACGATGTTTTGTACCAATATTCGGCCCATGCTAACCACTTGGCCCACGGCCATGGTGTTTTAGAAGCAAAACACCGTAAGTCTCCAAGCTTATGTTAACAACCTCCGTTTGTCCGTCAGTCTGAGGGTGGTAGACAGTGTTTCTCTTAAGAAATGTGCCCTGTAACCTTAACAACTCCCTCAAAAACTGACTGAGCAACACCTTATCTCAGTCAGAGACTATCGACTCTGGAATCCCATGCAATCTAACCACTCTCTGATGAATACTGCAACTATTGTCACTGCGGTGTAGGGGTGTCGTAGGGGAATGAAATGCGCATATTTACTCAGCCTGTCAACCACCATCATAATCACTGTGAATCCCTCGGATCGAGGTAGACCATCTATGAAGTCCATGTAAGATTGGAAAATTAGTGGAACTGCTAGTATATTATATTAGTAAGAAAAGGAATCAGTAAAATCCTTAGCTTGAAAAACCGTTGTGGTGTGGGGAGAAGCATTTGGGTCAATGTTTGGTGGGATCTGGAAGATGTTTTAGATGTGGTGAGTTGGGTCATTGTAAGATAGATTTCTCTCAAGAGAGAAGAACCAACACCAGGCCACAGGGATATCAGGGGTATCAAGAACAAGCACAACATAGAAGATATCTAGAAGACAATCAAGCAGGAAAAACTCAATTTCAAAGAAGGCCAACAATGCAAGGAAAACTGCCAATTCAGTTAAAAGGAAAAACATACAATATTAAAGGAAATCAACCTATGAAAGCTAGAGTGTTTGTTATTATACCCCAGGAAGGCAAGAATTCAAAGGAAGTGGTTGCAGGTATACTTTTAATTTCTAATAAGTTTCACATAATTCTTTTTTATTTTGGTGCATCCCATTCGTTTATTCTGAAGAATTATGTTCTGATTTATCTGTTGAGACTACATATTTTACACCTACCCTATGTGTTATGATGCCAACAGGGGATAATTTGCAAGGCTTTTAAAACCGGACCGGACCGGCAGGTTCAACCGGTTGAACCGCGAACCGGCCGGCCGGCCTGTTACGGTTCGCCCGAGAACCGTTTTCGCGTCGAACCGGTCTCGGACCGTTCGAACCGCCGGTTCGACCGTTGAACCGGAAAACCGGCTCCGGTTTCTCATAACCGTTTTCGCGTCGAAGGGTTGGCTTCTTGATCGACGGCGGCCGTGCAGGATCTTCGTCGGATTCGGAGGAGGGAACCAGAAATGGAATCCGGTCTTGATAGCAAGAATCGGCTTGGAAGAAACCGGCGTCGTCGACGTTGGTGTCGCCGGTGGCGGAAGAAGGCTGTCTCGCCGGATCTTGAAGCAAGATTTCGTGTAACATCAAGATCTTGAATGTTACGTCACTAGCAACCGGAGTTTTGCTTGCGTGAGGAAATCGGCCGAATGGAGGTGATCGGCGGCAGAGGTGCTAGCCGGAGGTTCGCCGGACTTGGCCAAAGGAGCTGCTGGCTGGAGAAAGCAAGGCAAATGCAGAAGCCCGACTGGGCTTGGTGACGCTATTTGTTCGCGTGAGGAGAATGTCCAGGCGGCTGGAGGCACCATGTGCTTCCGGCGGGGTTTGCCGGATTCTTGAAGAGAGCGGCTAGTTCTGGATCCGGTTCGATTATTATAATATTATTATATTATTTCACTATTATATAAGTAAAAGTATTATATTTTTTTTTCAATTTTTGTTATATATTTATAAATAATTATGTCATTATTATAATATTTAAATATAATAAATATTTATTACATCATCCGGTTCGACCCCGGTTCGACCCCAGTCGAACCATCAAACCTCTAACCCCTCCTTCCAGTTCATTGACCGGTCCGGTTTTAAAAGCCTTGATAGTTTGTCTGCCAATAGGAAGTGTCTTATGAATTTGAATATTCAGGGTCACAAATTTTCAACAAAATTGATTATAGTGCCTATTAAAATATTTGACATCATCTTGAGAATGAATTAGTTAGTTAAACATTTTGCTACAATTGAATTTTGGAAGAAGAGAATAAAATTTAATTTACCAAATGAAAAGACATTCCATTTTCCCTGTGATATGAATGCAACAACCTATCTTGTTGCTGCAGTAAAGATGGGTAAATATTTAAGGAGAGGTGAGTTTAATGAAGCTTGAAAAACCATTATTTCTTTTAGCTATAATTTGTTTAATTCATAATAAGGGTTGATGGTTTTTGTCACACCATATTCCAAGTTTCAAGAAGCGATGAAAGTAGACTCAAGGCATGAATTTTATCATCAATGTTGATATCCATGGAGCTTAAATGACTTGTGACTCAACAACAAAGGCTTCTTCAGAAATCTCAAGATTGAAAGTCTATGCATGAGATGTATCTTATTAATAATAAAGGGCTTCTCATACATGTTTGATAATGCTTTCATCACATTTGTTATGGTCTTTTGATCTTTTCATTGAAAATGTTGAAAGAAATGTTCTTGGTCAGGTAGAAGTGAATAACACCTAATACTTGCCTGTCAATCAACTCCCACTCTTCTTGATCAATAATAGAAGGCTTTGATCCCTTCAATGGATGATGAGTACATTTGGTATTTAACATTTTGTAGTAAATTATAATATATTTTCTTTAAGGGTTGGATAGTTTCTTTCCTATCATTTGTTTCATTTACATTTCTTTTGTTTGTATCAGTACTATTATTTTGGTGTAATGTTATCATATTAATTAAATGAATATTTAGTTTCATTTCCATTATTTACTCTGATATAATTGGTTATATTATCGGTTTATGCATTTTTCTTTTTTGTAAGCACCAAACATATCTTTTTATCCCTTCATCGAATCCAATGTTGCCAAGGTGTACCGCCTTCCCAAGTCGGGGTGTGACACCTTTATATCTTCCCAAGTCTGCCTCAAGATTTTGCAGGTTCAGATATAATATGCAAATTGTTATATGATGAGATCACCTATGATGCATGTGTGGTTGACTTTTTAGAAATAAAGAGGCAACAAAGATTTGGTAGGCAAGGCCAGTAGAAGCATGTATAATAATTCAACATAACAAATTTCTACAGATGGATACTTCTTAAACCACAGATGATAGAAATACGTGTGATAGTACCTGCAAACCCCCAGAAATCAGATGAACGTGAGAATCTATAAATCCTGGCAGGACTACCTTCCCTTCAAGATTCAACTCATGCGTCCTATAACCTATCAAACCCTGCAGTTGCAAAAGGGCACAACAAAAATTTTCGCATGCTAAGTTCGTGCCAAAGTCCAACGTTATAAGACTGAGCTTAATTACAATGGAAATAAAGAATAATTAAAATTAGGAATTATCGTGGGAAATTGTAAAAATATTATTACCCGAACATGAGCATCAGTTCCGATTCTAAGGATCCGCCCGTTCCGTACTGCCATCGCTTCCGCAAAGGGGATCGATGCGACACTGGTGTAGATAGTAGCGTTTCTTACCACCAAGTCCGCTGCAGAATCCCTAACCCAAATCAGATGTCTCCCTGCGTATCCATGAGCAATCCATAGATGGTTTGAGGAACTGCGATAAAAGCTGGTAAGTAAAGATGTTTCTAGTTAGGTTCCCGCTTACGTGAGGGGTTGAGGAGCAAGAAAACGAAGATGGCCAGTATAGCCGCCGCCGCAGCTGAGATGAACGATACAAGCCCTCTTCCCGTCGCCATTGACAAGCACTGGTTCTGCTATGCAGAGAAGAGCGAGGCAATGAAACGAAGATGCGCCACCTTAAGTACGGTGGAGGAGAGCTTTCATTTCGCAACTCTGCTTCCTACGCAGGTTGTTTATTTCCCGCCCGCTCTGCGACAAAGTGGGGGTTTTCGTGGGTGATGAAATTATCTGGACTTATTAGCATTTGTGTAATATGGAACGCCATTAAAATAAAGTAAATAATCTGCGTTCTTATTTTATTGGGTATATATAAAATCATTCCTGTCTAGATTTTTTTTTTTTTTTAAAGGTGAGCCAAAACTAGTTAGAAGTTAGCATCACTTGAACCAATTCATAAATGCCCCTATAGATGAGTTTGCTGATTTGAACCAATTGATGCCCTCACCTGCAAGCTTGGGAGCGTAGGCAGTTATCCCACTAAAATTCTTGAAACCCCAGCAACAAAGAAGCGAGGAAATCTCATGTGCTCTTGTAGGTGAAGGCTTCAACAAGTATAGAGGAATGCATATATGAGATCATGTAATGGTAGCGACAATCCAATCAATTGATCCAAATGCTCAAATGCACTACAAACACAAACATTCTTTATACTAAAATATAAATGTATCATCAAAACTAGGTTAACTACCCCGTCATCAAAAATTTAATTTAATTAT
Source organism: Dendrobium officinale (assembly GCA_019514585.1). Taxonomy (NCBI): domain Eukaryota; kingdom Viridiplantae; phylum Streptophyta; class Magnoliopsida; order Asparagales; family Orchidaceae; genus Dendrobium; species Dendrobium officinale. Next base: position 25,048,082 of record CM033694.1, read on the forward strand.
ATAATAATTTTATTGAAATCATGTTAATAATCCAACCATAGAGCTATACTATAATTATATTACAATGTTATTCGTAGTCAAGCTAATCATTCAATGAAAGGGTATTTATCATGTCCCTTCTAGTGCTAATTTTAGCTGGTTGAATACAATGAATTTGAGATTGATTAATGAGCAATTCTTTAGTGGTATTTGTATTCAATTTAATTATGATAGGACTGCACTTGAGAGAAGATTTCATAGTGAATGGGAAAATTGAAGCTTGAACTTAAGAAGGGCAGGTTTTTTGGGCTTACAAGCTCATTAGAGTGATCCGTCAGACATAAACATCGGTTGAACAATCTTCACAAATAAAATTTTAGGATTTAATGGAGACAATAAAATAATTCGATCGTCTCCAAAAGACATGTCAAATCATCAAGAAGAATTTTTGGAGGCGTACATGAATCCATTGAAATACAAAATTGAGATTTTCGGTCTTCCACGCTTAGAGCGGCGTTCTCCAAGAGAGCGAGAGACCCCTTCTTTTCACTCAAGATGAGAAATGAGATAAATGAGAACTTAACCGCTTAAACTGGGGACCACGACCCTTTTATATTTTAAGTGTAAATATTTTATTTCAGCCCATCATTAAAATAAAATAAATACCTGAACTCTTCACAAACTAATTACATACAAATTTTTAATTGAGATGCCACATAAGCCAAAAAATAATTTAATACTTAAATAGATCACGAATTTAATTGGCTTAATTTTAAATAGCTTATAATGTATAAAACTTTATTTATATCTATAAGTATATGGGCCCACTTATAGAAATTTCCCAACAATCTTTCACTTGGGTCATATATATATATATATATATATATATATATATATATATATATATATATATATATATATATACATTCTGAAATAACCGTAAGAGCTAAATATTTGTTATCTTTCTAAAATAACATCTCTAGACAATCTAGTTCATCAATCATATCAATATACAAAGCGACCTTTGTTAAAATATTTGTAACAAAATCCATCAATGGTCATTATATTAATATAATTAATGACATAGATTAAGTATAGATGTGTAGCATGAAAATTTCATATAATGTGATCTCAAATCATGACTATTTTTTACTGGTTTAATTTTATAATTCAAAAGAGTTATAACCAAAATTCAATGTTTTATGATAAACTGCAATTGAAATCAAATAACTTCATGTCAGAGTTTTCAATAATCAAAATAATAACACTTCATTCTGATTAGAAAATAAGTTCATAATAATTAAACAATACAAATAAACTCCCACTAAGCTAGCATATTATCAAAATATATTACACCCATACGAGCGATATGCTCATGAAATACTTTAAGTGGTAATCCCTTTGTAAGTGGGTCTGTAATCATAAAGTTTGTACTAATATGTTCAATAGAAATTTGAGAACTCTGAATCCATTCTTTCACAACAAGAAATTTTATGTCAATGTGTTTTGATTTTGACGAACTTCTATTATTCTTAGAATATAACTCAGCTGCTTTATTATCACAATTTATCTTTAATGGTCTCTCAATGTCATCAACAATATGTAGCACTGTGATAAAATTTTGCAATCATATTCCTTGATTTGAAATCTCATAACAAGTTATAAACTCTGCTTCCATTGTTGAAGAAGCTATAAGTGATTGCTTGACACTTTTCCAAAAAATAGCTCATCTAGCCAACATGATAATATAGCCTGAAGTGGATCTTCTACTATCGAGGCAACTAGCAAAATCTGAGTCGAAATACCCCACGATCTCTAAATGATCAGATATCTGATATGTGAGCATAAAATCTCTTATCCCTTTTAGATACCTCATAACCCGTTTCACTACTATCCAATGATTTATTCCTGGATTACTTAAATATCTACCAAGCATTCCAACAATGTACGGAATATCCGGACATGTATAAAGTTGAGCATACATAATACTCCCTACTGTCGATGCATAAGGGATCTTATCCATCTCTTGTTATTCAACTTTATTTCTTGGGCATTGAAGTAAACTAAATTTATCCCCTTTTGCAATGGGTGTATCCCCTGGTACACAATCTTTCATATCAAATCTACTAACCACTTTATTAATATAGGTTATTTATGATAACACAAGTATATCACAGGAGCGATCCTGATGAATTTGTATATCTAACACAAAAGATACTTTTTTAAAATCTTTTATTTCAAATTTATTTGAAAGAAATCTCTTAATCTCATACAACAGCTCTATGTCACTACTTGCTAGCAGAATATCATCGACATATAACACCAGGAGAATAAATTTACTCCCACAGACAATGTATTAATCAATTAATCAAATGAAAAAATCACTTGATCAAATTTTTTATACCATTGATAGGAAGCTTGCTTTAAAACATAGATAGATTTTTTTAATTTACACACCAAATATTTTAAATCAGAAGATTGAAAATTTTTTGCTTGCATCATGTATATAATTTCCTCAATGTTCCCATTAAGAAATGCAGTCTTTACACCATCTGGTATAATTCTAAATCATAATGAGTTACAAGTTCCATAATAATTCTAAAAGAATCTTTTGAAGAAACTAGAGAGAAAGTCTCTTTATAATCAATCCATTTCTTTTGAGTGAAACCTTTAGCAACTAGACGTGCTTTATATCTTTCAATATTGCCTATCGCATCCCTTTTGATTTTAAAAATCCATTTACAACCAATAAGTTTTGCTCCTTCAGGTAATTCAAAAAGATCTCAAACATCATTGTCTTTCATTGATTTTATTTTATCTTCCATGGCTTCTATCCACTTTTGAGAATTAGAACATTATTTGATCTAACTTAATGAGATTGGATCATATTCTAATTCCATATCAAACTCATGCTCTTGGAAATATACAATATAATCATATGAAATTATTGTTCTCCTTTCCCTTATGGATCTCCTTAATGGCACTCCACTTTGAGGTTGTTGTCCTTCTATATGAGTGAGAGATAATTCAAGATTATTTTGATTATCTGGATTTACAATCTAAAAAATATCAAGTATAGGTACCTGATCATTTTCAATTGTAACAATAGGAATAGTAACATATTCCTTCTCAAAATCAAAATATTTGAATTTATCACTCCTAATATATTCAATATCTTCAATAAATTTAGCATTGCCTATCTCAAAAAAAGATTTATTTGAGGAATCAAAAAATTTAAAACCTCTTAACCTTTTAGAATATCTAAAAAAATAGCAGCTAATAGTTCTTGAGTCTAACTTTCTTTCATTAGGCTTATAAAACCTAGCCTCAGCTAGACATCCCTAGACATGAAAATGCCTAATATTAGGCATCTTTCCAATCCATAACTCATATGGTGTTTTAGTTACTACTTTACTTGGAACTCTATTGAGAATAAAAACTGTAGTCTTTAAGACTTCTCCCCAAAGTGATTCTAGTAAAGAAGAATGATAAATCATACTTCTAATCATATCCTTTAAGGTTCTGTTTCGTCTCTCAGCTATACCATTTTGACTTGGAGTCCTCGGCATAGTGTATTGAGGAAAGATGTCACATTCTGCTAAATATCTCGCAAAAGGGCTTAGACATTGTTCACCTGATCCATCATATTACCATAGTATTCACCACCACGGTCAGATTTGATAGCTTTTATCTTTTTACCAAGTTGATTTTCAACTTCAGCTTTGAAGATCTTAAATAAATCCAAAGATTCTAATTTTTTATATATTAAGTATAAGTACCCATAATATCTATGAAAGTAATAAAATATTATTGACCATTCCAAGAAGCTGTAAGTAATGGGCCACAAATATTAGTATGTATTAATTCCAAGACATTTAAACTCATTTTGGCACCTAATTTCTTAATAATTGTTTGTTTTTCCTTAATATATTTAATACAAATTTTAAAATCAGTATAACTAAGGGAATCAAGAATTCCATCTCTCACAAGTCTTTTAATTCTTTGTTTAGAAATATGTCTCAAGCGCTTGTACCATAACATAAAGGAATTCTCATCAGTTAATTTTTTCGTTGTACCAAAATTATTTGTACACAAATTTTCATTTATCTGTGAGGCAGAATATCTAATTTATATAGATTATCAATCAAATAACTTGTACCAATGATTTTTTAACAATGAAATAGATCAAAATTTTCATTTCCAAGTGAACAAGAGTAACCAGATTTGTTCAAACATGAAATAGAAATTAGATTCCGTCTAAATGACGATACATAAAAAGTCTCACAAAAATCCAAAGTACAACCAGATTCTAAGTACAATCTATATAAGCCCATTGCTTTAACAGGAGCTTTATTGTCATTTCCCACATAGATGAATCTTTCAGCATTAGTTGGCACTCTGCTCCTTAGACAATCATGCATAGTCACACTTATGTAAGTAGTTGCACATATATCTATCCATCAAGTATGATTTGATACTAAGGCCAAATTAACTTCAGAACAAATAAAATCCAGAAGTTTACCCTTTTTGACGAGCCAGTTAGCATATTTTGGATAATCCTTCTTCACATGACCAGCCTTCTTGTAGAAGAAATAAGTAATAACCTGATCTTGCTTCTATTGCATTTTAGGTTGTGAAGTCCATTTATCTGCAGCTTCTTTAACTTTATAATTTTTTTTCCTTTTGGTAGCAAAATTGTGAGAAGACGAAGCTAAGTGAGCACTTTCTATCTTTTCTTGTTTCAATCTTTCTTCCTATTGCATACATTAAGAAATGAGCTCATTAAGAGTCCATTTTTCTTTTTGAGTATTATAACTTATTTTAAAAGGATTGAATTGTGCAGGAAGAGAGATCAAGACTAGAAGCACAAGAATGTCGTCAGACAATTCTAACTTTAATGCTCTTAGTCTTGTAATAAGATTAGACATTTCCATAATATACTCTCTTATGTTCTCTTTATCTTTATATCGCATTGAAATAAGTTTACTAAGAATAGTACTTTGTTGACCTCAATTTTTATTTGAGTGTCCTCGAGGGCCTTTGAGTAATTTAATTAAGCCCCTTCAAGTCTAATTCGAGCTCGAATCAGATCGTGTTGAGTCAAATTAGACTCGATAGTGTTCGATTAAGCCTAAGTAGTTCGCTTTAGCCGCGTCAAGTTTATTATAATTTGAGTCATCATTTTATTTAATTTAACTAGGTTAATTTAACCAAATCAAATTGAATTCCAAATTGAACTAATTTGAATCTAATTTTGAGCTTAAATCTGCTTCTAAATCAAACCAACGTTAAAATCACCTCAATTCCCTCATAATTAGTCATAGGATGAATCCTAGCCGTAGATCGAAGGCCTTAATCCTTTAAATACTCTTTTAGGGCTTCATGAGAGGGGGCTCTTGCAATTTCCCTCTTGCTAGCTACTCTCAACCCTAACTTCTTGGTGTGAGAGCTCTTCCAACTTCTCCCCACCTTCTTCCACTCAAATCCACCGGTCAAGCTCCGCCGGTGGCGATTCTCCGGTGAGATCCATCTGAGGACTCGATATGGTTGATCTAGAGTTCGTTTGTCAGTGGTTTCAACTAGAGAAACATACGAGCACAATCTACAAGTTCACCTGTTTGAAGACCTCGAAGATCTAACGGTAAGAATTTAAAAAAAAAAAATTAGATCTAGATCACGACACATAGATCTAAATAATTTTTCATATACCTCATTTTAGAATGCAAAATTGCTCCCCCACGAATGCTCTTCATTCATTTTACTCGTGTTTAAAATTTCATTATGTTTTGTTGTCTCGATCGATAAAATGAATCTTCTTTTTTTATTTTTTAATTTATAGATTTGAAAAAATAATTTTAAATTTATTTTTAAAATCTATAAAAAGAATATAAATATAATATATCATTTTCTTCATAATTTTATCTTATTTATTTTAAAATTAAAATTTATTTTAAATTATTTAATTAAACCTATTTTAAGTATTTAATTAATATTTAAAATGATATTATATTAAAAATTTATTTAAAAATAAAGTTTTTTCTATTAATATTTTTAAATAATTATTTAAAAAAATATTAATTTGAAATTAAGTTTATTTATGTATATTATATATTATTTAAATTATTTCTATTAATGAACCTTTAAATATTCTTGTAATATTAATATTTATTAATTACTTTTAAAAATAATAATAAATATTTATTTATGTTATATTATTTTTAAAAATTAGAAAAAAAAATTTTAGTACTATTATTATTATTATTATTAATAAAAAAAATATATTAATTATTTTTAACATTATTACTATTTTAAGTAATTTTTAATTAGTTAACTATTTAAATGTCTTAATGATTAATTAATAATTAATTATTTATTTTTTAAATTATAAAAATTTATTTTTTATTAATTATTTTAAAATATCAGAGAAATTATTTTAATTATTTAAATATAAATAAGTAATTACTTTATTTTTTTTAATTATTCAAATTGATTAATTACCTAAATTATTTAACTAGTAATTAATTAATTTAAAATTTAAATACTTTCTATTTTTTTTGTTTTTTTATATTAAATCATTTTGAAATCAGAAAAAATGTTATTATTTTTATTATCTAATTTGAATTAATAATTATATTTACTATTTAAACTATTTCAATTAATTTATTACTTAAATTACCTAATTGATAATTAATTAATTTAAAACTTGAATACTTTCCAAATTTATATAATTATTTTCATTAATTATTTCAAAATATCAGATAATTTATTTTAAATATTTTATTTCTATTCATAAATACTTTTCTATTTTGAATTATTTTAATTAATTAATTACTTAAATTTCCTAATGAATAATTAATTAATTTAAAATCTAATTATTTTCTAAAAATGTAAAAATTATTCTTCTTAATTATGTTAACAAACCAGAGATTTTTTTTTTTTATTTAAAATTATTTTCTTTCTTTTTTTTTTAATAATTTTCTTAATTATTAATTACTTAAATTAGTTATTTCTTAATTAATTAATTTAATTTGTTTCCAAACTTATAAAAATTATTTTATTAATTATCATAAATATTAGAGTATTATTTTTTATTATTATTATAATTTTTATTTATTACTTTTAAATATTTTCTATTTTAAAATGTGTTCTTTAAATTATTTATTACGTAAAATATCTAATGGATGATTAATTGATTTAACATTTAATTATTTTTCATATTTATAAAAATTATTTTTGCTAAATTATTCTAAAGATCAGAGAATTATTTTTTCATTTATTTTTAATTAAATAAATATTTTATTATTTTAATATATGTTTGTTAATTATTAATTATTTTGATTATTTAATTAATAAATTTAATTAATTCAAAAATTAATTTATTTTTTTTAACTTATGAAAATTATTTTTAATAAATTAATTTAAATTCTAGAAACTTTAATAATTATTTTAATTTAATTTAAATATATTTTTAATATTATTTATTTTTTAAATTATTTAAAAATCCTTTTTTAAAAACTTTAAATTAAAAAAATGCATAAGTATTTCATTTTAAATTATATTTTTACGTACAATACCTCATTTGTTTTAGAAAAATATGTAATTCCATTTAAAAATACTTTCAAAAACTAAAAAAATATTTTTCTAACATATTTCTATATTATTTAATTATATGGCTATTTAAATAATACTTAAAAAATTAATATCTTTTTTATTTTGAAATTTTAACATTATTTTAAAACCCTTTTCAACATCCTTGAGTTACCAGTAGATCTCTCCTATATTTATGTATGCATTTAAATTGAAATATTTTAAATTACCCTATATATATATATATATATATATATATATATATATATATATATATATATATATATATATATATATATATATATATATATATATATATATATATATATAATATGTATATTTTAAATTATTTTAAGATTATACATATTATTAAATCTCTTAATTTGGAGAGATCTACTTTGATATTTTAGGCATGAACTATGCATATGAAGAGCAATCATGAGAGAGTGGATTAGTGAATGATTGAGTCCCATTCATTCACTAATCACTTCGTTAAGCACATCTACTTTTCTTTTATCATTTCTTGCATGCGTAGGATGCACGAGCACTTAGTTTAGGCTCTTCTAGATCTAAGGACATGGTGTGTTTCCTATTTTTATGCACTCCTTGCATTGTTACCTTGAGGGTTAGCATAAAATTTCATTTTAAATCACTCTAATGTAGTGACATCCTAGGAACAATAATTAAGGACCCGTCTAGCAAACTTAAAAAAATTTTATGAGTTAGGATAGATCACTGATTGATATGAAAACTTCAACATTTAAAATTAGTGATATCCTAAATATCCTAGAATTTTTTAGGACTCTTTAGACCCCTTAATTAACCAACCCTAATTTATCTGATAAATAGGGTCTGATACATTCTAAAAATTATAATAAATCCATTTTAATTCAAAAAAATACCCATAATAGCTTTAATTTATCATAATTCAATTCTTAACCTAAGATAAATAGGGAGCTTTAGGTTGACCACACTCTGACCCTTAATTTAGCCTCAATTAAAAATCACGTTTTTTCCCCTAATATATTATTAAAATTATTTAAAATTCCAAATTTCCCCCAAACACTTGAGAACACCTTCTTAGGTTATTTTTGACCTTTGAGAGTAATTCCAATAATGTTGGAGCTGATTTGGACCAAAACCATAAAATCACCTCTTAATTAGATAATTTAGATAATTCAATAAATACCCAAACTTTAGAAATTCATAACTAATTGTAAAAAATTCCAAATTAGGCAAACTCAATTACATTCAAATTCAATTAGGGTATAGTATTTATTAAAAATAGTAGAATTTCAAAAACTAACCTAAATTAAAAGTCAACTTTCTGGTCAACCTCAACCTATAGTCTAAGGCCCGAAACTTGTAAAATTCATAACTTTGCGTAGGAAACTCCAAATCCAGCAAACTACATATCTAACTACTCCCCTTAAGGTCTAGTATTTATCTAGAGTGTTAGGAACCCCAAACCTAGTCTATTTCCCAAAGTGACCTTTTGAACCCCCTTAGCTTAGTACAAGGGAGGACCCGGAACTTTCCAAAATTGGCTAATATAATTTGAACTTCAACTATCACTATCCTAAGCTTTAAAAGTCATCAACAAACTAAATTAACTTAAGTGGATCATGATCCATTAAAATTTGGATTTTAAATTAAAATTTCATTTTCTAGCCTTTACAAACTCCAAACCTTAGGCAATTTGAACTAATCATCCTATATAGGACCTATCCTAACCACACAAGCCTTACACACACATAAAATTATTTGCTATGGCACCACTTCTGGACCTAGGTTAGGCCGGTGCTTTTCTTTTTTTTCTGCAATTTATGTTATGTGATCACTTTTACATGTGGCACAAGTACTGGTTATTTTGACTTGTTGTGGTTGTTTATTTTATTTCTGTACTACACTATTTTTTTTTCTCTGTGGTTGATTGTGCGTTAGACTTACCCCTAGGCTAGGGTCGCTTTTATGCTAACCTAGTCTTATGCAGGTGTCTATGCTCATGCAGCACTAAATAAGAGGGGGCAACTATCATGATTTAAAATACTAATAATATTTTGTACAGGCGCTTCAGAATTGCTCAGCCCCCTAATAAATGAGGGCTAAATAAAAAATATAATAATAATAACTACTACAGGTGCTCCAGAAATCACTCAACCCTCATAAATAATCAAGAGCATGGCCAAGTGTGTTTCTTTTTTGCATAAATATAAACTGCTTCTGATGTGATGTAAACTACTTGGGATGATTTTTCTTAGGATAACAATGCAGGAGCCTGGGTCTAGATTTTGTATTTTTTAAATGTAATGTAATTTTATAATTTGTAATAAATAATGAGTTGTGAAAGTCTTGAAAAGTCTGGCATTTCAAGTACTAAAGTACCCAAAGAGAATAAGAAAGGCCCCTTTTATGAGGAAATTTCTTAGTCATTTGGATACTCTTTCGGAGAGCGATCCATAGAAGAACTTGGAGATGATTCCTAGAAGAATCCAGAACGTGATCCAGAGGAGAGATGATCCATTAAGAAAACGAAGACTTGAAGATGAAATGCCCGGCTCTTAAGACTTGCGTCATTTCTTAGGATTAGAATTCAGGTTGTTGTCGGTGGAGCCTGGCCACCACTACTTTTCTGTACCCTAGGTTGTACTTATACGGCACTTGCCGTGGACTTTGGACTTTTTCTTTTACTCTGCTTTGTTTTATCTATATTGATGTGTTTATATTAATTGCGTAGTAGAACTTGCCTACTTTTTCTAGGTTTCTTTCTTGTATGTGTTTGGTCTGATTTCACTAGGCTCTCCTAGGATAAAAATTATTCTACTAATAACTAATATTCAAATTTTTAAGAAATAAGCAATATAGAAATTTAATGACCTAGGGAATTTCAAGAACCGTCTGGGGTCACATGCATATTATTGCATTCCTTCTCTCTCCTTTTATAAGACACTTCACCGCCCGCGGGTAGTGTCCGGATAATCTGTCCTATGAGGATGAAGTGCCGGACCTAGGGAAGTCTAGTCTCTTCCAAAAATTTATTTTTATAAGCCTATTTTTAAAGTCTAAAGCATACCTGATTTGAATACCTGAACTAGCATGCATTATTTTAGAAACTAACTAAATTAAATTTGAACTGCATTAGTTCTAGGAACATTCACCCTACATAAGTTCAGGGCCATTTAGGAAACTCTATTGATGTCGGCCCTACTTTCAAAACTTACCCACTCATATATCTTTCATAAAGACTGGACAACATGAATTCTATGAGCTTAGGTGATTAGCTGGCTTTCCTTTTCAGGCAGGATATAAGCCCAGGTGCATTAGTTAGGACACGGGTTTTAGTGTGCGTAAAACACTAAGACCCAACTTAGATCTAGGGTTTAAGGCTACTACATTCGGTCTCGTAGTATGCCTAAATAGTAGGTCTGTTCCCTATTCTTTAGGGATTATAACTCTTACTTATCTGCGTATGACGTCACCTCCATCCTTCTCTCACGCATGTGTCTGCTGTTGATTTCTTTTATCCAATTTCTCTTTAGTACCCTAGACCCTCTGAATGCTGGTGTGAACCCCGCATGTGGATTGAACCAAATTGGACATTTCTTTCCTTTGAGTATGACTTCTTAGTCTATCCCCTTGTGTTAATCTCACTTTGGGAAGTATAATATATGATTCTTAATCAAGAGTCTTCTCGGACTCCGACTTGGGATGTAATTAACCACGGGGGCTTGCGCCTGTGAGAAACTTGATCCCACATCTAATAAACCTTACTCAAGCTATTATATCGAGTGGGGGAAAGCTGTTGTGATTCAGGCCATATATATTATTACCCATCGAGGTGCGTAGGTGAGAGCCACTATCCTTCATGGTTAATCGTATGTATGGTCTAATCTGCCCTTCCATTGGCTTGTTTATGTCGAGTGTAAAGGCATGCAATCGTTTTGTCCTACGGGATAGTGCGGCCATACCCTTTGTGTTCGAACCCCATGAACGGTGTTCCTTTCAGAGGTCCACATACCTGTTTCAACCTTTTCAGAACCTGCGAAACAGTCTGCTATTTAGCTTAGTAATTTCTTAGCATTTTTCTCATTAGGCTTTGCACCCCTGATAGTTTCTAGAATTGAGTACTTCATGATCATAAGATTCATACGGTTTGAATGCACTCACTTTTCAAAATTTTCCCTTTATTCAAAAGTGCTTTATACAGTAAGGGCAGGAGGGCGTTCAGTCTGAATCGCATAGTTTAGATCAATACACCCAAGAACAATAGTTATGTGCATTTTCCATTTCTTAAAATTAAAACCATTGAGCACTAAAATGTTATTCAAATTGACAGATATTGAAGAAAAATTGACTAAAAAAGAATAAAATAATAATAAGCTCATAATTAGTATCAGCATATGGTGGGCCATTTATAAGATACCTAACACAACTTCATAATTTAGTCTTTGGACATAAATTACAATTTATAAATGGTACTCTTAAAATTATAATTAATAAATATTGGTAATAAATTTTGCCAATAATAAGCCTTTCTTTGGACCGACTTACTATATGCATAAATAATTTTAAAATTATCACATATTTATAATTATATCTTTAGAGTCCGACAAAAAAATAATTTTTCTTTGGGCCGATTATTTTTCGCATAGACTAGAAGACTTCTTTAGCATTATTCAATTAATTTAAAATTAAATAAATTAATTTAATAGAGGTCACTTTGGTGACATATTATTTCAATTTAATTTAATTTCAAATTAATGAATAATTATATCAAATGAGAAATATTCTCATAAGATAAGATAAACATATCACATGTATTTTATCTAATTCCCTAAACACAACAAGAGAATTAATATTCCATAAAATAAAAATTCATATGAATATTAACAATTGCATGAAGAAATCAAAAGCCACTAAATCAAGTATAGGAAATATAATATAGATATATAACAAATTAATTAATAATGGCTTGTAACGTTTCACAAATCATCAAAATTCTAGAAAACTTTATTAAGGGGCATGCAATTATAAAAGCATAGGCACAGTTTCAATTCCGACTTAAACAAGTCAGTTATACATTAAATAATTAATATGTACATTAGAAACGTCAAAATTTAAATGAGACATTAAATTAACCATAATTTTTTCAATTGATGCGTCCATTGGAAATCAATGTTAAAAAAATAATTGAATTGATTTTTCGGATGGGAAAAATGAACAGAAATGTTTTATGGGAAAGAAGTGCATAATCTGATTCTATGGATATTAAAGTACACATTGATTTTGCTTTATTCAATGTTTTACCAAAACATGACTAAAAATGACAAAGAAGAAAACAAATTTCTTACAAAAGCATGCTGAAAAATTATGAACTTCAGTTTATTGACATTTCTCATATTTGAAACAAATTTGTCCAAAAGAAAGATTTCTCAAACGAACATTTCTTTTGACCGAAAATTAAATTAATCGGTAACATGATTAGAGAAAATTGTTTCTCGTTGATTCAATATGACAACCGGCTCTGATATCACTTGTTAGGATTTAATGGAGACAATAAAATAATTCTATCATCTCCAAAAGACATGCCAAATCATCGAGAAAAATTTCGAAGGTATACCTGAATCCATTGAAATGCAGAATTGAGATTTTCGGTCTTCCATGTTTAGAGCGGCGTTCTCCAAGAGAGCGAGAGACCCCTTCTTTTCACTCAAGATGGGAATGAGAGAAATGAGAACTTAAGAGCTTAAACTAGGGACCACGACCCCTTTATACTTTAAATGTAAATATTTTATTTCAGGCCATCATTAAAATAAAATAAATATCTGACCTCTACACAAACTAATTCCCTACAAATGTTTAATTGAGATGATACATAAGCCAAATAATAAATTAATACTTAAATAGATCACGAATTTAATTGGCTTAATTTTAGATAGCTTATAATGTATAAAACTTTATTTATATGTATAAGTATATGGGCCCACTTATAGAAATTTCCCAACTAAGATTACATGTTAAGATTGGTTTCTTTCATTTAGTGGATTGTGTTCAAGATATAACATTTTTTTTATTAACATAGCTACTCAATTATTTGAACGTTAAACTTGGTAATTATTAGAGCACAAACAATATTAGCCATTAGTTATTACATGTGTAGCCCATCATGCATGTTCTTGTTGTCATATCATTTTATTACACGTGTACTTCCCTTTTGTGTTCTCTATATATTCTTATGTACTCCTAGGCTTACTGAATAAGACATACAATTTATTTCTCTGTTTCCTCCTCTTCTCCGTTTGTTCAAGAACGGCAAGACTGTTCTGCTTCAGCTCATATGCTGCCGTTCTTAATGGTATCAGAGCGGGACTGATCCTCTTCCTCTCTCAATGTCATGGCAACATCGGAAGCATCGCAAGTCGAAGCCCAGTCCGATAATGTCGCATCAGAAGAAGTCTGCATTTCGTCATCTTTAAAATTTCTTGTTTTAAATCTAAAAAATTTGGCACCCACTCATCTTTGTACTAATAATCACTCCATTTGGAAATCCCAAATCATCAAGCTCTTTCGAGCTAACGGTTTTGAAAATTTTCTTAAATCTATACCTCAAACCACAGGCGGAGGGAGGGGGGGGCAAGGGGGGGCACGTGCCCCCCCCTAAATTTTTTTTTTTACTTAGATAGAAGGGTAAAAAGTTGATAGCTTCAACTTATTCCTGTAAAAGCTATCAGCTTTCATTTTATTTATTAAATGCTTTTTGCATTTTATGCCTTCAATCCACTTTCTAGTGAGATCATGCAATGCTTAAAGCTGTAGAGAGAGAAAGAATAATGGGTTAAAATATTGAAAGGAAGAGGAAAGAATGACTTTCCATTATGAAAATAATGATGAAAAGAGATTTTGATGCATAATTGCAGGCTATTTGATTAATTGTTATTTAAAATATTTAACTATTTAAATAAGATTTTATTAAAATTTTCATCATTAACTAATTATTTATTATCTAATATTAATTATTAAATATTAAATTATCAGACACGTTGGTCGAGGTCGAATACATGGAGCTCGATACAACTTATCTTAAAATCATTAAGTATGGAACCCATTTTTTAGACTAGCCGTTACAGTGTTTCAAGTCCATAGAAAACAAGTAGCTTGTTGGGAGGTAAGTCCATTAAAACCTTAAATAAGTGTAAGAAATTTGCAAGAAGAAACACAACTCTTTTAGAAGTTTTGGCTACCAACTAAGATTTTTTAGGTTCAAGTTTTATTAATGTGATGTGTGTGTGAATTTGACATATATATATAGAAAACATTAAAAAAGTTGCTGCTTGAACTGCCTGCTTGCCAACATGGCATAACAAGGAAGCGAGCTAATATTACTGGCAGAATTTTGAAGGTCTGAAGAGAGCAAATAGATGATAAAATATATTTGATATCTTAAAAACATATTATTTTTATTTTATTGAATATTGAATTGCAAGAGTGGTGATGGAAGTTGTCCAGAGTGATTAGAATCCTATTTCTTGGTCCATAATTAATCAATGGTTAGTTTTTTCCTTTACTCATCTCTTGTGACGCATGAGCCACACCCTCAAGAACGGCTTTGGTTAGGCCCCCCCTGAACAAAATTTCTGGCTCCGCCACTGCCTCAAACCCTCCGCCTAGTTCTCTTCTGCAAAACGAAGGATCTACTAGTTCCAACACCGCATACCAACAATGGCTTCTCACAGACCAAAATTTGGCTGCAACCATCTGTTCCACCATCTCACCATCTGTTCTTCCTTATATTCTCCATCTTGAATCCACCAAAGACATTTGGAATGCACTTGAAATTCAATTTCAATCCACAAACCGGTCTCGAGTCATTCAGCTCAAAAATGAGCTTCACAACATTTCCATGTGTAACTCCAACATGACTCAATACCTGACTGAAATTAAAACCATAATCGATCAAATCGCCGTTCCCGGTTCAATAGTAGACACCGAGGACATAATCTTTACATCTTGAAAGGATTACCTGTGTCCTACCAATCTTTCAAAACTTCCATACGCACCATGCTTAATCCCATCAGTTTAGACAACCTATGCGCCCTTCTTCTCAACAAAGAAATCAACATTGCGATGGATGCCTCTGGCAACACAAATGGCCCAAACCCAAATCTTGCATTATACTCCTCAAGAGGAAGGGGCTGCAAGAACCGTGGCAGAGCATCACCTACTGCTTCAAATTCTTCAAGATCCTCCTCCTCAAATACTTTAATCTGTTAAATTTGTACTAAGAGAGGTCATTCGGCCTCGAATTGTTGGCACATGGCAAACTTCTAATACGTTCCTCAAAATCTCTCAAACCCCAATCGTGTTCTTGCTATCAACACAGATCAGCCCGCCACGGGCTAGTATCTGGACTCTAGGGCGTCGTATCACATGACAAATGCCCTCGATCGACTATCCATCGCAGTTCATACCAACGCACGGACACGATTACAGTGGGCGACGGAAGATCGATTCCTATTGCGAATTTCGGTGAAGGCATCTTGCCAACACCACCTTGTACGCTACATCTCAAGAACCTCTTACACATTCCAAATCTTCACTACAATCTTCTTTCAATTTCTCGTTTAACAAAAGAAAACAACATTTATATAATCTTTGACCCATATGGTTTCACTTTTAAGGATCTGACATCACATTAAACTCTGCTACATGACCCCTACCGTGAAGGTCTCTAACCTGTTCAAGCTCGATCAGCAAGTTCCATCACCACAGCTCTCACCAAACTCCACTCCGGTTCTACTACCTGGCACAATAGACTTGGTCATCCATACAAGGCTATTCTTCAAACTATCTCCAAGCAAAATCCTAGCCTTAACTTTTTTGTTTTCTCTTCAATTTGTTCTTCATGTAGTTTGTCAAAAGCCCATAAAATTGTATTTGAACCATCTATAAACAGACAAATTAAACCACTGATGCTAATTCATTTTGACGTATGGGGTCCGTCCCCCGTTACATCTATACAAGGTCATAAGTATTATGTCTTATTTATAGATGATTTCTCTCGTTATACGTGGCTATTCCCTATGCAAAACAAATCCGAAGTCACCCAAATCTTTATTAATTTCAAAACATTCATCGAAAAGCAACTCTCGTCTTAAATAAAATGTTTGTGCATCGATGGCGGATCAGAATATTTAAATAAAACTCTTAGCAGTTTTCTTCAACAAAATGGCATTCATCATCGGGTGTCGTGCCCTTATACCCCTGAACATAACGGATCCGCAGAATGCAAACATCATCACATTCTTGATACGACCCCCACCCTCATGCAAATGAAATCCGTTCCATACACTCACTGGCCAGAAGAAACACTCACTGCCGTGTACCTCATTAACTGAATGCCATCCAAGTCTACCGAATATATCTCTCCTTCTCAACTTCTATACAATCAACCTCCTACATACTCGCACTTGCATACATTTGGCAGTGAGTGTTTTTCGTTATCCCATCTCAACAATCGTCACAAATTTCAGCCAAAAGAAACTTCCTGCATCTTTTTAGGCTATTCGGGCACATACAAAGGATACAAATGTCTTGACCAACAAACAAATTGCATTCACTTCTCCAGACATGTGTCGTTCAATGAAACCTCTTTTCCATTTCAAACTAAAATTTCTCACATTTCTTCCAATTCTCCTAGCCTCACTCCGTTTCTGTTAACTCCAACTTCCCTTATACCCCACTCAGTAACTATTCCTACTAGCCAACTCTCTGCTCCTAGCCATATGGCTCAAGTTCCTACATTTATTCCTCTGCCAGAAATGGAACATCACACCACCTTTGCTGTTGAACTACAATCGTAAATCAATCACACTAACACCGTTCCTTCACCGACTCTCAACCATCATCCTATGGTTACTCGGTATCAAACTGGGTCACTGAAACATCATCAGTGCCTCAATCTGCTTCACCAACAATCATCCAATTTGCCTCCTCTGACCCTTGCCAATTATACTGAAGCTGCAAAACAACTTGAATGGTGAAAAGCCATGGCCCATGAGCTCTTGCCCTTCAAAAAACAAGGCATCTGGACTCTAGATTCTCCTCCACCTCAGGCCTCCATTCTTGGATGCAAATGGACCTACAGGACAAAGCTTCACTTAGACAGTTCCATGTTTGTCTTCTACGGAAAGCCATCTATGTACTCAAATAAGCGCATCGCCAATGGTATAACATTTTCACTAACACCTTGCTCTCACTTAGGTTCTCTCATAGTAAATCTGATCCCTCTCTCTTGATCTTCAAACAATCATCCAAAAAAATCTTTCTTCTCATTTATGTTGACGATATACTCATTACCGGCAACAACCTATCCACTCTATCCAAATTGTTACATCAGTTCAACAATAAATTTGCTATGAAACATCTCGGAGAAGCACACTCGTTCCTTAGCATAAACATTACTCTCCATGAAAATAAATATTTTCTCTCACAATAGCACTACGCTCAATCCATTCTTAAGCTTGCAAATCTCACTCAATGTAAGCCCTTAGCAAACTCAACATGCACCCAGCTCCCATCGGAATTTTCTTCCGATCCCATTTTATCTGAACCTGCCTCCTATCGCAAATTTGTCGGATCACTTCAATACCTCACTATCACTTGTCCCGATATATCTTACTCAGCCAATCTTCTTTCTCAACACATGCACAATCCTCTTCCTTCTCATATCTTTCTTCTCAAAAGACTTCTCAGGTATATTCAAGGAACCCAACACTTTGACATACCAATCACCAAACATGATCTTCAGCTAAGCTCATTCTCGGATGCCGACTGGGCGGGAGATCCGGTATCCTAAAAATCTACTTTAGGTTATTGCTCTTTTTTAGGTATAACTCTAATATCATGGACTGTCAAAAAGTAACAAACTGTGGCACGGTCATCAACCGAATCAGAATATAGATCTCTCGCAGCACAACGGTGAACATCATTTGGCTACGGCGAATTCTAGCTGATTTTGATATCACTATGAACAAACCTACTAATCTTTTTTGTGACAATACATCAGCCATCGCCCTTGCCAACAACCCTATTTTTCATGCTCGGACCAAGCACATCGAGATTGATCACCGCTTTATTAGAGACTACATTCATCAAAACAACATCAGGTTACTTCCAATAAGCATTGTTGATCAAACTGCGGACATCTTTACAAAGCCTTTGTCTACACTTAGATTTAAACAACTTCGATCCAATCTGACTGTCACTCCATATCCATCAGCTTGCGGGGGAGTATTAGAGCACAAACAATATTAGCCATCAGTTATTACACGTGTAGCCCATCGGCCATGTTCTTGTTGTCATATCATCTTATTACACGTGTACTTCCCTGTTGTATTCTCTATATATTCTTATGTACTCCTAGGCTTACTAAATAAGACATACAATTTATTTCTCTGTTTCCTCCTCTTCTCCGTTTGTTCAAGAACACCAAGACTGTTCTGCTTCGGCTCATATGCTGCCGTTCTTCAGTAACTTGAAAGCAGGTTTAAATTTGACTTGATAGATGATATGTATGCTTAACTTATTATGGAGGTGGCATTAAGAACGAGCAATGTATCAAGAATGTGACCACTAAAGATGAACATTTCTTAATTAATGGGTTGACAAATGATCCACTAAGTAATGTATATTATAATTGGTTGATAAGGCTAATCATAGAGGGGGAATAGAATCTTGTTTGTCTAAATAACTATGAGTGGATCAGGTTGATTCAAATTATCCTCATTTTAGTTGAGTTGTGGCAAAGGGCATCTAAAGTTATTTTGGTATAGTAGATGTTGGGGAATATTTTGGTAATTAGTCATATGAACTTCACTATAAGGACAATGATGGATTTGGATGGGGAGATAATTTAATCACATCTAAGAGAGATGGTTAGATATTGTCTTAGGCTTCGTTTGTGATAGCCTTTTTTATGCTTTCTCACGTGGCTTTTTAGTACAAAATTTATTGAACTCGAATTATTTGTACTAAAAAGTTACTTTAGAAAGCAGTGAAGAAGTTGTCTCAAACTAAGCCTTAGAGGAGCATATGATATATTATTTTGAAATGTTGAGTGCAACAAATTGTTAAGGTATACTTGGGTGGTCAATCTCGTTGCAAGGATAAGGCAACAAATAGTTATAATTTCCATGTCTTTCACCGACTTTAAAAAATAAACACATAAAATTAAAACTAATTTTTTTATAATTGCACTAAAAAGTAAGAGCACATGAATTTTGGTAATAGCGAAAAATCAAGATGTTAACATGGTGAAATTTAAACTTGAATTTTAATTAAAAGTAGTGATAGGTGCAATTTTTTACAACTTTTGAATTAAAGTTAGATTTTTTAAGAAAATAACCACAAAAGATTTAATGATTGCAAGTAAATTTAAAGGAATTTGGATAAAATGTTTTATGATGGTTAAACCACAGATAGGAACTTTTATTACGTCCTCTGACCGGATGTTGTTATAGGTTCGGCCACCAATCTTTTAACGCCACGTACCAGCCCGAAGACCCAACCCAAACCCGATGTAATTTCTGATTTGTCACGTGTTTTTCACTAATTCGGCTTAAACGGGCGAAAAAAGTTTAAAACCAACGGCTTCTTTATATGTTGAATAAACTTTTGGCGGATTAGCGTCTGAAGACGGAATGTTATACAATATTTAGGGTTTACAGGACGAAGAGAAAGTTTTCGAGAAGGGTGCAAGGCGATGTAAGAGAAGATTCCTGCTATTTCTTTGGAAGAGTTAGACGATTTCGATGGAACATTTGGCACTTATAATATAGATGAAGATTTTTCTGATTTTTTACAAGTAATTTCTTATCCACCTACATATGATCAATTCTTTTTGTTTGTACCGATACGTTAGATAACTCGGTACTGCTCGGTATTTATACGTAACACTCGGTATGTTTCTTTATACCGAGATTATAATTATGATAAGTATGTAACGAGCCTTTTGATAACTCGGTACTGCTCGGTATTTATACGTATAACTTGGTATGGTCCATTTTTTGGTTTCTTTACGTCAATTATATCTTCTATATATCGAGATTATAATTACCATATCTTTGTACCGAGCCTTTATATAACTCGGTACAGCTCAGTATTTATACGTAAAACTCTGTATGGTTAGTTTTTTTGTTTCTTTTTGTCAATTATGTCTATTATGTACCGAGATTATAATTACCATATATTTATACCGAGCCTTTACATAACTTGGTACAGCTCGGTATTTTTACGTAATACTAGGTATGGTATGTTTTTTTTGTTTCTTTTTGTCAATTATGTCTACATTATATCGAGATTATAATTATGATAAGTTTGTACTGAGTCTTTTGATAACTCGGTACTGCTCGGTATTTATACGTAAAACTCGATATGCTGCATTTTTTTGTTTCTTCACGTCAGGTGTACCGAGATAATAGTTTCTTAAAAACTCGATATTGGTCGATATGCAGTCATTGTGATTTTGCTCGGTATTAATTGCTTGGTACTAATTTATTATATTTGAAATTTTTTTTCACATGGAGTTTACAAATCTGAGAAAGAAACATATGTAAAATATTGCCAATATGCTCATACGCATGATTTAGTATTCGGAAAGAACATCATTCATTCTGGCCTAATTCAAGGAAATTAAAATCAAAGGTTTTTGTCTGTTCCAAAGCCGGATTCAAAATGGATACAAAAAAAAAATAATAAGAAGGTCAAATTTCAAAAATCGACTACAATAATTGGATGTCCCGCTATGGTTAGATTTACGGTTAGTGAAGATGGAATATGGACGGTGAAATTTTCGGTAGAGAGTCATAACCATGAATTGACAAAACTGGGTGATCAACATTTGTTGAGATCATCTAGGCACATCACTGAAGAAAATGCATCCGTGTTGAAATCAATGTGTGAAGCGGGAATAAGAATAACATATGCATTTTCCTATCTATCCGATGAGGTGGGAGGTGTAGCAAATCTGGGATTTACGAAGAGGGATGTATACAACTATATTCAAAAAGAGAAAATAGCTAAAATTGAGAGTGGGGACACCGATTCGCTAATCGAATTATTTAAAAATCGGGCAGCTGAAGACCACTTGTTTGCATGGGATGTACAAACTGATGAAGAAGACAGGTTGGTAATTTTTTTTTGGGTTGATGGTTTGGGGAGAATTGATTACGACAGTTTTGGGGATGTAATTATTTTTTATACTAGCTACCGTCTGAACAAATATAATTTAGGTTGTGCCACTATTATTGGAGTTAATAATCATTGACAGAACATTATATTAGGGGTGGCATTTCTATCTGATGAAATAATTGATTTTTTCTACTGACTATTTCAAACATTTTTAAGAATTATGGATAACAAACATTCAGTTACTATATTCATTGATCAGGATCAAGCAATGGCTAGGGCGATAGAAATTGTATTTCCTAGTTCACAGCATCGGTTGTGTCAATGACATATATACAAGAAGGCTATTTCCAAAGTTTGGTATTTTAATAGTAACAACAAAGTTAAAGGCTTATTTTATAGTTGCTTCAGCAAGTGTGATTCCAAGGAGGAATTTGATAGTTTGTGGAATGAGATGATCAGAGAAGGAAACCTTCAGAGCCATCAGTGGTTAAAAGATCTATACAGAATAAGGGAGAAGCGGTATACAACTTTCAACAAAAATTGCTTTAACCTTGGTATATTATCTACATAACGTAGTGAGTCCACCAATTTTGTTTGCCATGGTATTTCAAAGGCTACAAGTTCTATCACAGAATGTTTCCTGGGATTAGATAAACTTATAAACACTTGGCGTAGGAATGAACGAGATGAAAATTTTAGGTGTTCTCAAATGGAAATACAACCTTACATGAAAAGTAGTCCGATATCAAAGCAAGCAGTCAAATTTTATTCGAGAAAGATATATTCATTTTTTGCAGAGGAGTTCTTACATGGTTTAAGTGGCTATGCATTGATCACTCTTCACCAGACTCATCAATATTTTCCGTCAAAAACATAAACCAGTCTTTTGATTCACACAAGTGAACGATTTTGTTTAATTCTTCTGAAGGAACTATACAATGTAGCTGTATAAAGTTTGAGATGATAGGTTTACTATGTTCTCATTGCATGAGAGTGATGAGACAGTTGGATGTTGTTAATATTCCTCAGAAATATTTAATTCCAAGATGATCATCTAGTGCTCGGAAAGATCTATATAGTGGACTGAAGATCCAATGTATGGGGAACAATATGTGCACATCGATTCAAGTTTCTCGAAACATGATTTTTAGAAATTATGTTTGCCGATTTGTATATCAAATTAGCACCGAAGCACAGGGTAATGAGGATGCAGAACAATGTATGATCGATGTTATGAGTGCAATGGCTCTAAATGTTCAAAACATTATGGAAGGGAAAAAAAATAAACGCATAATTGAGGAGATCCACAAAACAATTAGAGATCCTGTAAAGCGCTGGCCAAAGGGGGTCTCTAATGCTATATTAAAGGATCATGAGAGAAGAGGAAGACCAAAAAAGTGAAACCGACAGAGCAGAATCCTCCTACAAGTATACATTTTACACTAGCAGAATCAGGAAATCGGTCTTCTTTTATGTAAGTGTTTAGTGCAACTCGGTATTAGTATGTATTACTCAGTATTAGACTACTTTTGACTTATTTGAGAAATATTTTGACTTAAGCATGGATTTTAAGTTGTACTATGTCTGTATTATGCATCTTTTTGGGAATTTTAAAAACAAATTCGGATTTTTAAAACAACTCGGTATTACTCGAAACAGGATATTTTTCTTCTTTCGGACATATCCACATTTTTTAGATTTCCATAAACTAATCTTGAGTTTTAAAAAAACTTGGTATAACTCGGTATAATCACAATAAAGAAAACACATAAATAGACTATATAAATTCAAAATTTTATTTCATGTTGTTACAAAAAAGGGCATATGCAAATTCAGCCCTAAACAAAGCCATATTGCTTTGCCAGTTCATATGGATATCCCATTCAATAATATTATCTTGTATAACTGTTTTCATATATTTACGTACAAACATTCCACATTACACATTGGCAAGTTCGGAATCGTTTGGATTGGCCAGGTTCGTATATCATCCTCAAAAGCATTTTGTGTATCAACGTATAAATGAGATATCTGAAAAGGTTATACAATTATAATTATAATATTCAATATCATAACTCTAATCAAATACAAATTTTAATAGCACTTACAACTTCAAGAGCAACAACCTTGTGAGTGGCTTTGGGTAATGAATCCAAAAATTCCAAGTTTTTTTCCTTAGGTTGCCAACCAGGAGTGTCCAATGTTTTTCATTTATAATGGGAACAAGGATAAGGTTAGCATTCTTAACAGAAGTTCTGGTGATATTTGCAACGAATGAAGTTGTGTTCGTCTCATTATTTTGACGGTAATAACCCTGGAAAAAAGTCAGTAAATTGAGTATTTGTTCAATACACAGAAGTTCTTCTACAAATATACAAACTCACCAAATGAAAACTAGAAACAAATATAAAAGATTGGTTCAGTCCTGATATCATCTTATTCTTTTTGGTTAATAACATTCCAAATGCATCAATGTGATTATTGTCAAGCTCGTCTGCTAACAACAGCTCATCCAATTGGCTCTTATAGATAATTGCATTTCCACTTAAAAAATAGTATCATCTTTGCATAATTCACTTGATATTTATTAGAAAATAAAAATATACATATGAATACTGAGAAATTTTATTCTCGGTACATGTCGGTATTGTATATAGAAACTCGGTACTTGGAGTTCCTACAGTAAAAATTCGATATGGAATACCAAATACCGAGCAATACCGAGTTATATCGAGAAATTTTATTCTCGGTACATGTCGGTATTGTATATAGAAACTTAGCATTTGGTGTTTCTACAGTAAAAACTCGGTATGGAAAACAAAATATCGAGCAAAACCGAGTTATACCAAGAATTTTTATTCTCGATACATGTCGGTATTGTACATAGAAACCTGGTACTTTGTGTTCCTACAGTAAAATTCGGTATGAAATACCAAATACCGAGCAATACCGAGTTATACCGAGAAATTTTATTCTTGGTACATGTCAGTATTGTATATAGAAACTCGGTACTTGGTGTTTCTACAGTAAAAACTAGGTATGAAAAATCAAATACCGAGCAATGCCGAGTTAAACCGAGAATTTTTATTCTCGGTAAATGTCGGTATTGTACATATAAACCTGGTACTTGGTGTTCCTACAGTCAAAACTTAGTATGGAATACCAAATACCGAGTTATACCGAGAAATTTTATTCTCGGTACATGTCGGTATTATATATAGAAACTCGGTACTTGGTGTTCCTAAAGTAAAAAATCGGTATGGAAAATCAAATACCGAGCAATACCGAGTTTAACCGAGAATTTTTATTCTCAATACATGTTGGTATTGTATATACAAACTCGGTACTTGGTGTTCCTACAGTTAAAACCGGTATGAAATACCAAATACCGAGCTATACCGAGTTATACCGAGAATTTTTATTCTCGGTACATGTTGATATTGTATATAGAAACTCGATACTTGGTGTTCCTACAGTCAAAACTCGGTATGGAAAACCAAATACCGAGCAATACCGAGTTATACCGAGAATTTTTATTCTCGGTACATGTCGGTATTGTATATAGAAACTCGGTAGTTGGTGCCGTTCGAATACTGGTTGATATTGGTAACTTATAATAACCGATCAATACTGAGTTATTTTTTAATTTGGTACAGCTCGGTATTTAAAAATGCTATACTTACTTATTCTTGAAATGCTTAAGAAAATTATCGATGGTAATTCATTTTTCTTCAGTTAATAGTAATCGTTCTGGGTAATCTAACAATTTCGATGCCGATCATTCAATATTTTTTGATTCATCAACTTCATGAAGTACAACATTTGGGAGTATATCCAGAACAGTAGCAGAACTAGCATTCATTTTTATATTTTCAACATCAACCACAGCAGCAGCACTAGGAACAGCAGCAGTAGGAGCAGCATCACTAGGAGCAGCAGCACTAGGAGCACCAGTAGCCTTTTCTATTAATCTTGTTGAAGCGCGAGTAGCAGGCTTTCTTCCACTGCGTGCTGTTTCTTTTGTACTAATCTTTTCAACATTAGGATTTGCCAAATGAACAAAACTACTCTTAGTTCTCTTCTTCTTCTTGTCCCCTGCTGTTAATGAAGTTTTAACCCTTTTTCTTTTCCTATCATTCCTGAGCTGTACCTGACGAGCAATTCCTCCCCTATCTATTGAAGGAAAAGGAAATTCCTCATCTTCAGATGGCCTCACAACCTCTTCCATCCTCTTCCATCCCTTTATATATTATTATTATTATTATTATTATTATTATTATTATTATTATTATTATTATTATTATTATTATTATTATGTCATGTTCTATCACAAAAAGAAAATTTTCAAATTAGTAATTAAAATTTGTCACATTATATTTTTTTTCTTCTCCCATAAATGGACAGATGGAAGTGAAAGTAGGACCTTGGATTAAAATGATGTTATAGATAATGATAATTGAAAGAAGGCTGTTTAAGAGGGGTGAGATAAGATGGAGGCAATAAGTTCAAGGAGTCATCCCTTGGGAAACTTGTCATTGTGAGCTACATTCTAAAGCATAGCCAACCACTTTCATAAGGATGAGACCTTAGAAATGATAAATATTAGATTTATTAGCCCTCACTAAAAAAGAATGTCCATAAGTTAGTGTTTTATGAACAAGTCTAAGACACTAATCAGAGAATAGGAAAATACACTACATTACCTAAGTCTTATAAACCTTCAAAAGGATTTGTCAATGAAATTTATTGTAGGATTACCGATGATTGGAAAAGGGCATGATAAAATTTTCGTGGTAATAAATAGATCCTCCAAAATGACCTATTTCTCTCATTGCTTAGTAAATCAATAATGCAACATATCAGGCAAGTATTTTTTTAGAGAGATAATGTGATTGTATGGCCTACCATCTAGAATAATATTAGATAGGGATTTGAGATTTTTCTCTTATTTTTAGAAGATATTATAAAAGTTACTTAACAACAACAACAACAAGCCTTTTATTTCATCATGTGAAGTCGGCTACATGAATCTTTTTTCTCCATTATCTCATGTTAAATGTTAAATTCTTAATTAAATCTAATAAAGAAAGGCCATTGTAATATTTTCTAACCAAGTATTTGTAGGTCTATCTCTCCATTTCTTAAAATAAGTCAAATCCAATACGTCTACCTTACTTAATACCAAATTAAAATGTTCTTCATCCATTAACACTTAGGCTTCGTTTGGGTCAAATTTCTTACTGTTTTTTAAAATGACTTTCTAATATAAAATTTTCTAATTCAAAAAATTTTTATACTCGGAAGTTGTTTTAAAAAGTAACAAAAAAACTGCCCCAAATGAAGCCTTAGAATTTTAATCTTAGTTTATATCAATTTTACCCCATTCCCAAGAATTTTGTTTTGAAGAGTTGAAATTATTGTATATTATTATCATGCTTAAATAAACTATTTTTAATACATAAATTTTTTGAAAGCTAAAAAAAATAGTAGTCTAAAACAAACTAATATTGGATGATACATAATAGCAATGAGACTGATGAATATTAGAATTGTTGGATAGATATGTGCAAGATGATGCTTGAGATGTTGCGATAATGGCAAGTTTAATGGCCAAGTGATGAGTTTTATGAAGCCTTTAAGTGATAGCAGTGGAGATAACTTTTTAGAAAGTTTAGTAAGAATTGCATTTGAAGAGAAGGCTAAGGAAATTGAAAGTTTATGATTTAAACTTTGGTATTCGGGTATGAATCGTACTAGAAATGACCTAGGGTTGGACCCGACTCGTTTGAAAAACAGGTCGGGTTCGAGTTCGCAGATTCGACCCGTTTGAAAAAACGGGCCGGGTTCGAGTTGACCCGGCGGGTTGCCGGGTCAACCCGAAAACCCATTTAAATTAAATTTGCCCTAGCTGCCCCGCTGCCCGCGAAGCTGCCCCGCTGCCTCAAACCTGCCCGCGAAGTTGCCCCGCTGCCCCGAACCTACCGGCGAAGCTGCCCCCATGCCCGCGCTGCCGCGCCTGCCGGCGCCACGCACGAGCTCGCCTGTGCACGCACCCGCTTCGCCCACTAACTCGTGCGCACCCGGGCGCGCACCTGCGCTCACCCCTGCGTGCACCCGCTTCGCTGGCGAAACCTGCCAGGTCGGGTTCGGATTTCCGACCTGTTTATCTACCCGGGTCGGGCTAAGGTTGACTCGTTTGCACCCAGGTTGGTTTCGACCCGAACTTGAGCCGTGACCGAAAATTGACACCCCTACCCGTGAGTTACCGATGCAAGCTTTTATTACTACCATATATTATAATGTTGTTTGAATGCTTGTCTGTCGATTCGAGCTTATTAATATTAAAGAACATCAGAGTAAAAAAAATTTTCCCCACTAGTCTAAGCCAAATTACTAAAACTTGTAAATGATGCAAGAAGAATACCGGAGCCTACACGTATTAAGATGCATGAGTTTCAAGTTTTTGATATGTCCTTAAGATCATATCATGTGGACTTTACACTGTGTGGTAGTAGTTTATGTAGTTGTGGGAGACCTATTATTTATCACATGTCATGTTCCCATGTAATAAGCTCAACTGCATTAGTCAGGATAAGTCATCTGGATTATGTTTCGGAGTATTACACAATGAAAAACTTTAAGATGACATACTTAGAAGAATTTCACATAATACTGGATAAGGAATACTGGCCCACTCATGATCCTTCTACTAGTTTGTATCCCTTGAGCCCTCCAAGTTTTAGAAAAAGGTCTGATAGGCCCAAAATTAATTGATACAAAAACACAATGGATGAATCAAGACCTCAAAGTAGTAGAGTATGCAGCTATTGTCATATAGTTGGGCATAATAGAACAACCTGTCCAACACGCCGTGCAAAGTATTCGTAAAATTGGTGATCTGAAACTTTATGATGTAGTTTCTTTATGTTCAAGTTTACTCAAAATGAGTTGTGTTTGCTAGTGTGCAAGTTATGTAATATTACTTTGTTTTTTGCTTTATATTTGGTGTTGTGAAAAAAATATTTGTAATGTACTTTATATTTTTCCTGAATGTTTGTAATGTATTATCTAGAGCATGCAAAATTTACCTTAATATAATTTGGATATTTCATTATATTTTTTCTTTATCCTAAACTATCACCAAATGATGAAGAAATGCATAAAATTAATTTAAATTATACTTATATATTATTCTATATTTATCTATAACTTTTGAGAATTTATTTAGCATTAATTTATATTTATTATATTGATGAAGAAATTATTTAGAGCTTATTTGATATATTTTAAATTGTAATATAATTATTTTTATATTAATGAAGAAATTATTTTGCACTTTCATAATTCAAGTTTAATTCTTATTCCATATCTGATTCAATGAATTCTTTAGATATGATTTCCTAGTTATATTTATTAGAGAAATTAATATTGCATTTTTTTTAAGATTTGAAAGTGTGATTTTGGGCTACTTATTGAGTTATATAAACTTTTTCTCTCTAATTTGGGCTACTTATATTTATTATGCATTTATTGTCTAATTCTTATATATGCTTGAATGTTGTATGTTGAATAAAATAGAAAATCTATTTATGCTCAGTTGAGTTGAGTTGATTAAAAAAATTTATGCTTAATAGTCAATTTTTTGTAATAGTTTAGGATAAATAAAAGTTGGATAGTCATCATTTTTTATGGGAAATTTATTTATGTGATTAAAGAAAATGTATTCATGCTTAGTTGAGTTGAGTTTATTTATGCTTAGCTAGATAGTCATCATTTTTTCACCCTCTTAATATTTTATTTACCCTAATTTATTATATGAACTAACTATTTTTTATGCCAAATTACATGTATTATGTAAGAAAGTCAACCTGTACGTCGAAAACATCAAGCTAGAAAAGCTATAACACAGGGTGATGAAGAGCAGCAAAATGTGCCGATGGATCTAAAT